>VSWD01000008.1:30092033-30692033 GCA_033119305.1 Pinctada imbricata | reverse complement strand
ACCATAGTCACTGAAATATAAACAATCTGGAGTTAGGGACTCAATGATCTTGATACACCAGAATTGTCAGAATCACTCATTCTAATTTTGTGTCTCATTGACCTGGATTTAAATATTCATTTCAATTATTTCATCAATTTAAATTCAATTACCCAAGTTCCTTTTGATTCAATCATCAATTTGGATTCAATTATCTGAATTGACAAATCTTAATGCAATAATTAGATTCACTGCTAATGGCAATTCACTGCTATGGATTTACTGATCTTAACTCAAGTCTCTAGATTCACTAGTTCTGGATTCAGTGATTTTAGTATGAATGATTGATCACGATATAGCATAATTTATTTATTTCTCCAACTTACCACTCAAAGTCTTCACTTGTACACTGGCAGGTCTTGGTAACTATAGGTCTGGTATAGTTTCTACCATTATAACAGATAGAGTCGGGTTTCTTTCTCTCATACTTCACTGTTTGTCCTAACACGCACTCCTGACAAAGTAAATGTGACATTAAATGATAAGCATCTAATAGTGTATCACAATTCACCACAGGTATAGAGTACAAACAACATAAATCATATATTATATCGATACCGTATATTTCAATATTTTTTATATATTTGAATATTTTTTATCATGAAGGCACAAACATGTACACTCTGTAAAGTAACATTAATTGATACCTGCTTGAAGCGCATATTAAATTTTTTTTCTTTTTTATGACCACTACTTCATGGCATCATGCAACAATAATCAATTTATAATAACTCCTCGTAACCTCTTAGTCAGAACAGAACCAAAATCTAACTTACCCTGGGGGTGGGGGACCACTCCTCATAATCAGCATCCTCACATCTCTTAGACAGAACAGAACCAAAATCTAACTTACCCTGGGGGTGGGGGACCACTCCTCATAATCAGCATCCTCACATCTACTAGTCAGAACAGAACCATAATCTAACTTACCCTAGGGCTGGGGGACCACTCCTCATAATCAGCATCCTCACACCTACTAGTCAGAACAGAACCAAAATCTAACTTACCCTGGGGGTGGGGGACCACTCCTCATAATCAGCATCCTCACACCTATTAGTCAGAACAGAACCAAAATCTAACTTACCCTGGGGGTGGGGGACCACTCCTCATAATCAGCATCCTCACAACTACTGGTCAGAACAGAAGCAAAATCTAACTTACCCTGGGGGTGGGGGACCACTCCTCATAATCAGCATCCTCACACCTACTAGTCAGAACAGAACCAAAATCTAACTTCACCATTTGTCTCCCTGATATCTGACTCAGTCGTCCAAATACACTGTAAATGATAGAGATAATTAGATCTGTAAATTTGAACTTCCTTTATAAACAAAAAATATAACTTTACCCCAAGATATGTTCATACGAAAAAAAAATTGTATGTTAAGCACGCAGTCATTAAATTAAATTGCTAAACAAATAATTTAATTCAGCAATTCATAGATATAGACCCTTTCACATTATCTGCAATACTGAATTTGAAGCTCCATTCTGAGGGACAAACAGTAGATTGCGCATGCATCAGTGATGTCATTTGATTGTTGTAGGACATTTAGCACGGAATTGTGTTCCGTTTGTTCCGCGAAAAATGTCTTGGAAAATCCAATAAGGGCACCGGTGCATGCGCAATCTCTGCAATCTACTGTTTGTCAACTGGAACTGAGCTTCAAATTCATATTCATAATGTGAAAGGATTTATTTCTTTTACTGTTCTTATGACATACCACCATGCACTCACTTCAAATAAGAATAGCAATCTGACATTTTAAATATAGACACAAGTGTTATTTATAACTGACCTTACAACTAAGGTGTTGATGCCCGGTTCAGTTAAGACACCATCTACATACATCTTTTGACTCGAAAATGTGTAATTTTGCCAACTTGCACCTTCATCACAAGAAAATCTAAAAAATATAATAATGATATTAATTTTACAGATTGAAAATTAATTTTTTTGTTCTTTTTTTTTTAATTGAATTTCATTATTTCAAAGTCAAACAATGAACTACTACTGTATTTTCAAAATTGCATCAATGATTTGGCAAAAAATAACATTAGCAGTCAGTTTCACAAAAACATTTAATAAAAATTTTGGAACAATCGTAACTACATTGTATATTGACTGTTTAGTTCTCCTTTTAAAACTAAATATCAATATACAGTATGTGAAATTGATATAAGAAAACATGATTCAATCTTAATGGAAAAACTATTGAAAATTTTATTTAATGATGAAAATTCTTGAAATTTTTTGTAAGATTTTTTGTGAAATTTAGCACTGCAGTTCTTTTATAACATAACATGATCTTGATTTTCACGCTTTGACTTTGATACTCTTATTGTAGATGCACAGACTGGAGGACAAATTACGGCATTTATTTAATAACTCTATACATCAGAGGGAATCTGAAAAACTATCTCTACTATGATCTAAATCCATAACGATAGCAATTACCTTAATACATCATACCATTATCAGGGGTCAATGAGGTGAGAATATAAAAGTGTCATTCATAAAAACAGAAAACAATTATTTCAACAACATTAAACAGCCCAAAAAACAGATGCACGTATCGTTTACGACCAGAAAGAAATTGTGTGCTATAATTAGTTACATATCATATTTACGACTGTTTGATGTTTTGATGTGACAGCCTCAAGTGTAATACTTACAAAACGGCATTAGTCATATTATCGGGATTATTCTGCAAAATTGCTGTAACCGCGCTCCCTTGATCCAGAATGTTAAGGTGGTAGTATCCTTTGAAGGGGGCCTGAAATCAAAAGATTTTCACACTTGAAATTTTTTCACCTATAGAAATAATTATTATTTTTTTTTCATTCTTTATTTTCATTCAGTATGTGTATATCAATACATAGAAATCAATTTATCTTTCAATAAACTGGGAATTGTTTTAGAAATTATTAATCAAAGAGATACTTTGCAATAAAGGAATTTTACAAAATATTAAACAGACTCTTTAAGTATTATGGATCATTAATGCCAGTGAAATAGCTTGAATTTAATTTTTTTACAGGAATCCTTTGATTAACCATGTACATGACATTGTAATGAGCTGGCAGTACATACATCAGTTATGTAGAATAAAGAGATGGGATTTAATTAACTCATAAGAATATTTCTTCAATACTTTATATGTATAATGAAAAATTAAAATTCTTTTAAACATGAGAAGGTCTTGCGGAATAAGGGGGAGATAACTTAATTTGTCAAGAACATTTACTATGATAATTAAATCTTATTCTGCATCTTTCTTGAAGAATAAAGGGGAGATAATTAAATACCTTAAATATCTATTTACATAATATTAAGGAGAATACAGTTAAATTTAACTTAACTACATGGTATAGAGACTCTAGAAGAAAAAAGGAGGATAATATGTTCTAGAAAGAAAATTGACCTTGGAGTTTGACCTACTTTAGAAAAACTTTAACCCTGGCCATAACTTTTGAATGGTAAGTAATAGGGCTTTCATGTCTCACATGTGTATGATAATATGACTTTATGGGAAAGTTAACTTTTTCCATAGACCTAATTTTTTACTTGAAAAAGATCCTGTGGTTGATCCATTTGAAATTTAGCACATTTTGAGTGGATAACTCTGTGAAAATTGGAGAAAACTCTACCTGATTCCAGGAAATTCCTCCGTCCCTGCTGGTAAAGACGTTAGTGATCATTCCGTCGTAAAGTGTTTCTCCTACGACACCATGAGCCAGGATAAGACCAGGTGCCTCTTTCTTGGTGACCACCCCTGGGATACGGAAATATGTGTTGCTGTAAACCAAGTGGAGGTTTAAATGGCACTCCTGCATGAAACAGAAACAAAGAATTTATTTCAATTTTGAAAGGATGTTAGATATGAATGTAGAGTATCATAAATGAGTGAATTGTCAGCAATTTAAATCAAAATAAAGTCCTAAGTCCATTCTTCCTAGGCTGATGAAGACCAGATATGTCTTTGAATCTAAATACATGCATGTGTTGAGTTTCAACATATTTGACAATTTGATGGTATTAAAAAGCATATGGAGCACTTTATGGAATACAAGGCAGATGACATACAAATGGACATTGGACTAGGCCATAGGGTATCTATATGTTGCACTGAGGGTTGAACGCAACATTAACTGAACAAGTTCAAATGATCATTTAGCACAGAGATAACTCTGAGTACATCCTTCCTTACCTTTGGGTCTTTACAAGTTGATTTAAGATTTTCTGGTGGTTTGAGTAGCTGCCATGTGCCTCCCTTATCGTATGATATATATGTTCTCTCGTACAGATTTCCTTTTGCATCAGGGTCCGTGTATTGGTTTGCTATGTAAGTACCGCTTATGCCACTGACCTATTTATTTAATGTATGAAAGAACTTTTGACGTTAAACTAACATACATGTAGTTTCAATTAAAAAGATATCTAGATGGGCTTAAAATTTTTAAAATTCTAAAGAAAAATTAAGCTAAATACAGATGTTATTATTTCAACGACTGAAATTTACTACATTTTTACTACAATTTTTCAAAAGTGAATAAAGCAATCAATGCAAAGCATAAGCAAAAAATCTCACCTCATAGAAATCGACATCAAACCATCCTGGTTCTACTATGCTGACCACATTAGTAAGGGACGTTACGTAAAACTGACCGGTGGTGTCCGAAAGGTAAAGATTCACTACATTCTCCTGATGGTCAACAGCCACAAACACTTGATTCTCATTGGTGTCCACTACTAAATAATCCTAAGGAAATATATATAAGTGAAAATATTAATGTTTAACAATACAACATGTATTGTAATATCAACAAAAATTCATTTAATACCAATGAATTTAAGAAGATACTTGTCAACTGAATGGATAAGTTTCTCCTTATCCATTTCACTTTACAATCAAATGACTATTAAGTTGATAAAAAAATATTCATAATACTGGTCAGAAAATCTTAGAATAAGTGTTTGCAATGGTAAAAATACCCCCCCCCCCCTTGGTAATGTCCTTGAGGTATAGCAAGAACATAATATATAAATCATACTGCTAGTATTATTCCCTTACCCTGGGGTGAACGTTCATGGGAAAATATGCTCTCCTAAATGGGCCTCTGTTATGTGAAACATACAAATCCGGGGTTGTACCTGAGGTTTTCTGAAATGACAAAAGGAATGATGTATGGACATCAAGAAATGAGAAGTTTCTTACAAGAAAATTATGAATGAAAAAAAAAACATGTGAGAAAAACTTTCATTGGGTATTAAGTTAAAGCAAAAGGCAAAATTTATGTGAATGCAAAATCTGGTTACTGTACACAAAATTATTTACATAACAATGGCAACAAGCTTTTTAACTGCAAGATTTAGAGATATATGTTTTGTAAATAAATAGTTAAATAAATCTTGCAGTTAAAGGTGTGCATAAACTACACAATTTTCATTAAAAAAAACATTAGAAATTCAACTATTAATAGATGAAAAGGGCTTTTTGTAATCAAATTTGTCTTTCTGTTCCATGTAGATAATGAAAATTTTTATGTAATTCATCTTCATATCTGATAAATGTAATTTTGCCAAAAATTGAATGTAATTTCAATTTCATAATACTATGTCATTCTTCCTTTGTTAAAGCTGATCTTGCAAATAATTCAGTGTTTTCATGTTTCTAGAAGTGAATTTCATGAGTGTGGGTGAGGCTTAAAGGCTTCCACTAGGTCTTCCTGGAGATTTTTTTCTCTTTCTAAAACACCGATGAAGCATACATAAGACACTGCCAGTCTAGCTATCAAAATGAACTCAAGTTTTATGATTCAATATCAGCTTTAAAATGAAGGGTTTTATATTTTATTAGTTCAGCTTTAAAATGATAAGTACCTGTACAAAAATGTATTCATTCTGCACTATGAGCGTGTAGGGGTCAATAACGCCGATGTTCTGCTCTTGTTTCACCTCGGTGCAGTTAGGTGCAATGCATGCCACATACTCACTGGATGCTACAAAATATAAATAACATATATATGTTATAACTATCAGTCTAGGAACTACAGGGATTTCCTATTAAAAGTAGAAGTAATATGGCGGATCCAGAGATGTGATACCATTCCGAACCTCACCGAAGCAATTTACAATCTCATACATCATACACGTGAAGGTGAGGAAAAAATATACAAAAACATAAAAATCTGGCAAAAATTCATATACTTAGTACCCCCCCCCCCCTGTTCAGTTCCCTTCCATCCAACCACTACAGTCGCGAACTGGAGGAGCATGGGCTCGACATATTGCGGTCATTGGTTGAGTCATTGGAAGTAAGTTTACATTCTCCTGGCCAACTCGTTAAATCTTTACTGCAAAGTACCGTCTAGATCCACAAATATCTGACCACGAACACATGTGATGTAATGATCGATAAAGCATACATAATTTTTAGCAATATATGCATCTCACCCACAGGCCGAAAGATCGCCTGGCAATTATTCGTATGCGCCTCTAAAAAGATTTTTTAGTAGCGCATACGAATACCCGGACGATCTTCTGCCTATGATCTCACCTATCCTTATCTTTAATGTGGATACAAAAAGCTTTTTCTTTTGAGAAAGTTATTCCCTGATCTAGGTACATAGTTGCAAGACTTTAATTTCATTACACATTTGTTACAGATTAGAATACAGAAATCTTAACCAAAAGTCCATTTATTTTTGTTTTAAGGTGACTTTCATAGATAAAAAATATATCTACAGTGTATATTTGTGACCTTAAAAAGGTAAGGACATGGAAAATATTAATATATATATAAGCTGCTACAAATGGTTGACCGTCGTGGTAAAAGGGACTTTGTAAAAGTGCAATTCCATTTAGTTAGTTGATAAAAAATGTCTCTTACTCTTTTTTTGCACAGGAAACGTCATAGAAAAGAAAGAAAATGTACTTTTATCTGTCTGTCTACGTGACATGGAGTAACTCGTAGCCTATCCCTTTTACAAAATATATGTATAGTTAATTAAAAACTTTGTTTCTCTGAATAGAAACCATGGTAAACCTTTGAAAAGGGAATATCATGAAATTTTCTGGATTTTTTTTTTTTTTTTTTTTTTCGTATACAGAGGCTGGGAAAAAGAAGAGATTCATTGATTGAAAATGATAGGACAATTAAAGATAATCTTGCCGTGCAGATTTTATAACTTTAATCAATAGAGATGATGTAATTACAATGCAAAGGTTTATCATTTGCGAGTATATACATGTAATATCGACATATCAATTAAAACGGTCGACCGACAGATAGCATGCTAAATCGTTTACTTCATCAATTTCAAAATTTTTGATTACTCGTAAACTTCCTTTTCATCAACCAACCCCCTTCCCCCGCCCTCGGGTTGACGGGACTGAATACATCCATATATACTTTTTTTCTGGATCCGCCCATTCATCTCGAACCATGTAAAGATCCACATTTATTTCCAAGGAGGTGGGGTCAAGCGCGATCAAGAAAAGGGAGGGGGGGGGGGGGGTTTATAGTTTTTAAAAAGCATACAAGTACAGTATATTCTATGTATTTCTGGAGAAGTCCCGACATTCATACTCCCTTATCCATTAATGATATTGTCTTCTCTTCTGATGTAAACCTCTCTTTCTTCATGTCTCTAAATACTTCACATAAACTTCACATAAATCAAAATTCACAGCGCTTAATAAATTACGGTGATTATCAGCATATTTATTGAATTAAGTTGACAATTTGTCTAAAAGAGAAAGAGCACTAAGTGAATCCGAGACGTCCTTTACATCGAATGACCGACTTGCTAATTTATGACTTCTTAAACATGCTGGGATATGGAACATTAATTTTCAGCCATTAGAATTTTACGCTACGTGAAAAAGAGACAATTCAAAGTAAACTCATAATTCAAATCGCACAGACCGTCAGGTCGGAATGTATGGGAGTCTTAAAATATATATTTGACATAAAAAGGAAATGTAGGTGTCCATGTTAAATATTAAGAACAATTCTATATCGATGTCTTTCAATAACTATCGATCGAATTTGTCTTCTTTCTTTCTTTCTTTCTCCCATCTTTTATCCCTTCCTTCGTTCAAATTAAATTGGTACATGCATATACGTGTTTATAAAGTAATATAGAAAGCAAATTCATGAAGTGATCCACCGAAGACTTCAGAAATTAGTATAGGTTAATTTGACCTTGAACTCTGACTTAAGCGGGTTGAGAACTGGAGAATATGTTATTTGAGACATTGCATTATATGATTAAGTCTTTTAAATAATTGTCTTATGAGTAACCTTAACCTATGACTGTCTAAGTAAGAAGATTCAAAGGAAAAAAAATCATAATTCGAAGATATGACGTTGACTATTGACCATCTAACCTAAATATTTATTGGCATCATCCGACATCCGCGTGTCTTATATGATTATGTAAAATTTTAGATGATATTCAAAATAAACTAAGAAATATATATTGTATAGGGTGTTAATCGATACGGACAGATAACCGACGGACGGACAAAGGGGCCACAATGAAATGAACAACAAGAAAAAATGTATCAAACCTAAGAAGTCGGTTATTTCCATATGGACCGTGTAGACGTTTTCATCAACCCCCGGAACTGCCCTGAAATATACAAAAGAAATATGAATAAATATGATAAAATATACAGTAAAATAAATATTCAGTTTTAGTATAAATAACAATAGAACAGCTCGTCACGTCATGACAATATTGATACTTAAAATCAATACATCTGAACGTACATGCGCGGATCCTTGGCGCGGTCAAGGCATCACAGAAGGGGGGAGGTTAAATTATCGAAACTGAAATAAAGAATATTCAAGAATTTTCCCCATAGGATGCAGTTTCCCTTGATTAACTTGACTGGAATGAATGGCGGATGATTGGCATATCTAGATTTTTTTCCAGGTGGGGGGGGGGGGGGGGGGGGGGGGGGGGTGTTCCAAGCCGCCAGGGGGGGGGGGGGGGCAGTCCAGCATACGATTTTGAGTAAAATATATACATAAAAACGGGGAAAAAATCAGCATTTTTTAGGCAAATTCCAAAGGGTTGGGTTCCTGGCGCATCCTCTAGATCCGCACTTCGAATGGGTCCTCTCTATATTTTTCACCTGGATTTGCGCATATTGTATCGCCGTACATTTGTCGTCATTGAGTAGGAAGAGCAGAGTTGACTGAATTAATTCAAGGATCTTATAGATCAATGATACGATAAGCGCTCCCTTCCCTTATATTAGATTTCTTATGATCTATCTCTTTAAGAAATCTTCTCCTTTTTAATATGGATGAAGTATGATTAATTACCAGTAAAATCTAGGAGAGACTTCTAATCGTAGAACTTTCCAATTCCGTCCGAAATCCGTGCTGATCATCAACTGCAATTGAGAAAACAAAGTTTACTTGGTGACGCATGATGCACTACCAGGATGACGCATTTGCTTTGCTCTTCTTTCAATATTTCTAGGCATTTATTAATAATTGATCTGAATCCGAATAAACTACAGGTATATGGTAGAGGAACTTTAAGATCCCATGGTGTCCTCGCTTTTCGTTTTTTATGTGAAATTTGCTAATATTTCATTGAAATTTTATTAGGAATACAAATACAAAACGATCGCAACATCTAAATCATGAAGAAATAGAAAACAGTGGCGACATCTAAATTTAAACAAGAAGAAATACAACACAGTGGCGACATCTAGAATAACAATGAATAAAAAACAGTGGCGACATCATAAACAAAGACAAAACAGTGGCAACATCTAAACAAAGACAAAACAGTGGCGACATCTAAACAAAGACAAAACAGTGGCGACATCTAAAAAAAGACAAAACAGTTGCGACATCTAAACAAAGACAAAACAGTTGCGACATCTTAGCAAAGACAAAACAGTTGCGACACCTAAGCAAAGACAAAGACAAAGCAGGAATGATCTTTAAACAAGAAGATGCATAAAACTAGCGACATCTCAAACAAGAATAGATACAAGACAGTGGCGACATCTAGAACAAGAATAAATATAAAATAGTGGCAACATCGAAAAAATGAAGCGAAAAAATGCAACAGTGGCGAATTCTAAACAAAGACAAATACAAAACAGTGGCGACAAATAAAGCAAGGAGAAACACATAATAGTGACGACATCAATACAAAACAGTGGCGACATCTATAACAAGAAGGAACACAAAACAATGGTCATATCTAAAACAAGAAGAAATACAAATCAGTTGCGACATTCAAACAAGAAGATACATAAAACAGTAGCGACATCTTAAAATAGAAGAAATGCAAGACAGTGGTGACATCTATAACAAAAAGAACCAGAAAACAGTGGCGACATCTAAAACAACAAGAAATACAAAACACTGGTGACATCTATAATAAGAAGATATTGTACAAATACAACAACAAGAAATATAACATCTAGAATAAGAAGAAACTCAATACAGTGTCTATATATATAATCAGAAGAAATGTACATTTGTAAAACAGTGGCGACATCTAGAGCGGGAAGAAACTTGACATAGTGGAGATTTCTCTTGCCCGTTAAATGTTCAACTTTGTTCAGTACACTTTTTGTACTTTGTGGTCACTGTTGTATGAGCGCGTTTTGCTGCAGTGAGTTCTTTTACTGCAAATATACTCTTATCATCAATAAAAAAGATCTTACCACCATTTCATATATGGAGTACGCTAACACATAGTTTTTGTCCGTGGGGTGGAGTAACAGACTGTCCGGTTGGAATGTTATAGAAGAGAATATCCAAGTGACACCCTCGTCCTCCGAAATATACAGTCTCTTATTGCCTAGATCGGTAATGATGAGCTGGAAAAGAGAAATCAGAAAATATACTTTTTACATTTGAGAAAAGCGTAAGAATCGAGTTGTAATGATCTAAACCTGGAATTCCCAAAATGTTGCCTGATATTTATTATCTGAAAATCGAAAGCTGAAACCCCCAGGGTTTTTTTTTTTATTAAGGGGAAGGTGCCTGCGCCTGTCCCGTTTGGGAAAATTGCGACATTTTGCTGAAAATGGGACAAACTCTATACAAATTCTCACCAAAGACTTATCATTTATTAACACTGCTAATCCATTGATTTGCTTGAACTGAACAAGGGATGAATAAAAAAATTTAAAATGCACTTGGAAATATGACATTTATTATACTGACTTCCAGGTTTTGATTCTTATTTTCTCATGTGATTTTTTCATAATTTTGAATTTCCTCTTTGGGAATTTCGGTGTGATTTTGGGGAAAATAGAGGACATTTGGCATTGGGAAGGGGCCTAAATTCGGTCCCAAAACAAGAAAAAAAAAACCCTGACCCCCCTCCTCTCCTGAGAGCTCCCATCTGAATACATTGTGGTATTGCGCATGAAGGTTTGTTATGCAAAACTTCAGATTCATGGATCTAGATGTGTATCTTTGATTTTACCTCTTTTCATCTTTATACTTAAGGTAGAGTTCCCTCAGGTCAGAATTGCTGGTAATTTTTTGCCTGGATACCCTATTTTTTCTCTTCAGAATATTGTTCAGATTATCTAACTAATATGGTTTTGGGAACAGAAACTATTATAATTATATTTTATCACCTGTAAAAATGGATTTTTTCTTACTTTTCCCATAAAGTCCAATGTTAAAGTTCAAACGGCTGAAGTTCTCGGTATAATCATGAAACCACGAATTATATTTTGTTTTTCATATCAGGTCTAACTTAAGCTTTAAATATATGGAAATGAGAATATTGTTAAAGTTGTTAATTAGGAAATATAAGCATCTGAGACCTGAGGGATGCTCTACCTTAAGTATATTTATTCCCAGATTGAGAAACCCATTCCTTTATTCTTACACATTTGTTACATGCATTATAAGTAAATACAAGCTCTCTCTCTCTCTCTCTCTCTCTCTCTCTCTCTCTTAATAATCAAGGTTATAATATTGGGCGTTGAATATGACTATTTATTGACCCAGCGGACTTTATACCTGTCTTCTATTGACTGGCGATTTATAAATCATGACTGGCGTGGCTTTTGAGTCCAAGTTCACCTTGGTGAATGTTGTACCATAATCCGACGACCTGGATAGAATAAGAAACAAATTTAGGATGAGCAGCACGTTTTTTTTTTTCTAAAAGAAAATATTGACCTTTAATAAAGCGTTACCCAAGATCCATTTCAGAATATAAATTGATAGCGACCCGAATGTGTCATCTATCCATAATGATGTTCGACGTAGGAGTGTCTCCGACAAGTTAAAGACGTTCTCTGTGGATAGAGAAATGTCAATCGCAGACTAATGAAGTTACTTTTTTTACATTTTAACGCAATTCTTAGATTTCTGAACTCAACAGATCGTTTTTTATTACAAATTAAAGTCTAAGCTCGTTCTTCGTTTCTCTAAATGTGATGGATATTTAATTTTCACAGGATCAGCGTTTTATTGCACGCACTTCCGTTTCTCATATGCGAAGAAATATCTTCTTCTCTTGAACCGTACGATAAAGTAGAAGAAAAAATCTGAAAAATTATACACTCTTTTTCTTCAAATTTGAGATACAGACATAGAAAAGGTGGTTACATTTTTACCCTCCATTTTTCAACACTTTTTACAAAAACATCTCTAAGTCCTCTCTCTTTTTCTATATTCGTAACCCAAGTCAAAAGCTGAAATCTAAAACAAAAGAACAAGTTTGTCTGTTCCCGGTCTAGGCAATAGAAAGGAGGGGATTCCAACGACAATCGGCTGCAGCACCCAACCAAAACACCCCGTGCAAAACCACAAGCACAGAAAGAAGTGCAAGAACACAAGCACAGAAAGAAGCACAAACAAGCACAGAAAGAAGCACAAAATAGCAATCCAAGGAATGCTTGTGTCGCCTGCGAAGCTGATTTTTTTTAATTGAAAGTAGGTCAAATATCAAGGGCAAGGTCACTGGGTCAACATTATGGAATGTTAAGAAAGGTCTTTTCAAAAGGAATACAAATGTGAAATATCAAAGCCCTATCACTTACCAATTAGAAGATGGAGCCAGTCTTAAATTTTGTGAAAAGTAGGTCTAATATCTAAGTCAAGGTCACGAGGTCAAAAATAATGGTATGTGTAGAAAGGTCTTGTCACAAGGAATACACATGTGAAATAAAGATATAGCCAATCTAAGATTTTTTTAGAAGTAGGTCAAATATCTAGGTAAAGGTCACGAGGTCAGCAATTACGGTATGGGTGGGAAAGGCATTATTTTTTAAAGTAGGTCAAATATCTAGGTCAAGGTCACGAGGTCAAAAATTATGGTATGTGCAGAAAGGTCTTGTCACAAGGAATACACATAGGAAATATCAAAGCCCTATCACTTACCAGTCAAAAGATATAGCCAATCTTAGATTTTTGGAAAAGTAGGTCAAATATCTAGGTCAAGGTCACGAGGTCAAAAATTATGGTATGTGTAGAAAGGTCTTGTCACAAGGAATACACATGTGAAATATCAAAGCCCTATCACTTACCAATCAAAAGATATAGCCAACATTAGATTTTTTGAAAAGTAGGTCAAATATCTAGGTCAAGGTCATGAGGTCAAAAATTATGGTATGTGTAGAAGGTCTTGTCACAAGGAATACACATGTGAAATATCAAAGCTCTATCTCTTACCAATCAAAAGATATAGCCAAACTTAGATTTTTTGAAAAGTAGGTCAAATATCTAGGTCAAGGTCATGAGGTCAAAAATTATGGTATGTGTAGAAAGGTCTTGTCACAAGGAATACAAATGTGAAATATCAAAGCCCTATCACTTACCAATCAAAAGATATAGCCAATCTCAGATTTTTTGAAAAGTAGGTCAAATATCTAGGTCAAGGTCACGAGGTCAAAAATTATGGTATGTGTAGAAAGGTCTTGTCACAAGGAATACACATGTGAAATATCAAAGCCCTATCACTTACCAATCAAAAGATATAGCCAATCTTAGAATTTTTGAAAAGTAGGTCAAATATCTAGGTCAAGGTCACGAGGTCAAAAATTATGGTATGTGTAGAAAGGTCTTGTCACAAGGAATACACATGTGAAATATCAAAGCTCTATCACTTACCAATCAAAAGATATAGCCAATCTTAGATTTTTTGAAAAGTAGGTCAAATATCTAGGTCAAGGTCACGAGGTCAAAAATTATGGTATGTGTAGAAAGGTCTTGTCACAAGGAATACACATGTGAAATATCAAAGCCCTATCACTCACCAATCAAAAGTTATGGGGTGTGACACCCAAGTGTGACAGACAGACGGACAGACAGACAGACAGACGGACGGACGGACAGACGGACAACGGACAAAGTGATCCCTAAGTGTCGCTGTGCTTCGCAGGCGACACAAAAAGTGATCAGGAACACCAACACACAATATATAGAAACATCGAACACAAAAGACTATACATCAATCATCGAGACCAATGAGCAATCGGTGCCGACCCAGGACGGTCATCCGTTACGACAGAAGCAAATAATGTAGCTATCCGGACCACATGCGCACAACCCTCCCACTTTTCCCGTTACCCAGTGGTCCCGAAGAACGCACAAAGCTTGCATTTCAGTGCGTAGCCTCGTCAAAATTAAAACATAGACAAGAACTCTTCAGTCAATCACAACCATCAACTATTTACACCAAAATTTGATGCATCAAGGTGCCCCACTTCAAGAACAAAAAAGAAAATTACACGCTCTAGAGGACAATGCCATTAATAAACAAACGCAACAATCAAGAGGGTGTCAGCTGTCGTGTCCAGTTTTAATAACCTTACACTACAAGGACCTCAGATGTAATATTAGAAAGCCAGTTGCCGTTTGACTCTGCGAACTTTCACATAAAAAACCCATCCTTAGGAATCCGTATTAGAACAACTGATTGGGGAATTTTCGTCATCAATCTTACGCTTACACTCCTACCATGTCGAGAAAATGATTTGTCAGCTGCTTTTTTTTCTTGTCTATATTTAGAAAAATGTATTCATATTAAATGAGACTGTATATTCCCCGGGAGAAATAGATCTAGAGGAGGTGGGATTTTGCGAATGTAAGCAGTTTAATAATAAACCGAAAAAGTAATTATATCAATTCAAGATGAGAAAATACAGAAATACTTTCATCAACCAAAACAGCTGCGGACAGCATTCAGTAAATGGCTACTGCGGTATCCAGAGTTCTGTGTATCTTGGACAAGATGTTGAGCACCATGTTAATTACGGTGTAAACAACCCCGAGTACTCCAAATTTACAGAGATGTAAATTTTGGAGAAACGTTGTCTTTATCTTTTTCATTGATTTATTATTATTTTCTCAAGATTATAAATTGTAAATTTGACAGGGTTGTCATTGGCGGATCATCATCATCATCATCATCATCATCATCTGTGTTATATGCAACATTTAAATACACTTGAAATCACTTCCATGAAATTATAAGCGAAACGTGGAAACATGAAATAAGCTCATGCAATCGATTACGTAACTGATAAATCAAGATGATCGATAAGATTAAATAAAGATTAAAGATAAATCACTAAAGCTGTATGTAAGTCAGGAAAAACAGTGTACTTTAACGTTTAGCTCGATGGAATCCAGAGTGATTTAGGGCAACTCGGGAACGGGCCAATCTAGGATTTTTATAAAGAGGGTTTTTTTTTATCAAATTAGAATGAAAATGGATAAAAGATCATTTCTGTCTGTTTGTATTTGTAATACTGAAATGATAAATTGTACACATAGATAGATAAATGGATAAATAAAAAAATAATGAAAATCTTAATTTTATAACTATGAATGAATGAGCGAATCAGTAAAAAACGAGATAATGAATGAATGAATGAATGAATGAATGAATGAATGAATGAATACATAAATAAATAAATAAATAAATAAATAAATAAATAAATAAATAAATAAATAAATAAATGGGGATATGATGGAACAGATCTCAGATACTTGTCCGACATTTATGTACATGGCCACACATGTATGCATTCTACTATGTCACAGCTTGTTTCCAATTTTATGCGAGTGTACTTTATATGATCCATGGGCGGATCGAAAGCAGTGTTTACAAGAACAGTGACGTCAATCTTTTTCATAGAAAAACTAATTTGTTAAATAGGATTAACCTAGCCCTAAACATAAATATAATAGACCCTACTGTTTATAAATACTTGTTTCATCAGGTAGTTCCCCAAAAAGCAACTTGAATAATTAATTTTAAAATGACTTATAAGAATTACTTGTTAGCGAACATTTGGATTTTTTGCGTTCGATCGCGAAATTATTTCGTTCGAACGTATTTTTTATTTCACTTGTTCACTTTGAGCCCTGAGTTGCAAAAATGATTGTAAGATAGGGAGGGGGCCTCCGTGGGGGTTGTTTCACGATTGTTTGCTCTGGACAACAGCTGGTTGCGTGATATGGCACTATCGGCCGTTATGTAACCTCTGTGCAATGTACAACATGGAGGCGCGGTTATACCCATCGTATTGATGGGCGAAATGAAAGACAATCTGTATTCAAAACATGAATTTGTACTCAGCTCTCGGTATATTTTTAAATACTTAACTTCCGTTCTAATTTCCGGTGAAAATGACATTGTTAGGGAAGGGGAATCACGAGTAGTTCGGCGGTGCCTTCTGAAGTCGGTCAAAGTTTTTGGCAAAAACGCCATGTCTGTGAAAATCTCGTAAGTTGCCTCGTTGAACTGATGGATACAGCAATTCACTTAACCTTGTTCTGAAAGGAAAGAGTTTGAACCCCCCTCCTTTTTTCCATTCCCCTTTTGGCTAATTATCTGGACTCGCCTCTTAAGAAACCCAATGTTGGAATTCACGAAACAAAAAGGTGTTATGCACTTTAACGGTACAACGTTATTTCACGTTAGAATGACTTTGATTTCAGATTTGTGGTTAGATTATCACTATCACATATGTGCAAAGGGCTCACCGAATTACATCACACAACGAATTGCCAACAATGAAAATATGTACTACAGTTTGTGAGAAAACAATCTTGCACAAATAGATCTTAATTAATGCTTTATATAGCTCTGTGACTTTGTCACACTTACTGGATAATGCAATGGACAAAAAGTGGTTGATGTCTGAATCCGTTGGTCGTCTGTTCGGTAAGGACAATTCCTTGGATATTGCAAACAGAAAACGATGATTGGACGAGGAAAGTATAATGCAAGAAACGGCTAGGTGGCCAATCCCGTGGACCAATCGCTCATTTTCGAGACTCTCCGTCGCACGCTCGGGGAGACCCGAGAACGTGCGATTGTCCGTGCATGCCGCAAATCGAAATTGACTTCTCGGGATTACATGTGGACAAAACGGAAGTCGATGGAGGAACGAACAACAACTGGATCGATTATAGTATAGTCAAATCATTTGAATAAATCATTCATCGAACACCAACAAAAGCCACAGAAAAATAACGGTCGAATGGCGGAGGACGTATATACGCGTTACGATTACTTAAAAAATTCTTTCGATAATCGCACATCGGCGGACAAGGAACGAATTCGCAGAACGAGAGAACGAGAGAACGAGAAATGGACGGTCGAGTACCGGATGCGAACGAACCGGAACGGGTTGGAAAATAAATAATTATCTGATAAGGCGTGACTGGGGTATAAACTCTCCTATTTATGGAACAAAGATATTTCTTATAAAAGATGAATGATATATGAATTGATGTCATAATAAGAACCTTACAGTTTATTAATAGGCAAAGTCAGCATCGTAACGGCACCTCCCGGTGTCTTATCAACTGAGACCCCATCAAAATGTATAAATATGGAACAAAGATATCAAAACGTTCTATGATACACCCAACGTTAATGCAGTACAGTGAGGCTTGAAGCACATGAACATCTGACTTTCTTAACATTGAAACCATGATGAAATTATGACCTTGATGATTTTGCATGTGATTTAATCCTGAGATCTGAGAATATGGAGAACGTGGCAATTATATTTCTGCAAAATGTGTGTCCAATGCGGGGGGGTGTTTGGCTTTAAATGTATATGCAAGGAAATAATAAAACTGCTTTATGTAAAACAAGTGATATTAACATTGTGAATTTCAACACGAATAAAGTGGAGTCTTACGCGCAAACAATCCGGATAACCACAGATTTTTGTTTTCATCTAGCGTTTATCTGGTAGACTTTTTGTTCTCAGTATTTGATCATATGACAAATCGTCTCGCTTTTGGCATCTCCGTATTTTTTTGCAGTTTGTTTCCTTATGTATAATCTATTTCTGGCGAAAAGAATACTATTTTGTCATTTCTACCAAAAAGAGTGATATATTACTGACAAAAAAAGGCAGAACGATTGGAAATTTGTATGGATAAATATAGTATATTTCATATTATATACATGTATAATGTCTAATTGACACTTATGAGCGAGCTATTCATTTGGGTAAAACGTTGTAATGATTCATGGCACATCCTCGCATAAACCTATACTATATTTACATGTATATCCAAGGATGATATTTTTCTGTCTCTGAGGCACATGGCAGATGGCGACGTTTTGTACATGTTAGTGATTCACTGCGGTTGGGACATATAGACGATATCACTTAGCGTTTTACATGTACCATCATGTCTTTTCTTGTAAAAAAGCATTAAACACACGCAAATCGACGTTATACCGTCAGTTTATTGATGCCGTCGCGTGACGCTAATTGAACCTGACGCAGACAGTGGACATTGAAACGCAGAATAAGCAAAATTGTATACAAGTAGTGTATGGAAAACATATACATTGTAGAAGTCAACAAAATCTGACGAATTTCATTAGACTCCCTTCAGTTGTTCGTATGTCTTCTCTAAATGACAACAATCTCGCTCTGCGTCATCGATAACGTCAGCGAGGTTTAAAAAATTTCACGAATTTCATTGGACTCCCTTCAGTTGTACGTATGTCTTCTCCAAATGACAACAATCTCGCTCTGCGTCATCGATAACGTCAGCGAGATTAAAAAATCTCACGAATTTCATTAGACTCCCTTCAGTTGTACGAATGTCTTTTCCAAATGACAACAATCTCGCTCTGCGTCATAGGTAATGTCAGCGAGATAAGAAAATTTGGTTCTGAAGATGCACAGTATAGATACATAGGACGAATGTCAAACTACAACCTATGTTCGCAAAACCAGCCGTTCCGATTCGTTTTTGGGCTTTCATAGAGAATATTTCCCTTTGAACGTCCATCGTATCCATCAGCAACTCATGACGGAAGTCAATCTGGTATAGAACAAAAGTTGTGCTAGAATGGAAGATTGGTTCGAATCCTTGTAGACTCAGGCGCTAAGTAGAACACTTCTATGTATTACAGCATATACGTAGTCTTGTTGGAAACAATGTTGGTTGCACTCCAAAATGCAGATTTACCCTCATGTTCACAATTTTCTCAATACATTGGACACCCGAGCGGAACACCCACCTCCCCCCTCCCTACTTTCCGAACAATTTCTAAAGACGCGCATGCAAACTACAGCGATATATCAAAGTTTTTCATTGGTCGCAAAACATGATTTCTATTTCATAACACCATCTTCCGTGTTGCAAGCACAGCAATTTCAACGCCCCCCCCCCCCTTTATTCCTAGAACTGAAGCAACATACCTCCACAGAGTACTGGATACGATGAAACCTTGATCGCTCTGTTCTCTTGTCAAAACAAACAACACCTGCGAATGCAAAAAAAGTACGTAATTAGTTAATAATACTTTATATGACCATAACTATTTACATTATCCATTTCTACATGTAGTTCATAGAGTCATGGCATGCAGACTTGTGTCGTGAGCTTATCCAGGAAGGCAACTGGGTCAGGGACTTGCACTTTTTTTTTCAATTTTTCGAAGATTTTCTCAAATACATGCATATGTACAAAATATAACAAATGTATGTTTTCGAATCAACATTTAATAATCTCTCTCAAAAAGAAGAAAGGGGGCTATCGGTGCTTATCGGTGCCAATCGACTTTCTCCCTCCACCTCCTAGTATGTTTGCGCATTGCGCAGTTGATTCATGCAGCTGGTTAAGTGCACCCCCCCCCCCCCCTTTAGAGTCGGTCTAAATTTGTAATTTTCCCTTTTTACGTATAAATTTCTCAAAGTACATCGGATCCCCGGACCGAGATCGACCCCAAAACCCACACATCTTAAGACACTTTCTAGATCCTCTCACAGTCGTATGCCGCCTGTGTACATGTATATTGCATTCTGTAATGTATTCCATGTTTGTATAAAATGCTGTCAACCTGATTTATATGTACGGTAACAGTTTTTTCTATTATGGTATTTTTTGTTGTCCGAAATGCACTTATTTAATAAATAAAGACAACACCGTTTTGATATATGTTCATAGTTCACACACAGAGGACATTTTGAATGATTTATAAAAGAATGCTAATTCGCGGCGTCTTAATTTCGCGAACAGGAGTGCAGTGACTGGTAGGTCACTAGTTCGCGACGTTTTATTTTCGCGACATCGTATAAACATGTGTTTGGTCATATTCGCGGCGTTTTATTTTAGCGAATTAAAGGACATCGCGAATATCGCTAAAATAAAACGCTCTTCAATAAAAGACTCTTTACAGTATACCAAAAAGAGATTTCCCTGAAACTACATATGACAAAAAGCACATGCACTTTTTCTTTGAGAATGTTCTTCTCTTTTTCGTATTGTGGTTGCCATATGGTCTAGTAGTGGCTTATGTATCATGAACATTTGAATACCCGTTCAATCAACAAAGCTTTAAAAAGGAAAGGGGGGGGGGGGTATAATAGCTCAACGAAAACATCACGGGGAAATTTTTAAAGGACGGACATACATACAGTCAGACAGACCAACGGACAAACACCGATCGTATAATCTCGAAAATAAGGTCGATGACCTATGCGGTAAAGCTAAAAGTACAATCTAAATCCTTGATCATACATATTTTTTTCAGTTATATAAATTTGAATAAAATATATCACTATTTTGAATTTTAGTAACAGCTGTAAAGTCTCTCTCGTCACTGGGTCAGTAGGGCAGTAGATTAATAAGCCCATTCAAACATACTCCGTTGATTTTGACAGGTTTAACGCCTTTAGATAAAGCAAAAAGCATTGTTCTGTTTGTTTCTTTTTACTATGTGTATTCAAAGTATCAAGATGGATTAACGTTTGCTTATTGTACATGTATCAACTGACAATCCGTTTTATTTTGAGTTCTGTGTACATTTGCATTGATCTGTCGGTCGTAAAACTTGGGATTTTGGGTCAAAGTTGTATACGTGATTTTGATTCGAAAATGCAGATTCATTCAAGAGTGTTTTTGCAAAGACGCGAAAATTTAGAACAAAATCATGTAAACAGGATATTTAATGAATCGAGTTAGTACTTGGTAACAGTTGGAATGCGTTTGGAAATTCAACCTTCAGATTTTTTTTTAAAGTTGAAGTCCCAATTTTACAACCTGTTAAGTTAGTATATGAATGACGTTAGTAGACTGGCTGGTAGTTTTCCATTGTATACGGATTATCAACAGTCAATGGGAAATATTTCAGCTTTAAAAAAGCAAAATTTAAAAGAATGGACAGAGGAGTGTGCCTCTAAAAGCCACTCCCATAAAGCTAAATAATGTACAAATTAAATTCAGATAAAAAATTCAATTTCATTCTGTCTTTACTCTTCTTACTGGGGTTTGGGTATGTCACGGTGTGGGTGGTAGGTGTGGGGGGGGGATACATGTATGTATTTTTAACCTTTTCTTTCATATTTGTGTAACCTATGGGAATTTCGTAATACAGGATGTAATTTAATTTGCAGTAAATTGACACTCTAATATTTAAATCTGTGTTTCCTCGTTTACCTACACGATCGAGAGCCATGTCATTCAAGGTAAAGTATCTATTTAGCATGTCTGCATGTAATCTGCGAATTGTTTATATTTTGTACGTCACATGTAAATAATATGTAAAGCCAAGTACTAATTCCAATTTGGCTACGTTCAATTAGTTCTCGTTGTGATCTAAAAAGTAATCTTGTATTTAATCAACATATTTGATTTGTTGCCAACTATTTATTATATAAACGGATTGCTTTTTTCCATGTCTAACTGTCTTTTTTTACATAGATCTATCTCTGTTTTTCGTCAATTTCGGTACGACTTGCTGAAATATAAATCTAGAAAAAAGTTGATTAAAAAGAAATCCGAAATATTCAAAACTGAGCTCTGTTCCCATGCCTTTTCCGCAGGACTCCACGTGTGCGCACCCAAACTGAAAAGCATGTTTCGTGAAATCTCTCCTTTCAGAAGATAAATAAAATCAATTAAGATTGACCCTCGTGAACAAAAGGTACTTACTTTACTATCCTGACCAGTCCAATGGACAACAGCTTGAGTATGGGTTTTATCCGGGATGAGAAATGTTGTTGAGGTCAAGTTTCCCGTTACCACACTGTGCGAAAATTGATCGCTATGATTCGCAGATGTTTCACGTCGAAACCGCTGAATGAAGTCGTGATTTTTGTCAATTTCTTTAAATTCTAAAACGTTAGAGTCCCTTCTGTATAATTCTCGTGAGAAAACTTTTCCACATGATGTATCAACATAGAATGTTAATAAAACAAGCAAGAGTGGAAGAACCACGTTTGTGTTTATGTCCTCCATTATTACTACTACACAACGTTTCGCGGCTAAGGTTGCCAGCATTTATGATTGGCCCTTATTTTTACAATGTAAATACGTTTATTTACATCACGTGATACATTGCATCATTCCTTCATTCATAAGAAGAAAAGAGGCCCGTATGGGGGTAATTTTAAAGAAAAGTTGCGGTTATTGAAATAAATACCTCTAAGAATAGAGAATAAAGGATTGTTTAGGAATACAATACAATAGTATAGCAAATATTGCAAGAATAACCGAATATAATTGAAAATTAAAGACCGGGACATTGCATCATTCCCTGTTGGTGCCTCTGATGATTTCATCATTCTAGGTATAAATGCAAATACATTTCTGTGAGAGACGGGATTACCTACATGTGTTTTTGTTTCTGATAAAGTCTGTTATTACCACATTCCTTGGCATATATCCATGCATACTACCAGACATATATAGCATTCCCGTTCCATTCTTGATATCTTTGTTCTTTTGCATAGCCTGATTCTAGATATCTTACAAAAAGTAACATGTATATTTTAAACAATCTATTTCCATCAACTAAAAGACTCGCGATAGTGAGAAAAAAAAATCTTGCTTTTTGTTACAAAATTTATAATTTTAGAAATAAAATCGAAAGCTAGGGTTCTGTTAACGTTGGGCTTGGGATATCTAAAGAAAAATTGCGCTTTTGACATATTCCGTGTGTAATATTTTGTAGAAAGACACCAAGGACTCTTTCTTCGAATTCTCGTCGAAGAAACCTCCGTATGAAATATCTTCGTAAATTTATTTTCAATATATTGATATGGCATAACTATCCATGAGAATAAAAATCAATCAATCAATCAATCAATCAATCAATCAATCAATCAATCAATCAATCAATCAATCAATCAAGCAAGCAAGCAAGCAAGCAATCAATCAATCAATCAATCAATCAATCAATCAATCAATCAATCAATCAATCAATCAATCAATCAATCAATCAATCAATCAATCAATCTTCAGAAAGAATATTGCTTCCTCTTTAGTATAATGATTGAATACTTCCAAGAAAAAAAAAATATGACAAAATAGCGTATCAAACCAGAGGCAAAATCGCGTATCGAACCAGAGAATAACCAGGATAATGACAATGAAATACATGTAGGTATGGAATAGACACGAAACTTCAACAACGGGAAAAAAAAGAACATATGCCGGGCAGAGTAAGCATCACCTGCAAGCGCAATAGCAACACCCGTCACTTAATGTATTCATAGTCACATCAGTTATAAATAATTTCTCTTCAGGAAAGGTTCTAGATTTGTCAAGTCCAGGATATCAACCAAGTTCATGTTTCCAGCCCTAGATAACATTTTTCCAATTCTGATATTAGAACCGTTATATGAAAGAATTGGGATCGTTGAATGATTAAACCACTGAACATTGTAGAGCTTGATGATTGCTTTGAATTCGATTTGCAACCTTACAGAGAACAAAACCATGCACTGTCTTGTGAATTTACCCTGACAAAACATGTCCATCCGTAGAGTTCAATTTTGCCCAAATCGCGTGTTAACTTAATTCTGTATACTTTACCTGATTATACTGAGAACAATTTTAAAATCATAATGGGATGTCGGTGTGTCATAACATTAATAACTGAAGATCATACCTCAAAGGTAAATGTCGACCAAGATAGATTTTGGCACATAAAAGAATTTATCCAGTGCATAACATCTATATGCCGAAACAATTAGGTCCGCACCAGCGGCGGATACAGGATTTGAGTTTATGGGGAGGCGTGAAAACTTTTTGAAGAGCGAAGCGAGCCAGCGAATTTTTATCTTTGGGGGAGTTTACACACCACAAATCCCATTCCTTTTGCAGTAAGTTTATGTTGACATTCTCAGTACTTATATCAGAAAATAAAAAACCGGCCAAAAATTGTATGAAGCGAAGTTGTATGGAAAAGGTTATAACACTTCATGATATTATATAGTAATTAGCATGAAATAGTCTTGAGTTTTATTACAAAAAAAGATATAGTAACTCAAATTGGTGGCGGACGGTGACGAGCCAGAGAATTTTTTTTTAAGAATTCGACTTAACTTCCAGAAACATGTAACAGGTAAAGGTCACAGTGTATTTGATCGCATAAACCATGTGCGGGTCATGATTCTTCACCTTAAAATAATGATTTCACAATGTTGTTGTTTAGAACAAAAGATGTGTCTTGAACTCACTTGGTTTAAGGTCAAGGTCACACTGTACTAGCACATGTATATATCGACTGGAAAAAACTTTACCGGACCTTATGGTAATTCTCTCTGCATGGTTTTCACAAATATATATAACAGAATCGTTGCCTTTGATCCAAGAGTGTGTCATGACCTTTATCCAAGGTCATATATGCCGAAGACCAAGGTCATAGTGTACTTGATGGGTAAATCTATGTCAAGGTCATATTTTTCCTCTACTTAGATTTCAATAAAGTTTCACAGAATTGTTTGCTGCTGATGACCAAAGGGTTTGTCATGACCTTGAACTAAGATCATATGCCAAAAGTGCACCAGTCTATAACACCAAATACTCAAGGGTTTGTTATGGCCTTGAGTCAGAATTGATGTCAAAGGTCAGGGGTAAATTTTCGATGCATTTGATGGCTTAAAATTGTCCCGGCCATAATTTTGTCCTCTCTGCATGCAGCTCAAAAGTATATCACAGAAGTTTTATCTTTTTTTTTTACTCTTCCCCTCTGCATGGGTTTTGTTAGTACTTCACAGAATTGTTGTGTAGGAGAAAATGTCTTAAGTCAAAATCACAGTGCATGATATGGGTGAAGTGTCCTTGAAATATCATCTCACTGCCTTCATAGATTTCAATGATATTTCATAGAATTGCTGCCTATAGCATAGGATAGCTGAGGCATGACCTCAAACAAAGATCATAGGTCAGTTATTAAGGTCACAATATATATGATAAATTAATCTATAACCTGTGCCATACATGTGACTTTCATATCACATTTTTGCTCACAACACACAATGATTCGTTATGACCTTGGACCACGGTGACCACCAAAAACTAAAACAAATGCTATATAATTTTGAAAGTGTATTATTGAAACAATTTGAAAATTAATTTTTGAAAGAGCATCCTATGCTCTCATGTGCTCTCATATGAACGATATCATTTTTTTTTATTCTATATCATAATACAGCATACATATATGAATACAAACAATGAACAAATACGAGAATATAAGGATATGTAAGGTTACAGAATCTTTACAACATTACTTATCATATTTATTTTTTTCTTGGATCTCGTTTTAATTTGATTTTCTAATAATTGCTTATGGGCCAAATCCTAGAAACGACCATTTGATCGTATTTTGAGCTAGAAGTTGTTTGGCTTTTCATTTTTTGTTTAAGTTTCCTAAAACAAACAAACAAAAAAAGTTGTGTCTCATATTTATAAGTGGCAGGTTTTAATTTTAGAATACACTTTGATGATCTTACAAAAAAGAGTTCAACGTAAATCTTTGAAAAAAAAAAACTTCTTTCGTCGAATCGAATCGGATAAGAGGAATACTAACTAGCTGCTATATATATTTTCACTTGAGATGAAAAAGTGATCAGAAAGATGAAGCGAATTTACCAGACTGATAAAAAGTGAGTTGTGTTACCGTAAGGTGCAAGTATGACGTCAACGTGAACATCGTAACGTTTTTGCACCCAGCAACAGAACCACACTGATATCAGTTCCTCAGTAACGAAGTGTTATTATTTACCAACTTTCAATGGAGCCTGAAATTCCAATGATTTATAATTGCGACTTATTATAATAGAAATTCGCAAAAACATTCTGTTTAGGTCATGCAATAAAGGCAAGTTTTAAGGGGGGTTGGGGGAGGAGGCAATGGTCAGCTAGATCAGGACCTCGAGATCTCCCTCGATTCTGCCGAAAATACTGATTTTATCCCATTTTTTGTACGAATTTCTCAGAATTATAGCCTGGCTCTGTCCCTTCCCTTGGAAATCAAGATTCGCGCAAGTGCTTGAGTAAATGTTTTTTTTTTTCATTTTACAATACATTCCACCCACCAATATTGGACTACATAACAAACAAACAAATGGAAGTTTTAGAGTCATTTCAAGATTTAAACTCTTTTCTTAATTTTTACACCCTTACATAATTTTATATAATTTTTGAATAAAAAAATATTTTCATAGAAGAAAATAAAGGCTTTGTATAAAACTTTTAAATTGAATAATTTGATAATCATTTTAAAGATATAAAAGGGACGATATATAAAAGTGACAAAAAGCTGATGAAATTAAAAAAAATCGTGTTGTCGCGATTATTTCCTTTTTTAAAAAATTCCGTTTCAATTTTAGTAATGAAATACACTTGTAGTGTCCGGTAAGAGGTAAGCGTGACTTTGCAAAAATAGAAACGAAGTATTATTATTTACCAACTTTTAATTGAGCCTGAAATTCCAATGATTTAGAATGGCGACTTATTATAATAGAAATTCGCAAAAAAAAAAAAAAAAAAAAAAAAAAAAAAAATTCTGCAATAAAGGCGGAGGGGGAGGGGGCAATGATCACCTCATGACCTCGAGAACTCCCTCGATTATGCCGAAAATACTGATTTTATCCCATTCTTTTGTACGAATTTCTCAAAATTTTAGCCTGGCTCTGTCCCCTCCCTTGGAAATAGCAAGATTCGCGCAAGTGCTTTTAAAAGTAAATGTTTCTTTTTTTTCATACTACAATACATTCCTTTGTTAATTCTTCCACCCACCAGCATTGGACTACATAACAAACAAACAAATTGAAAAAAAAATTAAAAGTTTTACAGGTAATGTTTAGAGTCCTTTCAAGATTTAAACTCTTTTCTTAATTTTTAATATAGGATTTGTATAAAACTTTTAAATTAAATAATTTGATAATCATTTTAAAGATATAAAAGGGACGATATACAAAAGGGACAAAAAGCTGATGAAATTAAAAAAAAAAAGATCGTGTTGTCGCGATTATTTCCTATTTAAAAAGTGCGCACGCCAGACCGATCATGCGTTTGAACATGCACGGACCAGGTGACATCCACATTGAGAAATTGAAGTGATTGCGTCATCACGACCCTATTGCCTCTTTGATGTAGATTTCATCAGCAAATCGGTTCTTTTGATCCTATCTACATTGGTATATGCATTCCAGAAGGAATAAGTCAAATCGCATATTGTCAGAAGCTTTCATTTCTCAACTATATGGACATACACGACGCATGGATCTATCGAGGAGGAGGAGAAGAAGAAGAAGAAGATATAGCCTGCATCTCTTTTGTCATTCTATACGGCATTTCTCTGTTGGTATTGCAAATGGAGGAGGGGTTGGGAATTCGTTCACACTTAGATGGGGGGGGGACAGGAGGGTACCTCTCTCCCCCTCCCACCCCCTTACCTCCCCCTCCCGCCCCTTTCTCCCTCCTCCAGCCCCTTTACTCCCTGCTCCCGCCCCTCCCTCCCCCTCCCTCCCATTTTCCCCCTTCCCTCCCTCCCCCTCTCTCTCTCCTCCCGTCCCCCTTCCTCCCCCTCCCTTTCACCCTGTCCAACCCCTCTTAGATTAAACTGAAAAGGGTTATTAACGCAGCTTTGATGCTAGATAGTAGCCCATTGGTCAAAAATTGTCATTTATAATGTTGCACTTGACATGTAATGCGTGGGATCAGTCTAATCAAAGTGCAGATCAAATCAATCAAATCTAACCAAAATGCAGATCAAATCAATCAAATTTAATCGAAAAGCAGTGGCGGATCTAGGATTTCAGAAAAGGGGGCTCCAAGTCCAGCTTCAAAGAATATTATTCACAGAAAATCTGACAAGCCAAAAACAAAACAAAACAAAACAAAACAAAAACAAAACAAACCAAAAAAAATAAAAAAAAAAAAACAAGACGAAATTGCACATAATGATTTTATCAAGGGGGAAGGGGGGGGGGGCGGGGGTGATTGTTCTGCCTACAGGACAAAATAGCGTAAAAATACGATTTCTCTCTCTTTCTCTGAATGATTTGCATGATCTATGTTTGGTTGACCAAAAGGGGGAGGGTTAGGGCATTGCAACCCCACTATCCACCTGTCTGAGACTGGTCCATGGAAATTAAAGAAGCATTTAGGAATTATTCAAGACTTTCTTTTAATTTGTATATGTTTATGATATATGGATCCACTAAAACAGAATCGGAAAGTAAGGTGAAGGCAAAATGAGGATGGAGAAATAGCATCTAATGAAAAATTAAGTGTGGCGAGCAAAGCGAGTCGATTTTTTTTTTTAAATCTTAATAAGCATAAGAAAAAAGACTAATCTGAATCAATAACTTTAGATGAGAAAGGGGGTTAAATCCGCCACTGGAATGCAGATGTAATAAAAATGCAGCTCATGTCCAAATAAAAAAAGTCTTTCCGTTTATTTTGTAAACCGCATCGACCAGGCGCGTAGCCAGAGTACTTTTCAAGTGGAATCACTTTCAGTCATAGGATTGGGCATCGTTTTGGGGGTCCAAATGGATCAGGAGAAGCCCACTTATGTGGGGATTCAAGGGGCGAAGCCCCGGAATCTAAATACAAATAAACAGCGCAGTTTCCTATGTTGAAATGACCCTTTCGGTACACTGTTATTTTGCAAAACGATGTGGAACCATCTGCGTACTTGCGTACGTACGCGCCTGTGACTGTCTACATTTTGGTCGAAGATAATGACATGAAAATTTGTCAGCAGTTTTTAACACATATTCTTTACTTGATTATACAAAAGTTGAGTTTATTCAGTCGCCACATCTGTTGAAATAATAATAAGAGAATATTGACACGAATCTTGGGACTGGGGAAAGGGTGGGGGTATTCAGTCTATTAGTGTGGTCATTTGGTTTCACAATTTTTCATAAAAATGACGCAAAACAATCATGTTAAGATTAATTTCATTGCTCTAGTCTAAAAGAACTGGAACGAAATATTTCTGTTAAGAGAAATAGGAGCCAAATTGTTCATAATCAAGTGTGATAAGAGTCAACCATTAACCACATCAAGTTTCAATGAATAATTTTGTTAGCAAAAAACCTTGAAAAATAGGTGGCCACTTGTAGTTAGCAGTTTAGATTTCAAATCAAAACAGTGGCGCCATCTACAATGAACTTCAAAATTTTCAAATCAACTGTTTGAGAGAAGTGAGCGCATGGTTCCAAAAATGTAAATGTAAATATGACACATACGTATATGTTTAGACAAAACCACAAGAGGAATGATGCGAGGGTTCATGGGGAGTGTTATTCAAGAAAATACTTAAAATACCCGCGGGGAACATTTTGTTTCCGGAAACAAATTTCAGTTTCAATTTTAGTAATGAAATGCACTTTTAGTGTCCGGTAAGAGGTAAGCGTGACTTTTGCAAAAAGTGGCTTTCTCTCTTTATTTAATTTACTTCCACTGTCACACATCAAATAATCCTAAACCTTAATGATGCGTGATTGCAAGCACACGTCCTAAATTGTTCACAAATGCGTATTAGTCCGAATTACCTGGACATTCATAAACCTTACATTACCGGCAGTACTGTAGTCCGACAGGGGCAGTCCGACATTCTCTATGTCGGCGTGATGTCACACAAAGGTTCAATTAGAGATAAGCACAGAGAAGTTCCGAAAATAGTTGGGGGATAAACTCTGTGTTTATCATAGAGCATAGTGTATGGAAATTGCTTTATATATCTAGAATCTAACATTTAATTCAAGGATAAAACTACTAGAAAACATTGAAGGAACCATTGATGAAAAAGCTCTTAGCTCCTCAAACCCCAATATAAAATGAGATATGAAGAAGGTGCAAACAAAATCACGGATTTTTCATAGGGTGCAGTGAAAAATCTAGAGGCACATCCCCCTGTAAACATGGCGGAAATTTGGTCATGTGACCTGTCCGACATCAAGAATAAAAAAATTATATAGCACGGGTATGTGTATACACAAGTTTCCTGGTGGAAGTATACCATTTTTCTATGTGCATGGTGTTCCGCATACCCTTCACAATTCACAACTTCATGTCTCCTTGCTGTTTAAAAAATTGAAGAATTGGAGGTGTTTTTTAAATATATTTCTTTAATGGCTGAAAATAATATGAATCTAGGCGTAGCATGTTTTGAAGTTATTGTCTTACTTTAGAAGCACCCGTTTGTCTGATCATTTACCAATTTATTTATCTATACCAATTTATTCAAATTCTGTTGATTTTGAATTTGTAATTTGATCGTTCGTTAGTATATGTACATCATGTAAAATAATTATCCTAAGTTATGGATAAAGGTATTCCTTTGGATCACAAACATCAGACTTCACATGCAAAGTCGCACATACTGTAATGTCGTACTTGATTTCATAACCTTCAGAGCATTGACATCATTACGTCATTATTTACTTTTTTGCAAGAAAGCTGGAGTAACGTCCGTTTAGTAAATTTTATTCAGCTGTGTATGACAAAGAAACTCGAAGGAAATTAAAATTGGATACGTACTGATTGATTTACTGATTTCAAACAAAAATTTATTAATTCATCACGATTTGAATTTCTGCTGGGCTACTGTGGTTTTCGGCGGAAGTGGCGGAAAGAATACAGACAAAAGTCGATGTAAAGTGAGAACTTACATATATGGTTCGCGACCAGTTTGCTTCTGGTTGGAAGCTACGCTCCCTATTACCCAGTACTGTAGTAATTTTTTAGATAGTACATATATAAACCTACAAAATGGTATATATTTGGACTGTAAAAACATTAAATTAAAGATGGGAATATGAAGTTTGAAGATCCATGGGGTTTTTACTATAGATTATAGAGGGAAAACAAAAATATCAAATATTGCATATCTTAGTTTCAAAATTTTCCCAATTTGAAAGACTAGGCCCTTGTTCGAAAAAAATAATTTTGCTCTGAATTTTGTCAAAAAGAAATAAATTTGCTTATGGTGTGCCAGAAAAAAATAATCTTGCTCTTACAAGTAATCTGAATTTGAAGAATTACCATTAAATTTTGCTTGAAATTTCTTGAAAATTTGAAGAATTCCCATAAAATTTTGCTTCCTTAAAGGTACCACTTCTAATAGATACATGTATCACCATAGAGTCTAATTTTATCAGTATACAAGCTTTGAAGGAGAACTTCTATTATTTTTATATTGTAAAATTCTTTTACCTCTCTGTTTAGAAGTGAATTAAATTTTTGCATAAAAGTAAAGTAATATTTTAGAGTTTTAAGTTAAAATAAAGAATTTCTATAGATAAAACACATCATTAAAAAATTTTAAATTTTCTTGCTCCAACTTTGCAAAAGAAGAAAATAATTTTGCTCCCATCTGGAGCGAAAAAAAAAATCTTGCTCCGACAAAAAACCCAAGCCCCCCTCCCCCCCAGAATATCAAAGGGACCGTGCCTTAGACAATTTTTAAAAATTGCCATGACACTGACAGCATACTCTTTTATGTTTATCTTATCAAGGATTATCTGTAAGTCCTTGATGATCTTTTTTTCATAAGTGGATAAACTAAATGCTATGAAAACACGAGTAAAGATAATTTTGAAAATTGCCGATTTCTATTCGATGATGGCCCATCAGATTTGTTAATGGCCCATTACTTTTAAAACTGATGGGGCATTTGGCCCATGTGGTCATTTTCTGTCCAAGGCACTGTTATACACTGCAGAAAATAGATGCAGAATCAATATTTATAACCTTATCAAACATGTTAAAATGAAAACAATTATAATGCTTTCCAAATTGCATTTGAAGTATCAAGTAATACATTGTCATAATTCAACATTGTCTGAAAGATGTTTTCAGTATAAAACTTCAGGCTATATAGGGAAATGGAAAATGGTAAGGAGCATTAAATTGAACATTGACTTCAATGAATGAAATCATTTAATAAAGGTTAAAAATGCTGAAAAATAAAATAAAAAGATCGAGTTAAGACAAGTATTTCTTCTGAAAAATTCGTACCAGCAGGGTCATGCATGCCAACATAATTAAACAAATGTCAAAGAAAACAATGTATTGTATGCCTAGCCATAACCTTGTCCTTTGAATGGCATCTGTATTTCATCATCAATGTGGTTGGCTATCCAGATTACTGGGTGCACAAGGTGAGCTTGAAATCAAATTGCCATAACAACTGAGGGCTTTACAAAAAAATTCTGAAAAGGAAGACAGATTAAATTTCAGTAGTCCTTTCAAAGTTTCAGTGTGTATTTCATCAGCTATGTGGTTGATAATCTAGCTCTGAATTTTGTCAAAAAGAAATAAATTTGCTTATGGTGTGCCAGAAAAAAAACAATCTTGCTCTTACAAGTAATCTGAATTTGAAGAATTACCATTAAATTTTGCTTGAAATTTCTTGAAAATTTGAAGAATTCCCATAAAATTTTGCTTCCTTAAAGGTACCACTTCTTATAGATGCATGTATCACCATAGAGTCTAATTTTATCAGTATACAAGCTTTGAAGGAGAACTTCTATTATTTTTATATTGTAAAATTCTTTTACCTCTCTGTTTAGAAGTGAATTAAATTTTTGCATAAAAGTAAAGTAATATTTTAGAGTTTTAAGTTAAAATAAAGAATTTCTATAGATAAAACACATCATTAAAAAATTTTTAATTTTCTTGCTCCAACTTTGCAAAAGAAAAAAATAATTTTGCTCCCATCTGGAGCGAAAAAAAAATCTTGCTCCGACAAAAAAACCAAGCGCCCCCCCCCCCCCCCCCCCCCCCCCCAGAATATCAAAGGGACCGTGCCTTAGACAATTTTTAAAAATTGCCATGACACTGACAGCATACTCTTTTATCTTTATCTTATCAAGGGTTATCTGTAAGTCCTTGATGATCTTTTTTTCATAAGTGGATAAACTAAATGCTATGAAAACACGAGTAAAGATAATTTTGAAAATTGCCGATTTCTATTCTATGATGGCCCATCAGATTTGTTAATGGCCCATTACTTTTAAAACTGATGGGGCATTTGGCCCATGTGGTCATTTTCTGTCCAAGGCACTGTTATACACTGCAGAAAATAGATGCAGAATCAATATTTATAACCTTATCAAACATGTTAAAATGAAAACAATTATAATGCTTTCCAAATTGCATTTGAAGTATGAAGTAATACATTGTCATAATTCAACATTGTCTGAAAGATGTTTTCAGTATAAAACTTCAGGCTATATAGGGAAATGGAAAAATTGGTAAGGAGCATTAAATTGAACATTGACTTCAATGAATGAAATCATTTAATAAAGGTTAAAAATGCTGAAAAATAAAATAAAAAGATCGAGTTAAGACAAGTATTTCTTCTGAAAAATTCGTACCAGCAGGGTCATGCATGCCAACATAATTAAACAAATGTCAAAGAAAACAATGTATTGTATGCCTAGCCACAACCTTGTCCTTTGAATGGCATCTGTATTTCATCAGCAATGTGGTTGGCTATCCAGATTACTGGGTGCACAAGGTGAGCTTGAAATCAAATTGCCATAACAACTGAGGGCTTTACAAAAAAATTCTGAAAAGGAAGACAGATTAAATTTCAGTAGTCCTTTCAAAGTTTCAGTGTGTATTTCATCAGCTATGTGGTTGATAATCTAGATTACTGGGTGCACAAGTTCAGCTAGAAACTAAGTTTTCTTAAGAAATGAGGGCTTAACAAAAAATTCTGAAAAGAAAGACAGATTAAATTTCAGTAGTCCTTTCAATGTGTAGTTCATCAGTAATTTGGTTGGTTAAACTTATTGCTAGGTACACGAGGTGAAACTGAAATCAGGCTGTCATAACAAATGAGGGTTTTACAAAAAATTCTGAAAAGTAAGAAATTAAATTTCAGTAGTCCTTTAAACGTGAATTTCATCAGCAATGTGGTTGATTATCCAGATAAGTGGGTGCAGACAGTCATGTTTGAATAAAAGCATGTCATAACAAAAGAGGGCTTATCAAAAAATTCGGAAACAGATTACATTTCATTGAAGGTTGGTTAATTCAGTGAAACCACGGATGACAGTACAGTGTATTGTGTGTCTAGCCATGGGCTTGAAGTCTATTCAGTGTGTATTACCAGGGCTGTCGCTGGGTATTTTAGGACAAGGGCCGGGTCTTTCAAATTGGGAAAAATCGCTATATCTTTACTAAATTGGCAATTTTCTAGCATATATGAAATATTTGAAGTATTCAATTTTAACCTTTATAAAGTCAACTTTTTAAATAAATTATCATTTTCGCACATAGAATTCAGGGTCATGTGCGAAATACACTCTTATATATGTCCCTCTTATCACACAACTGCCACATGTTTGCTATATCTTGATCTCTATTACATGTTTGCTTCAGGACCACTGTGATTTGGGAACTTTATGAACTAAATTGGGAAAAAAATATACTATTTTGCATTGGGAATGGGGCCGAATATCGGCCCCAAATTAGGCCTAGCAACGGCTTTGGTATTACATCAGCAATGCGGTTGCTAATCCAGATCACTGGGTGCACAAGTCATTCCTGAATTTAGACTGTAACACCAGAGAGGGCTTATCCAAATTTCTTTTTGAAAAGCAGTATAGATTAAATTTTTATCTAGATCAGTTTGACTAGATAATATAAGATGGTTCCAGTTGCTATTTATACTGAACCTTTTGAAGTTTGAAAAATATTTTTTTTTTATCATGTATTTATATGGTAAAATGCACTAAATGAATTTATTAAAATACCAACTTTGAGATTACAAAAGGGAATCAAATATGCTTTTAAAAATCAAGTAAAACACTAACAACTCAACATTTAAAAAAAAATGGAGTTTAACTTTCCACTTCAAAATATTCAAGTAAAGGGGAGGTTAGGAGCCCTAAACTGAATACTGGTATCGACTGTAAAGAATTGAAACATTTAAAGGGAAAATACATATAGTATATATAGATTAAGTGATCAAGTTTACACAGGTATTTCTTTCCAAAATTTAATACCAGCTTGATCATGCATGTTAACAAATATTTAATAAGTGTCAGACAGTGCATTTTATTGAATGCCTAGCCAGTCATGGCCTTGTATTCCTTTCAAATGTGTATTTCATCAGCAATATGACTGGTAATCCAGATTATTGGGTGCACAAGTCACATTTGAAATTAGGTTGAGATTGTCAAAACAAATGGGGGCTTGTCAAAAAATTCTGAAAAGTGAAACAGATTTAATTTCTGATGAGATCAGTTGTAACAGATTACCTATGATGACTTTAGTTGCTATTGATACTTTTTGGCCGGATTGCAAAGCAATTCCAGTCTATAGATTGACGATGTCCGTCTGTCTGTCCGTCCGTCCGTCCGTCTGTTCGTCCGTCCGTCCGTCCGTCCGTCCGTCTGCCGTCAACATTTTGGTTAAAGTTTCTGGTTGAGGCAAAATCTAAGGAACTATATGCAGTAGAAACTTTATATTATACATGAAGCTTGCCCATGACAAACCCTTTCAATTTATGCCGTAACATTTGACCTAGTGACCTTGACCTTGGACTTTGACCTAGTTAAGGATTTTGGTTAAAGTTTCTGGTTTAAGCAAAATCTATGGAACTGTATGCAGTAGAAACTTTATTTTATACATGTAGGTTGCCTCTGACAAAACCTTTCAATTTATGCTGTATTATTTGACCTATTGACCTTGACCCAGTTGGTGACAAAAACTTACTTTGCAATCTGGCCATACCGTCTTTAGCGGTGTTTTATTAAAGTTTAAAAATGAAGATTCTTTATCATGTATTTATATAGTAAAATGTACTAAACAATTTTGTTCTAAATAGCAGCTAATAGAATTACAAAAGGGAATCAAATGCTATGATAGATCAAATGAAACATTAACAAATGCAGCATTTTTTAAAAAGGAGTTTCAAAAGTTCCACTTCAGACTTTACAGGTAAAAGGGAGGTTAGGGGCCATTAACTGAATATTCACTTTGAACATACAAAGGAAAAAGTGCTGACAGAATAGAGTAAATGATTAAGTTAAATCAAATATTTCTTTTCACAAGTTCACAAAAGCAAACATTTAATGTGTGTCACACAGTGCATAGTTTTGTATGCCTATCCAGTCATGACCTTGTATTCCTTTCAAATGTGTATTTCATCAGCAATATGACTGGTAATCCAGATTATTGGGTGCACAAGTCACATTTGAAATTAGGTTGAGCTTGTCAAAACAAGTGGGGACTTGATAAAAAATTCTGAAATGTGAAAAGGATTCAATTTCTGTCTAGATCAGTTGTAACAGATTACCTATAATGGCTTTAGTTGCAATTTATGCATAACCTTATGAAGTTTGGAAATGAAAATTCTTTAAAATATCATGAATTTATATGGCATAATGTTCTAAAAAAATTTTAATCACCAGCTTTTAGATTACAAAAGGGAATTAAATACTATCCAAATTGCATAAAAGTTAGATATAAAAAATGGTACAATTCAACATTTTAAAAGGAATTAAAGTTTCAGCTCCAGACTTTGCAGGTAAAGGGGAGGTTAAGAGCCATTAACTGAATATTTACTTTAAACATTTAAAGGGAAAAGAGTAGACAATTGAGTTAACACAAATATCTCTTTTCATAACTTCACACAGGCAAATATTTAATGTGTGTCACACAGTACATAGTTTTGTATGGCTAGCCAGTCATGACCCTATATCCCTTTCAAATTTGTATTTCATCATCAATGTGGCTGGTAATCCAGATTACTGGGTTCATGAGTCAGTCTTGAAATTAGGCTGTCAAACAAGTAAGGGCTTGTCAAAAAATTCTATAGCATGAAATAGATTAAATTGAAAACTAGGTCAATCAGTACAAAGTACCCTGGCTTTTGTATATTACAAATGAAAAAAAAGAGGGAAATGTTATATAATTTTTATAGCACAAATAAAATTCATCAAGATGGCATTTATTTGAAAATTCATGTTTATATTAAAAATTATTTTTATGCCCCCGGAATCAAAGATTATGCCCCCGGAATCAAAGATTCGGTGGCATATAGTTTTTGGCCTGTCCGTCTGTTTGTCTGTTAATCTGTTTGTCTGGGGGGCATTCGTGTTTTACAAACACAGGCTTTATTTTCTGATATTTTTTACTCCTGATTTAGGATTGAAAAGGAAATGTGATGAGATTAATGATAAAATTTAGAAATTTAAGAAAAGAGGAAAGTTATCTTTAATATTTAAATGATTCATGTAGTCATAAACTGTTTATTCTAATTTTAATTCCCTTTGAAGTTGACTTTTTCCCTCTAAATGGATGAACTCCTTCCCAATCCCAAATCCTCAGGACCCACCCCTGAAGAAAGAAATAGAACATCTAAATTTGTTTCTACTTTCAGTGTATCTTTCAGATTATGGCCGGCAGCATGAAAATCCTCGGCCTGCATACCATCTGCTCCAGGTGCATGAGAATTCTCCACAGAACACAGAGGTTGAAATCTACATGGTCGTCTGCTGAAGTCAGGTCTACCTTCCTGGACTACTTCTGTCAAAAACAAGATCATCTGTTTGTCCCCTCATCTTCCGTCATACCGAAAAAGGGGGAGGGGACCTATTTTACCAATGCCGGAATGAATCAGGTAAGAATAAATATCATTGTCTTTTGATGCTTTTGAATTTGCTTTATAATTATCTCATTCAAAATCAAGGGTTCATAAAAATAAGTTTTTCTCACTGATTTCAGTATTGAGTCAGAAGAAAAAGCCCATAGCTTTTGCTCGCTAAGAAAAATTTCTCTTTTCTCTTGTATATATGCTTGTGGATCACTCTACTTAATTCCAAGTCCTTTATTTATCATGTTTATTTCGTATAACATTATTTTTCAAAAGACTGGATATTGATACCTGTATCTCCTTTCCAGTTCAAGCCTATATTTCTTGGATCTGTGGACAAAAATAATCCCATGGCGTCATACAGACGAGTGGCTAACAGCCAGAAGTGTGTGAGGGTCGGAGGGAAGCATAATGATCTAGAAGATGTTGGTAAAGACCTAACACATCACACATTCTTTGAGATGCTGGGGAGCTGGTCTTTCGGAGATTATTTTAAGGTACATTGTATGTTGTTTGTTACCGTAATTCTCTACTAAGAACAGAACAAATATATTAAGCAAACCAGAAGAGTGATGCCATATTTCCATTGAAAACTCATGCAGCTTGGATAGAAGGCTGGCTTTTTGCTTTCTGTACAATACCTGTCATCTATGAAACTTCACACATTAATAGCCTATATTTAATCAAGGATGAACACTATTGATTTAGGTGTCAAAGGACAAAGTCAGAAGGTCAATGTGATGCTGCAAGTTGGCATTATTGCATCTGTATTTATTTTTCTTGTTACAGAGTTATATACTTCCCCTTTTGTAGTGGTATTTACCATTTTAAGTCCACTCCTATCAAAATATCATACATGTATGGTCAAACTTGCCATTTTAAGTCCACTCCTATTGAAATATCATATATGTATGGTGGTATTTGCCATTTTAAGTCCACTCCTATTGAAATATCATACATGTATGGTCGTACTTGCCATTTTAAGTCCACTCCTATTGAAATATCATATATGTATGGTGGTATTTGCCATTTTAAGTCCACTCCTATTGAAATATCATACATGTATGGTGGTATTTGTCATTTTAAGTCCACTCCTATTGAAATATCATACATGTATGGTCATACTTGCCATTTTAAGTCCACTCCTATTGAAATATCATATATGTATGGTGGTATTTGCCATTTTAAGTCCACTCCTATTGAAATATCATACATGTATGGTCACCGTGGTATTTGTCATTTTAAGTCCACTCCTATTGAAATATCATACATGTATGGTGGTATTTGCCATTTTAAGTCCACTCCTATTGAAGTATCATACATGTATGGTGGTATTTGCCATTTTAAGTCCACTCCTATTGAAGTATCATACATGTATGGTGGTATTTGCCATTTTAAGTCCACTCCTATTGAAATACCATACATGTATATTGGGAATTTTTCGCGTGTGTCTAATTTTTGCTAAGTTTGCGAGCATCATCAAATCGCGAAAAATTAACATAGTGAAAAAAAGACAAAGATATTAACCCTTGATCTTATTAATACTCAGATTAGCGAAAAATAAGACTCATTGAAAAATAGACACACCTTTTTGAGGTCATTTTCGCAAAATTTACCTGACGCGAAAATTACCTGATATATGGTATCATACATGTATTTCATCATGTAAATTAGAAGGATCATTTGATTTGAAGTGTAAAGTTTGAATACCTTTTCTTTAAGGTAGAGCATCCCTCAGGTATCAGATGCTCATATTTCCTAAATAACAACTTTTACATTATTTTCATTCCCATATTTTCAAATTTTATGTGAAACCTGATATACAAACAAAATATAATTTGTGGTTTCATGATTATACCGAGACACTAAGCTGTTTGAACTTTAACATTGGACCCTAATGAAAAAGAGGTGATGAAATGTAACTATGAAAGTTTCTTTTCCAAAAACCCTATTAGTTTGAAAAGTTTCTTTTCCCAAAACCATATTAGTTTGATAATGTGAACAATATTCTTACGAGAAAAAATAGGTTATCAAGGCAAAAAATTACAACCAATTCTGACCTGAGGGATACTCTACCTTAAATAGATATAATATTTGATTTATTCATGGAATTCACATGTTCATGAAGAAAATTTTCCAGTTGAACTAAAAGTATCAAAGCTTCAGTACGAGAATCATCTTGTATTCAAATGCATAATATGTTTTATAATTCTTTATGTACAGAAAGAAGCTTGCAGAATGGCGTTAGAACTTTTGACCAAGGAGTACAAGCTGAGTTTAGATAGACTTTACATCACGTACTTTGCTGGCTGTGAAAGTGCCGGCCTTCTACCTGACAATGAAACTAGAGAAATATGGCTGGAACTAGGGTATAGTAGATTGACAATGTAAAAACAAAGCTTATGTGAAGAATTTATCCTAGCTGACTTTTAGTATTTTAAAAAAAATATAATGTATGAAACCTTTGCAACAAATGTGACATATGATTAAATCACAAAATTAATGGTTTTATTTTTGTTGATTACAATATATATTCATGAAGTAATATATGGTTTGAAAATCATACTGAAAAAATCAATGACATGTATAAAACCTGGTAATGGATTTTATATGCCAATAGAAAGCCCTGTCCACAGACTCTTCTCAGATCTACGGGACACGTACAACCTTAAAATTATGCTTTTTGAATACAACTTCTGCCTAAGGCATTATTAGGCAAAATCTGTCCATCAAAGATGATGGATGTCAGATATTTATTCTCTGTCAAAGGACTTTGTCGAGTTAGTGTATTCTGACTAAACCATGTTAACCAAAATTACACTACCCACCTTTAATAAGTGCCCACCTAATACTTTCCTCTTTTTCTCAAAATATGAAAGATTTTTGTTCCATCATTCTAAAAATCTGAAGATTAACCTTACCTTACAAGTAAATTTCCCGGCTAAATTTTGTTTTATACATTTTTGCAATATTCATATAATAGTGTCAATTTCTGACTGAAAAAAAAAAAAATCCAAAAATATAATCAGAATTTTTCCTTTTTTGTATAAAGATAAATAATGCCAACAAAATGTAGAGACTTTTCATGCATTTTAAAGCTCAGAAGAGGAGATATTAGGATGAGGTTTTTTTGAAATTTCTAACGTTTATACTACGTGGATACTTATTTATGGTGGGTAGTGTAGGTGGAATCCATCTACCATGTAATAATTTCATATTGGCTACATCTGAAAATTACATGTACCTTATTTTACTATTTGATGTTTGTATGTCATATTCTTCACAGGGTACCTGAATCACGAGTTTTACCGTTTGGTATGAAAGACAACTTTTGGGACATGGGAGATACAGGACCCTGTGGTCCTTGTACAGAGATCCATTTAAGTCACAGAGGAAATTCAGACTGTAGTCATCTGGTTAATGCAGACAGTCCTGAGGTGGTTGAAATATGGAATCTAGTTTTTATGCAGTATAATAGGTACATGTACATGTAACTTAAAACGAGTTCTTAAATTATACAAATTTGTTTCACATTTGGAACAGTATCTAAGGAACACAATAATATGTTGATAAATTCGCATTTGAATTATTCCTGAAATATTTCTAGAGAATTTTCAAAGATTTTCGAAGAAAATTATGTTGTTTTACTTACATCAAATCTGTGTCAATTGGGGATACATTATGCTGATTGGTAGTCTAGTAGGTCAGATTGCGCAAAATAAAGTAAAATCTTCTGGCAGACTTGCCTTGAAGAATTTGCCCCATTATATCAATGATTTGCATGCACAAGACATTTTTGTATAGATTAACATTCACAAAAAGAGGCATTCGAAAGTTATGTCAAAAACAAAAAAAAATATACCTGAAGTATTGCATAAAACCATATTTCACTTCTGTATATTCGATTTTTTTCTGGTTTTAGGGACATCAGTCAGAAGTTGCTTCCCTTACCCAGTCAGCATGTGGACACAGGAATGGGGTTAGAGCGTATCGTTGGAGTTTTACAGAATACCATGTCTAATTATGATACAGATCTTTTTATGCCACTGTTTAATGAAATACATAAGGTACAGTTTTAGCTCACTGAGACAAATGTTAAGAGAGTCATTGGCGTAACGTCAGCATCTGGTCTAAAAAATCTTTAAATTACTCTTCCGATTGCGGGAAAAAAATGCCAAATTTTGTGATGTCACAATGCTTTTACCTCGGACAAACAAGCTTCTAACCTTGGTCAATTATCGAAATTGCATTGTGACTTCATGGGCTATACATGTATCTCATGAACTATAAGGGGTAGATATTAGGCTTTCATACATGTATCTCAAATTTAGATTGATCATGGCCAGAGCTTTCATATGACAATATGACTTTTAACCTAGTGACCTTGACCTTTGACATGCTTTTAAAAACTTTAACCTTGGCTATATATCTCGAACTACAGTGTATAAAGGGTAGGGCTTTGATACATGTATTTCACATGCAGATTCATCATGGCCATAACTTTCATTTGATGTCATGAAGTTTGACCTGGTGTCTTTGACCTTGACCTCTGACATGCTCTTAAAGAACTTAATTCTAGACAATATCTTATCAAGGTGTTTATATGGAAACGTTGTGCAACACCTCAGTGAGATGAGGGTATAAACCTCTATTTTCTGCACTCAACAGAAATCCGTATGGTATCAACTAAACCATATCAATGTACCAATTATTTTTCTTATAAGAAATAATGCTCCAAAGTTTTAGGATCAAATTGTCAAATTTTGAGGAAGAAATAACAGGAGAGATGCATGAGTGTTTTTTTTAAAGAGAATTTTTATCATTTGTCTTGTCTTTAACAAGCTACATGTATGTATCATTTTGCCTTTCAGAACAGTAAATATGGACCATATAGGGGGCGCATGGGGAAAGCAGATAAAAATAATACAGACAAAGCCTACAGAATTATAGCTGATCATATAAGGATGGCCACAGTGTGTATAGCTGATGGCCTCTTACCTGACAAGTCAAAACTAGGGTAAGGTCTTACACCTTATGTACATGTACATTTGTACATGTGTGTACATAATTGTAACAGTTTTCTCTGTATGTATGTACAATAGAAACTGCGGCTTGGGTCCAAATATCATTTATTCAGTAATATATGCATCGTGATCCAATAAGACAATAAGTATCTGAAGATGACAAATATCGATGACCCTGAAATATGATAACAATAGTATAAGGAACTTGAAATGAAATTTAAATGGAAACATTAGAATATGAATTTATACATTATCACGTCGCCAATAAAACAAAATGTTACATGAAAGAGTTATCTCTCTTGTTGACAAAGTACATTTACGGAGTTTGATAAAAACAATATTTCAAGGATGTGACATTATGAAAATTCACACAAATATATTAAGAATTCATAATTGATACTTGTGAAGTAAGCAATACCTGATTGTGGATCAAGGTCCAACCAATCGGCGTTATATAACTGGCACAATGTATTAGTGTACCTTTAAGAAATAAAATATGATTTTCACTATTCTGTGCGTCACACAAAATTACACAAAATATACAAGGTTGAGTACGTTAAACAGAAAATGTACTCGATGAATGAAATATTTACAATGCGATAACCGAAATAGAAAAATACTCTTTCTCTCTGACTCAATCGTAAGAATGAGAAAATTACGCAAAATGTAAGTTATAGAAACGATTAATTAGAATGAATAAAATTAGGAAGAAAGTAAGTAAGGTAAACTTACAGTCCTGGTCAAGTCATACTGAATAAGTTGTATGTTCAGGTAAGTATAATATATGAAATCTGGTTTGACATGTCTGAACTCTATGAGTGCTATGTGATAATTGCCTTTGGTGGTCGGGGGTATGCGCTTTCCAGCGCGAAAAGCTGAGAATGACCAATGGTCATTTAGGACACAAAAAGGAAAGAAAAGGGAAATTCAAACGAACCAATAAAAGAAAACCTTTCAACCAACTTTGTTTAAACTTGGCCTAGGGGTAGAATTGGATTAAAAGAGTACGGCGGGAATACGTACGTACGGATTTAATTGGTTTCCGGAACTTAAAATCGGCGCGCAATATACGATCTATAATATTATGAAATGATTTAATTCACATGATAATGATATATATACAAACAATAAATATGACAATAATATATAATGGTATACGGAGTGAAATTTATCACTCTACCACATAATGTGTAAGATGATATGCACGTAGACAAAGCCTACAGGGTTATAGCTGATCATATAAGGATGGCCACAGTGTGTATAGCAGATGGTCTCTTACCTGACAAGTCAAAACTAGGGTAAGGTTGTTTATGTATAGGGTGAAGGTATTCATACAGATGAAAAAAAATGATAAGGTATTAATTTGTATTAGAATGCTTGTGTTATATTTCTACATGTAAATCTTGTTTTGTCGTGTAAATTAGAGTTGTAAAATCAGATGAAATTTTAATCAGATTCAACTCATGAACAAAAATAAATTTATCGGGAAATTCCCAACTGCCAAGATCGAAACGAAGATTCCGGATGCAGCGCATATTTTCGTGATGCAGTGGTGCCTGAGAAACTAATAATTAATTTTTTATGCCTTATATTGCGAATATTTCCCCCAAGCGTAACTTCTTGATGTTATCCATGTAATTTTGATATTTTCCCCCAGTGAAAATAACCACCTTTACAGTATTCATTCCTATTCAGTCATGGTAAGATATTGATTTAACTCAGTCTTCTTCCTCAAAAGTCAGAAATTGTACAAATAATATTAATTATTTCATTTCTTTACTTTTCAGTCACAAATTAAGGTCCATAATCTACAGGTGTATAGAACAATCTTTTATCCTGAAAATGGATAAGAAACGTTTGTCTTCCTTGGTGGATCCAGTGTCAGATATTCTGGTAAGCTGACAATTTTGCAATTAATGTAAATAGTTATAATTATACATGTATATAATTAAATTATTGTTATGATTAATTCTTAAGAAAAAAAAGTACTGCTTAGTGGATATTGAGTGATTTTGTTTTTGTTATCTATTATATAAACTTCCCGACAGAGGACTTTAATTTACTTCATTCTTTACAACTTATTGATTTCCTCAAAGTTTGAACATCATCTTTATAGCCTTTCATGGTCATATTCTAATAAAAAAAGAATTCTATTTAACTTCCTTGGCTGCATTAGCAGATTTAGAATAAATAATATTACTGTGTATACATGTATGTGTACTTACATGTACAGTATATTTTAGTTCCACGAAATTTGAGTGGAAAAATGATGATATTAGGTAAAATAACACATAAACATAATCAAGAAATAGCACACTTCTGACTCATTTTCCAGTATCATCTATTACAGCAAATGTGTAGATTAATAAGTAAGCATGGTGTTGAATTTATGCAGTCTTAGGGTCATTCCTGGGTAATTAGGAAAAAAGGATGAACTTCTGCCAAATTTTGCATAAAAGCTAGGTATAACATATAAAACAGTCTGGCAGTAAGTAAAGTATATGACCCCATGGATATTTTCACAAAAAATTGTATAAAAATGGAGAGATTCAATACTTCATGTATTTCTTTATTTAAACTGGTGAGAGAAAAATGACCGGGTTCGGGGTTTGAACTCAGTCTCTCGAGCCTGTCAGCTATAAGCTTTAAACTGATGGAGCTACCGTGCATTATCCTGGGCTAATGCTATATTGTTTTATAACCCTCAGATTAAGAAGTCTTCAGTGTGGAGGCTACATCAAAGAATAACCCAGGTCTGTCTTTAACAAAATTAATACAAATCCCGTAGATGTGTATAGTATAATTGTCATTCTTTTCAGGGAGACGCATATCCTGAAATTCCAGAGAATGAGTCAAAAGTAAGTACATGATTAAATTTTGATTAATGTCTTGTATTGGTTGAAATTTATTTTTAGTTTTTTTTTTTCTGTGGTTCATTGCATTTAATTGACATGCAAGGCACCATAGTTCAACCACAGAAAATTATGTAGCTGTATACATATATTCATATTAGTATGAGAAAATATAGAATTCTAAGCAATTTAAAAATTCTAGGAACTGCTATTTTGGAGCATATAAACATGTGCTATAACTTCATTTCAATTGTCGAGTCGTTTTTGCAGCCATGAAATTGAATATTCATGTTGATCTCTAATTTTATGTGACTTTATCAGATTAGCACTTTTAAATTCTTCGAACATCTTGCCAGCAATGCAAGGTTAACATAAAGGACATGCAGTCTGTCTGACCATCTGTTTGTCCGTCTGTCTGGGGTTAAATACATGTCTATAACTTACTTGATATGCATTATAGATGTACATTTATCAAACTTACAGGGATTGTCAGGCGTAAGAAGACCAAATGTGTAACAAAGTCAAGGTCACTTTCAAGGTCACATATTTAGGGTCAAATATGCAACAGACAACATACCTGATCTAATAAACATGCAGTCTGGTTTTATTTCTTCTTTTTTTATTGCAGATTAAGCAAGTTCTGGAGTCATGCGAAAATGGTTTCTGGAAGAGATGGGGTGAAAGCCAATTTTCCTTCAGAAAGTTTTTAAGAGACAGAGATTCAAATAAAGAATTTCAAGGTACTTTGCATTTTCAACCACGATATCTCTTTTCATGCCCCCGGAATCAAGGATTCGGGGGCATATAGTTTTTGGCCTGTCCGTCTATTTGTCTGTCTGTCTGTTTGTTTGTCTTTTTGTCTGTTTGTCCGAAAAACTTTAACATTGGGCATTACTTTTGAATGGTAAGTGATAGGACTTTCATATTTCACATGTGTATTACTTGTGACAAGACCTTTCCATTGATATCAAAATTTTTGGCCTCTTGACCTTGACCTTGAACTTTGACCTACTTTTCAAAAACTTTAATATAGGGCATAACTTTTGAATGGTAAGTGATAGGGCTTTCATATTTCACATGTGTATTCCTTGTGACAAGACCTTTCCATTTATATTGGCCTCTTGACCTTCACCCTTGACCTACTTTTCAAAAACTTTAACAGTGGGCATAAATTTTGAATTGTACGTGACAGGGCTTTGATATTTCACATGTGTATTCCTTGTCACAAGAATTTTCCATTGATACCAACATTTTTGAACCTTGTGACCCTAACTTTGACCTTTTACATACGGCACATAACAGAAAATGGTATTTATACTATCAAAGATGCCACCGGGGGCATTCGTGTTTCACAAACACTGGCTTTATTTGTTTTCTCGTGAAGCATATAAGCATGATTTTTCCTGCAGATAACATGTATGTTATAGTTGGAATTAAATGTCAAGGATTCGAATTTTTTTGGTTGTTATCACTGTAACACTTATGTAACATTTGAAAATTCACCTAACTCTGCAAAAAAAAAAAAAAATCCCACACAACTTGTGATGTGAGAAATGAATTCAACAAAACCAATTTTAAGCTTCTAACGCTCAGTTTATAGAATTATGTGTATGTATTATTTAAAGAGGCACTTTTTGGGGAAAGTCGAGTTTTGGTAAAAAGAAAAAAAAAAAAAAAAATAAACCTAACAAACTTCATTGTTTATCTAAATTAAAGATTTATATTTTCTTAAGTTCATGAGTTCCTTCCCTTGCTGGATGGTGCCTATGGTAGAAAAATCTCAATAGACATGCTGGAAAGTGTGGCAAGGACGTTCAATGTTCCATTGGACAGTGATCAACTACATGATCTGTTGGCAAAGAGGAATGCAGAAGTACAAGTATGTTATTACACGCATGAAATTTAAAAAAAATAAAATTTCTTTTGAGAGGAATTTCAAAAGAGAAATTGAGTGATTTTTGAACAGATAAAAGACACTGTTGCAGTTCACATGAGTTGCAGATGATATGTTCCACCAGAATCCCCTTTGATTAAATCTGGTAAATACTGTCTAAATCTTCTTTGTATGGCTTTATTTTAGGCCTATCATATGAACATCATTATCAATTATATGATATTGTTCTCAGAATCAGATCAGAATAGATTACCATCATATAATTGATAATGATGGTCATATGATAGGCCTAAAATAAATTCATATAAAGTAGATTAAGATAGTATTTACCTGGTTTAATCAAAGGGGATTCCCGTGGAACATATCATTTGTGTATCACGTGATATGCGACAGTGAAAGAAAGACCTGACAGCATTCTTCTTCAACTACATAGCCAGCATTGGTCAAACATTTCTAATATTTTATTGAAGTACGCGTATACCTTTTGCTACAAATACATTTTCTAAATTCAAGAAAAACGTTAAGGATACAAAAAAATCCTAATGTAATTTTGTATTTTTTATTACAGCCGTCTCCAGTGCCGCAGAGTTCAAACACTATCTCCGCAGCTCTACTGCAGAGTCTCCTGTCACAAAACGTTCCTGAAACGGAGGATGTGTACAAGTACTCCTATACCAGTAAAGATGGGGTTTACGGTAATCTGATTGTCATATATTTTAAAGTAACGTTGAAATAATATCAAATCTACATGTAATTGGTTGTTCATTCTTTAGTTATAGCCATAACACGTCACAGGAGCTCAATGCCAACGATCCACAAGAATGGGCGGATCATTGAGGATTTTTGGCATCGAGCTCCTGTGTAACACGAGTATATACTTGATGTTCCTAACATAATATTTTATTTTTTAGCTGCAAAATTAAGATTGCATTAGAATGGGAATGCCAGTTAGAATGGGAATGCCAGTAACTAGATTCTGACATTATGTTTTCAGCTAGGATATCCAGATTTTACATAAGCTTTTTTTTGGCTCTGCATACACTGCATTAAGTATGTTTACAACTTATGTAATCAGTGTACTGATTATGCATGTATTACTACACATATTCCTTGAACCAAAATTAATGAGGAAAAAGAATTCCATAGTTCTTTTGACTCTTTGATTTAATATCTCGTCTTTAACATACTGAAATGTACATGTACATTGTTACAATCTGTAACCTGTGAATGTTGAGTATTCATGGACATATCCTCCAGGCGTACCATCAGACGACAGGTTTACGTTGTCTCCCTTTCTGAGTTCAGTGACGTAGGACTGGCTTGCTGAATACCAATTCGGATAATTTCTAGCATCACCATACAGTATCAGTTTGTTACTACCATTGACTTGAATATTGATGCTTAAGTATCTCCCCTTGGCATTCAGTAATGTCCAATGGAAAGCATACACCCCATCTATTGGTGCAGTAAAAACTCCAGTGGTAGGGTTATAGGCATTACCAATATTGGTACGTGTGCTCCCAAATATAATCTTTGTATTAGCTGAAATGCTTTGAATGGCTTTAGTTGGATAGGCACTGAAGGCCACTATTTTCCTGCTCCATGGCCTTTCTACAATGAAATATGAACAGTTTGTCATTAAAGCCTACATACAAAAGATATAGTACACTACACACCTTTAATTAGTACCCACCTAATATATTTCTCTCGTTTTCAAAAAAGTGAAGATTTTTGTTGAATCGTTTTGAAAATCTAAAGATTAATCATTCTGCTATCAATTCAAGTAAACTTTTCGGCTAAATTTTTTTTTTTTTATTATTTTTTTGCAATTTTCCCCCCAAATTGTCATTTTTTCACATGAAAAATTCTAAGAATAATCTTAAAATTTTTCCATTTTTGTATAAAGAAATGATGCAAATAATACATTGAAAACTTTCATGCATTTAAAAGCTTGGAAGAGAAAATAATGGGATGGGCTTTCCATGGAATTTCTAATGTTTATACTACCTAGATACTTATTTATGGTGGGTAGTGTATAGTTGCCGACTTGGGTATATATATGTACAAACACATCTTGTACTCATACATGTATATATTCTGATTATATTTTCTATGTAATTTTCCTACCTTGTCTATGTGGATTATACATATTCCTGGTACACACATTGGACATACAGTGTTTGATCATAGAGGCTTGCTCTCTCAGAATGACGTGTATCAGTGTGTCGGTGGTTTTCTCCGTTTTACCATGAACCATGAACAGGAAAGGGAGACAACTTAGGAACAGTAAACTAAGCATTTTCTATACAACCTACAATAGAAATGTGGTGTACATGTATAATTGATATATTTTATAGATTTTGAGTCCCTCATTGGTCATATTGGTGTAGTAAATTGCCAAGAAAAGTTTTGAAAGTTGCATTTGATCTAATTTATAGTCCTTTATGAATTCAGTACTTTCTGATTCAACTTTTCAGGCATTATAAGGCATTCTGCTCTCATGATCAATTGTTTGAAATTTTTATAAGTAGCTAGTTTGTGAATTTCCTCTTTTATACACTCCCTATCAACCAATCATAGTATTACTGTGATAATTAATTGATACAAATTGAAACATTACATCATTGGAGGAGAGATATTAATTTTGTACATGTATCATATTCTATCATACATACCCCCCCCCCCCCCCCCCCAACTCTGTATCTGTAAAAAAAAGTATACATACTTGTAGTTGGAAAAAAAAAGAACCAATATTTCCACAGGGAAAACTCCAATGACTATGCAACAACTCTATCAGTATCATCATACATGTATATACAGAGAGCACAATATATATATGGTTTTAATCTCTATTTGCATGCACAATATGTTACCAAATGAGGAAATATGATGCCATATTTATGATTTCTAGGTTTTAATACTAAATACCGAATGAAATATGAATCAAAAGCCATCTAGTGGTTGTTATTGTTTTTAAAATTCAACAAAATAGATAAATATGCATGATGTAATGTAAAGATATTTTTATAAGCTCACCTGGGGATGCTAAGCTTGGCATTGACTTTTCTCTCTTGATTTTCTTTCAGAATTTGATTCATCATTCCCAAGTAGCTTGCTTAAGATAATTAAAGACAGTACCACAACAAGTAAGACTGTCGAAGGAGATAATTGTTGTGTGGTCCTTGATAACACTTGCTTCTATGCTGAAGGTGGGGGTCAAGCCTCAGATCAAGGGGTCATTAGGTCAAAGGTGAGAAAAAAATTTCAAAAATAATTATATTAAAAAGAAATACATGTATGAACAAGATATAATTTTCATTTTTATGTAAAATAGAAATGTAAAAAGTCACTTTTGCATGATATGAAATGAACTGCCATTACAACCCTTGGAGACTTGCTTAACTAAGCATTTTAACCCGTCCTCCCTCCCCCTTTCAATGAAGACAGGCATTCAAGGGGCCCCGTGTATATTTCTTATAATTCCTATAAAATCCCTATTTTTGATGTGCCCTATTTTCCCTCTAAATTATTGCTCTAAAAGGTCCATTTCCTGACATTGTCCCTATAATTTAAAGAATTTATTGGTAACAAAATCTTACACTTAAATGATAATGTTAACTTCATCCACTAAAGTGAATAATTAGCACAAAATAGTGCTGTGCATCCTAAAAGTTTTCTGGCTCGCTTCGCCCTCCAAGGCTTTTTCTAAACACATAAATTGACTATGCCTAAGAGATTAATATATGAAAAATATAGTATTTTCAGTTTTGGAAAAAAAAACCAATTTAGTATTGAAAAAAACCCTCTTATTTCTGTATATTGTGGTAGATTTGACCTATAAAGCCCTATTTTTCATAAAATTTGGCCCTAAAAAACCCTAATTTTTGCTCAAACACCACTTGAAATCCTGTGAATAGTGAAACATGTACAAATGTAATTAGTAATCTTGTATCATTATGTTTAACTTCACCTGCAAAAGTAGCAAAAAATCCATCCAAGTAGCAAAGTGTTTGGCTGTCCCTATGGCTTGTTTAACATGTATGTTTGTGTAAAAACATGTACATGTACGTTAAGACTCATTCAATATCAATAAGATCAGCTTTACACCAAAACTAAAATATTATGGTGCTCTCTCTGGTGTATTTTTTCTCTGCTCATTGAAAATAATGTATTGGTCTTGACGTAATTAGCATACTATTTGTTTTCAGAGTGGAGAATTTTGCGTCACAGATGTTCAGAAGCACAATCAGTATGTCTTCCATTATGGCTTTGTGAAGGAGGGTCATATATCTGAGGGTGATCAAGTTACAATGGATATCGACCAGGTAGTACTTATTTGAGTTTGACCCATTTTAGTAATGTACAAGCCATAACTGAAAGGGCCTTCAAATTTCACACGCGCATTATTTTCTATTGATACCAAAATTTGGACCTTATGGTTTTGACCTTGGTGATTAATCTGCTTTAGTAAACTTTAACCATGGGTATAAATTTCAATTTTTAATATTTCACACGTTTTCTGTTTTGAAAGACTATTGGTTTTATATTTTCATTAGATATAAAGATAAACGATAAAGATGATGTATTTAAACTTTCATCTCATGATTGTATCAAAATTTTTATCTCATGACCTTGACCTTGATGTTTGACCTACTTTTCAGATAACGGCTTTATGCTGACAAGGGCATTTACATTTCACAAACACTTCTTGCTTCTTCTCTAAAGCCAATCAAAGTGAAAATAAATGTATTTTATGGTGTCATTTTACAAATTAAATCTGTTGATTTTAATTCTTTATTTTGATTTTGTATCTTTCTAGGAAAATAGACTTGGTTGTATGAAGAACCATACCAGCACACATCTACTGAATGCTGCGTTAAGAAGACATGTGGGTAACGATGTATTACAGCAGGGATCTAATGTACTCTGTGATAAAATGACGTTTGATTTCTCCTCTCAGGTTTGTGCCAGTTATGAAAAAAGATTTTTTGTAGAGAAGGTACTGAAATAGATATGTACTTTATTCAATGCTTTCAAGAACATTCAAAAGCACAGGTGCTGATAATTTTGAGTAAACGAAAAAAAAAAATGGTTTTTTTTAAATAACTGCTATCATTGAGTCTGGATTACGTTAAAAGTACATGAGGAATGCTTTGAAATTTGAAAGAAGGAAATGAAAGAAAAAGATGTATATAGAAATCAAAAGCACCCTTTTTAAGGAACTGTGACAAATGTCTGGGGATTTAATGCCCAGACCTTTCATTTTGAACCTTGACTTTTGACCTAGTGACCTTTACCTTGGAGTTTGACTCACTAAGTGCTTTAAACTTGAACGTGGCCATATCTCACTATTATAAAAAATTGCCATTTTACTATCAAAAACCTGCAGGGGGAACTTCTGAACTTCTGAAAAGTTTTATTCTTAATTGCAATCATATGAAAATTTAAGAGAATGCAATGCATGTATGTGAAATGCTGCTGGCATTTCTAAATTGATCAATAACTTCTTATGATTCCAAGAGAAATTTTAACAATCCTCTGGTTGATGGGTCGAGTGGCTATCCACAGTTTCCAATGATAACAGATACCTTCAAGTTCAAAAACCTTTTTTGATTCTCAGGTCTTACAATGGCTTTATTGATTTCAGATGGCACTTGATAATAACTTGCTGATTAAAGTAGAGAGAGACATTCAACATGCCATACAGTCTTCTTTTCCCGTTACTCGTCAAACTTTACCGTTTCAACAAGCTACGAGTCTTGATGGCGTTGTAATGCTACATAATGAGGTATTTTAAGCAACAGATGAATCAAAGTTTAATGTTTGTAGCAAGGCAAACTTATTTTTTTACTTAGCTCAATACTCCATTTTCCAGAAAATATGACTGTTTTAAACCTTAATTTTGTATACACAGACACCAGACATAACATCATTTGGCACAATTTTGAATAGTGATGTCATATTTGATCGCACTGACTTAATGCATTGTCATGATTTCTATTTTGATGTCACAATGGAAATATCGCCAAATTTTGTGATGTCTGGTGTCTGTCCCTTCAATGAATCTACTGGAAAATCAGCTATTTTTAGAATGTTTTTTGCACCTTTTAATGGTTGGAGTTTCAAATTTTGCTCATTGTCTGAGAACATTTACATTCTGTACTAAGGGCTTGTACCCTGATCATAAATAGAACTGAGGTTTGTCATGTACATGGTAAGAAAAAGAAACTATAAGTAGTAGTGTAAATAAGTCAGCCACAAAAGGGGAATTTTCAGTGAACAATGAAAGGGGAAAATACATGTGCCTACCATTTTAAATGAAGATAAGAACCGAATTTTGGCTTAAATTGAGTGTCCTGTTATTAAAACTGAATACCAATGATGCACTTCTTAAGGCTTGCTCATCGACATTTACATGTATGAATAGGTTGCCTTTGATTTTGAATTTCAGACGTATCCAGGAGATGTGAACGTAATAACGATTCACAATGAGACAGGCAAACCATGGTCGTCTGAATTATGTGGGGGAACGTAAGTCTGTTATTGTATGTGTAGCTCACTCTGGTAATAAAGCAAACACAAGTATTTGTTATTTATTGGCCGGATTGCAAAGCAATTCCGGTCCATAGATTGACGATGTCCGTCTATCCAACTGCTGTCAACATTTTGGTTAAAGTTTCTAGTTGAAGCAAAATCTATGTAACTATATGCAGTAGGAACTTCATATTATACATGAAGCTTGCCCATCACAAGACCTTTCAATTTATGCTGTAACATTTGACCTAGTGACCTTGGACTTTGACCCAGTTAAATATTTTGGTTAAAATTTCTGGTTTAAGCAAAATGTAAGGAACTGTATGCAGTAGAAACTTAGTATTATACATGTAGGTTGCCTCTGACAAGACCTTTCAATGTATGCTGTAATATTTGACCTAGTGACCTTGACCCAGTTGGTGACAAAAACTTACTTTGCAATCCGGCCATACCGTCTTTAGCGGTGTTTTATTTTGTTAAAAAAATTTCTTTTACAGATATGATTTCAGTTTTGTTATTTAGTAATTGATTCTAATAATCACTTTTGGTTATGATGTTGGTGTTGCAATATGAGGATACCTCCCTGTTTCCCCCTCCACACCCCTATATGTATTATAGAACTCACCTGGGGTAAAATCTCCAACAAACTTCTAGTTTGCAAAGCTCTGACCTTTGTCAACTGCAGAACAATATCAACTAGATACCCGCGGTTAATTGTCCAGTAATTCCCCTCATTGAATGAACCAATCACATTATCACATCACCACTTCACTGTTTCGCCGAAAATTCAGACAGTGTGACCCAAATTGCTAAACTTGATCGAGTGAAATGAAGTTCAGAATCTGTATATTTTTTCAATCCATTTAATTTTTTTACAGGCATGTGGAGAGAACTTCAGATATTGGACAGTTTACAATTATCGGTGTAAGTGGTCAGAATACAAAACGAGTTTATTGCCTAACTGGTCAACAAGCAAACCAGGTAATAATCTGTATTGATTTTTTTTCCAAAGGGAAGAAATAATTCACATAAAAACAAACTCTCAAGTGCACAAATTTTTGGCACCATGGCATATATATTAGTGCAAAAGGACGGTGTTTATGTTAATTGAGTAGAATCCATCCTTTGCATTTACTGTCCTGTTCAGTAAATCCAGAGCACCATGTTTTGGCGATTTTCTTCTAAATATGCTGTTGTCATTTTATAAACTGATACCTAGTCTGTAGAACTCTCTTAGTCATATCAAAATGATCCCTTTTTTGTTGGAAAAATTTTTACGACTGCAGAATAAATCTTAAATCTCCAAAACAGGGTGCTCTGGATTTAGTGAAGAGGACTGAGTGTTATTTTTAAACTTTATAAAGGCCATAGGTCAGAAATTTGGTGTACTTGAGTGCTTTTATTTCTTTTTAGCTCACCCAGGCTCAACCTGTCTCTGTATATCTTATGCTCTGAATTGTGGAAAGAAGAAATCATTTATGATTAACTTAACTGACCAAATTTATGTTTTATTTGTATGCAAGGCTATTGAGGAAGGTGACAAACTGAATGTTTTGTGTGGTAACCTTGAAAAAGATGTCAAATCTCGCAACGTACATCACACATGGACAGAAAGGATCAAAGAAATACGGCAGGTAAATTTTCATTAGGGACTACATGTATATCTGTAGATCTTTTAAACAGAGTCCCACTCCCACCTTACTCTACCAAATACAACATTTTTTTTTCTCTTTGAAGTCATAGATCTTGTACTATACCATATAATCAGAAATTTTTTCTCGTGTATCAAATTTCACAATTTAATGGTAAAATAGCGTGTTTTTATTTCCGCGAGCAATTTTTCACGATTCCTAAATCAGAAACAAATATGTACAAATGATGTTACTGTTTTGTACCTTTCATTATTGAAGTTTTAGTTGTTTCTATCATGAGAACACCCTCAATTCACTTCTCTTTACGTCTAATTAGGGAAAAATGAACAATGACACATGTAAAATATGAACAAATGTAACGGATTTACCAATTTATGATTTACCTTATCAAACACAATTTTTCGTGAGAATAATTTTTTCTGGATTCCAAATCACTTGCAAATATAGGAAAAAATAGTATCTTGCGAAAAATTTCTGGTTATACGGTACATGTACTTTAAAATCCACTTGTTGATTTCTTACAGGTTCTGGGTACTGAAGATTTACCCAAATTAGTCCGAGAAAAAGTAGCCGAAAAGTCAGATATTATAAATTCAAGGATCACAGAAATCCAAAGTGAGATGAACAAAAGGAATCTTCGACAGGTAAACTATAACACAAGCTAGCATAGAATTTTATAATTATGCCCCTGCATGAAAAATCAGTTGGAAAATTGTTTTTGTTCCGTGTGTATAATTGTCCAAAACTTTTGCTTGCTCATAACTTTTGAATCCTCAGTGACAGTGCCTGTTTATTTCGTGTGACTGGAACTTTCTGTTAAGTACCAAGGTTTGATCTTGTAGTCTTGACCAAACTCTCAGTTTGACTTTATCCGAACACAAAGGAAATTAATCCTCTAATGCAGGCATGAAGTTTTTACAAAGACATCTTATTTTTGTTGGATTTAAAAAAAAAAATTATCTCATTTTCAAAATAGGAAATTGCTTGATTCTAAAATGTATTTCACCAGTTTAATGAACTTGTAAGGGGTTTTTTTTACTGATAAATTTATACATGTAGGATAAAAAATAATCAGCCTATAGCCTCACACCTATAAATTTGTGTTGACCTAACTCTGGTCTGAATAATGTCTGAACAAAATCATACCACCACAGCTATAAATCTCATTTAAATGATAATAATAATGTTGAAGGGTTCCAATTCTATACCTTCTTGAAGAAAATTCCAAACCAATTTCCATGAACCAGAAACGTGTTTCGAATATTAAATTTTCATCAGTGATGCTTCTTGCGGAGCCACCAAAAATCATTTCAATAGCGCCCTCTTTAATTTTTTGAATTTAGATTTGTACATTTACATTACACAGAGTGCGCGACCATAATATTAGACCTTCTTTGTATTACCGTTAGACTAGCATTTTAGACACTCAAAGACCCGACATCACTACTTTTGACGTTATTTCTAATTGTGACGTCATAATTCAGATACGAAGTCAAAGTTAAAAGTAACGTCAAATGTTGTCATTTCGGGTCTTCGGATATGTAAAATACAAGTCAACTGCGGTAATATGAAAATCGTCTATTAGATATTCTGTTTTACATCTCGAACTTTTTCTGAAAGGTACCCTCCCGCCAGGCATGAAAACACACAAACACATGCCTGTTGTTCAAAATGAAGAATTTTTGAAAGGAAGACTGAAAACAGAAAAGAAAAGTACATGTATATTTTGTCATGTGGATAATCTTGAATTTATTTTTGGAAAAAATACTATTATCTCCCTATACATTTTGTATATATTTATTATTGTTTGACTTCGTATACTTCTTTTACCTGAAAATTTATGTTTGCTTGCGTTATTTTCTTACGGATGTAAAACAAAATATTTAATTTAGTACCTAGGGTACCGTGCGGCTGCTACAGATCTGCCTACCTATTTCTTTCCAAAAGTGTAATATGTTGCTCAAGAAAGTGTTATTTAGGGAAGTACAAGCATAATATTACACAAAATGACTGTAACATGATAAAAACATTGTCTTTTCCACTCTTTGACATTGCTACAAATCTTAAATCATTTTAACAATTGCATATACAATATCAAACTCTCAATGTTCATGTGAGTCTATTTGTTTATAAGAGGTACTTTTAAAAAGTAATTCAGCTTGGAAATACGTTGGAAGTGTAAACTTGAGCAGGAAAAGCGTAATTCTAATGCACTCCGTTTGTAACGCGCATTCTGATTGGCTGAGCGATTAAAAACCTGCGAGGGGATTCACGTTTCACTGCTGACGCCTCGTGGTAAAACTCAATTTCGGACAGGGGATTCGCCGATACCCTGTCAGTTTTTGTAAAACACACACATGGTAACCCCTAATTGTAAGTCAAAAATCATAAAAATATTACGTCAAAATAGTAAAATGTAGGCAGGTCTGCTGCTACTTCACCTTTGCAGAAACCTTTATATAATCATTTTAAAATAAAACCCCTACCTACCTTGCCACTTTTTTAGACCCCATTATCCTTTATATAATAATTTTTATACGCCCGTCATTTGACGGGACGTATTATGGTATGGCGATGTCCGTCCGTCTGTCCGTCCGCTTATGGAACGCAATAACTTGAATACGCGTCAACGGATTTTTATGAAATTTATACATAGTGATCAGACTGTGGAGAAGAAGCCGCCTTTCGATTTTCAGGTTCATCCGATTTGTCGTTACAGAGTTATGGGACTTAGATTTTTAAAATACAGTGAAAATATACTAAAATATTTAAAAATTATTTAAAAATCTATTTCTTGTCGAAATATTTTGAAATTTTGTATACTTCAAGTAGAAAGGATGTTCTTTGACATGTGTAACGGGTTTTTAATTTTTTTGTTGCATAACCGAGATATTGTGTGTAATAGGAAGGGGGGGGGGGTTATATGCACATACATGTTAAGCTAAGGGCAAAATATAGGCGCATGGAACGCAATAACTTGAATATGCGTCAACGGATTTTAATGATATTCATACATTATGATTGGACTGTGGAGAGGAAGCCGCCTTTCGATTTTCAGGTTCATTCGATATGTCGTTACAGAGTTATGGGACCTAGATTTTAAAAATACAGTGAAAATATACTAAAATATTTAAAAATTATTTAAAAATCCATTTCTTGTCGAAATGTTTTGAAATTTTGTATACTTCAAGTAGAAAGGATGTTCTTTGACATATGTAACGGGTTTTTAATTTTTTTGTCGCATAACCGAGATATTGTGTGTAATAGGAAAGGGGGGGGGGGGGGTGGTTATATGCACATACATGTTAAGCTAGGGCAAAATATAGGCGCATGGAACGCAATAACTTGAATATGCCTCAACGGATTTTCATGATATTCATACATTTTGATTGGACTTTGGAGAGGAAGCCGCCTTTTGATTTTCAAGTTCATTTGATTTGTCGTTACAGAGTTATGGGACTTAGATATTTTAAAATACAGTGAAAATATACTAAAATAGTTAAAAATTATTTAAAAATCTATTTCTGGTTGAAATGTTTTGAAATTTTGTATACTTAGAGTAGAAAGGATGCTCTTTGACATATGTAACGGGTTTGTAATTTTTGGGTCGCATAAACGAGATATTATGTGTAATGGGAGGGGGGGGGTTATATGCACATACATGTTAAGCTAAGGGCAAAATATAGGTGCATGGAACGCAATAACTTGAATATGCGTCAACAGATATTCATGATATTTGTACATTGTGATCAGACTTTGAAGAGGAAGCCGCCTTTCGATTTTAAGGTTCATCCGATGTGTCCTTATGGAGTTATGGGACTTAGATATTTTGGTGTTGTGAAAAAAATCCCAACGGGCGTATCTTGCTGCGTGAGCGTAGGCTTTATTTTCATATGAAAAGGAAATGTATGATCATATTTTGAAGTACTTAATGGTAAGAGTAGAAATTCTGTTCAATTCAAATTATTCAACAACTTATAGTTTCATGACTTAGAAATGGGAAGTATTTTGTATAGTTCAGGTAGTAAGCCTCTTACATGTGCTGAAATGTATTATAAATAACGGATAAAAATAAAAGAATCATGATGCAAATAGTTATATAAAACTATGAAAAGAATAAAACTATGAAGAGAAAGGAAGAAAAACAAGGATTGTTATATATTTTCTGTGAGACAAGGTCCCCTCTACCTGTCACCTCGGATAAATATTCAAGCATTGACAGAGATATACATTAAGTGAACATGTTAAGGAGCGAAAACTCAGGAAAGAGAATACTTAACTTGGCAGGTCTTCATCAAGACTCAATGAATTGTTTCTTTTTTCATTGCAGAAAGTAATAGAGAAGATTTCTACTGAAGTTGTTGATGAGTTACTAACAATAGATTTTCCAGAGTGGAAAAATCCAAATATAGTGAGTCTATGTTTTAATTTTACTTTATTTGTAAGACCTAGTGACAGGATGTATTTATAAGAAGTAGTCAAATTTTTCTTTGATTTAAACATATTCCTTTACTCCAATAGGTATTAATTTAACTTTTTGGAAAATCGTAAGTAATTTCAAGTTTCGGTTATTTTTCCTTGATTGATGCAATTTTGATGCCTGTTGTGAAAAATATCAAAGTACATTGTACTGTAAACGCGGATATTTTCGCATGGTGATAATTATCGCATTTTTCACGAATCAAGGGAATTCTCGAAAATTTCTCCCCCACAAAAATATCCCAGCTGCATTCGTACAATGGGAAAGACATTTTTATCATGAATATTACCCCCATGCCTAATGTCTTGATGTCATCATCACGAAAAATTTCCCCCAGCGAAAATAACCACATTTACAGTAAACAATGCCTATTTCATTCATCTACAGTAACTTCCTTTTTTTGCCATTTTCACTTTAAAGGTACCAAGAGCTCTGTATGATGTGAACTTACAACAACCCTTAGCTGTATTTCTTGGCACTAAAAGCAATTCTTGTATAGCTGTTATTTGCTTTCCAAAGGTAATCTTTGCTATATACCCCTGCGCGTCCACGTCCGGTTAAGAAGTTTGAGGTAGCTCAGTATTTGGCAAAGTACTGATGCCACAGTAACCAAACTTGCACAAGTGATTCATCTTTGGATGCTGAGGTGAACCCATGCATCGGATGCTGAATCTGACCTACATTTTCCGCTTGAGTGACTTGGTTAAGAAGTTTGGGGTAGCTCAGAGTGACTTTGTTAAGAAGTTTGGGGTAGCTCAGAGTGACTTGGTTAAGAAGTTTGGGGTAGCTCAGTATCTGACAAAGTGCTGATGCTACAGTAACCAAACTTGCACAAGTGATTCATCTTGGGATGCTGAGATGGACCCATGCATCAGATGCAGCGTCTGACCTACTTTTTCCACTTGAGTGATTTTGCTTTTAAAAGCCAATATTGAGCAAAGTATCAGTGCTACATGTACCAAACTTGCATATTGGATGTACATGTATCTTTGATCAAACTTTCATAAAATGACCTTGACCTACTTTTTCCACTTGAATGATTTTGCTTTTAAAAGCAAATATTAAGCAAAGTATAAGTGCTACATGTACCAAACTTGCGTAGTGGATGTATCTTTAATCAAACTTTCAGAAAATGACCTTGACCTACTTTTTCCGCTTGAGTGATTTTGCCTGAAAAAGCCAATATTGAGCAAAGTATAAGTGCTGCATGTATCAAACTTGCATAATGGATGTATCTTTGATCAAATTTTCATAGAATGACCTTGACTTACTTTTTCTGCTTGAGTGATTTTGCCTTTAAAAGCCAATATTGACAATGTATAAGTGCTACATGTACCAAACTTGCATATTGGATGTATCTTTGATCAAATTTTCATAAAATGACCTTGACCTACTTTTTCTGTTACCTATGTTTTAGATGTTAAGGTTACCCAGATGAAAATAAAATTGTATCAATATGGAGGAAATATTTACCAGAATTTTAGAATGAACTTCAAGGTACTTGTAACTTACTGAAAATAACATTCATGTGGACAAAAAAATTCAGAAGCTTCAATTGTTTTATAAGTTAAATTCAAATTGAAACATTACTTTTTCTGTAACAATGTTTGAAAAAAAATTAAGACTAATTTTCCTTGTAGGTTTTACTGCATTTATTATGAAATGTACAGGGATGTTATATCTTAAATTCCTTGTTATTCATTGATTTCAAAAACTTTTGTATATGTTATATCTATATTGTATAATTTCTTACAGAACGCAAAGAAGATTGAAGAAACATTACTAGAAATTGTTCCTAGATTACTGAGTATCACAAAAACGAAAATGAACTATGACTCTGAAAATACGTTTTACACAGTGCGTGGAAAACTTTCAAAGAGTGAACTACAATTGACACTTCAAAATGTTATGTTTGCCGTACCATGACATTGCTGAGAATTAAAATATAAAAAAAATTAAACTTTCATAAACTCATTTTATGTTGCCTGCAACGCAAAAACATTACATAGGGATCTCTCTGTTTGCATGGTGAGCACGCTTTCACATAAATGACTATAACTTATTGTTATGCAATAAACTTTAGACCTGCCTACTTTTATGATTTTTGTGTAATTTTTACGATTTTTGCCCTATAATTATGCTATATGCTTTTGCTGCTCAATTTTACGCTTCCAGCATATTTCCAAGCAGAATGACTATTTAAAAGTATCTCTAGCAAATGAATAGATTCACATAAATAAATAACTTGAATGTTGGGCGTTTGATATCGTATATGCAATGGTGTAAATGATTTAGATTTGTAACAATGTCAAAGAGTGGGAAAGACAATGTTTTTATCAAAGTTTAAGTCAATTTTTGTTACATTACGTTTTATTTCTGTAAATTACACTTTCTTGAGGAAAGTATTACAGTAGGCAGGTTTGAAACTTCCTGGGATGGTCAAGCATGATGAGTATTTTCGAAGACCAGAGTTACTTCCCATTTGGGACGGTATCTGACGTAGACTAATTGTGACGTCATCAAATTCTATGGAAACAGTCCCTAAACTCTGGGAAATGACTGTATAAAATTATCGTTACCATACCATTTTCATGATGTCATAATGGTTTTACGTCAGATACTGTCTCAAATGGGAAATCACTCTGTATTCCACAAAGACCCAATATCCTTCCTAGAAGGAATGCTAATAAAAAATGGAACTGTTCAAGACTTATGGCAACTTTCGTGTTTGATCTTAACTGCGTTACCTTGACCATCAAAGGGTGTCGCGTCTCATCATGCTTAGTTTAAACATATTTTATTTCAAACATATATAGTATACAATACAAATACAAAGAATGATACAATATAGGATCGGAAAGGAAGCTGTATTAGCTTATTTAAATTCCTCTCCCGATTTCCCAGAGTTTAGGGACTGTTTCCATAGAATTTGATGACGTCACAATTAGTCTACGTCAGATACCGTCCCAAAGGGGAAGTAACTCTGGTCTTCGAAAATACTAAATAAACTAAACCTAAAAAGGTAATGGTAGGGTTCTTAATCTCAATATATGGTCTCACCTCCCTGGCTTGACCTGTACATTCCATGCAGTGCATTCTTGGCTCTACTGAGTATACAAGCAGCTCAGCAGTTATATGTGCTAACGTGTTATATTCACAATTTACAAGCTCATTTTGTATGCCAGGTACCTGGTTTACTCCTGGATTGAGAAAATGCAATGTGGTATAGAATAACTTGCCCAAGGTCACAATGGTGTTTCATGACCCTCAATGGCGTCATTTAAACCTACAACCTATGGCTCCGATTGGCTGAGGCATCTTTTGACATCTCTGAAACTGATGCACAGAATTTCACAAAACCTTACAGGAAGATAGGGCCTCCATCAAAGGAGCTGTTAAGATAAGACGTAAAATCAGCCCTGAAAAGTGGAATTTTGAAAATGGAAATTTCAAGAAAAAATCTTCGTAAAATTTATACCTGTACAGCATCCCATCAGAATCTGAAGTAATTTTCCATCTGTTTTGTATAAGTTTGCTAATATTTGGGTCAAAACTTGTATTTTTCCTATAGAAATCAATAGAAAACGGAAATGTTTTATTGAACATTGTTCCCCCCTCTTACATTGTAGCCATTGAATACAAAATGAGACGTATTTTGAGTTCCGGATTTCATTATCTGCCAATTAAAGTAGATATAACATTCGAAATCTATTACTAATATACAATGTAGACATATTCCATGTCTTTTAGTAAATATTTATCCATTTTATGTAAAATATTATCAAATTTACACGTTTTTTCGTTGATTTTATCAGTATCCTATCCGAGTACCCCTCCTTCTTTCCACCTTAATTTTAGAAACTTAAGAGTACTTCATCGAAATGTAAAACATATAAAAAGTCTTCAAATACATCATATTTCAATTGTGATGAACTTTTTTCAACATGTGAATCGTCATGCGGAAGAAATACGGCACAAGATTCAGGGCTAAATACGGCCCTTATCTTAACAGCTCCTTGGCCATTATCATTCTTTTGTCTGCAACTCAGGTGAGCGATGTAGCCCCCTTTGGGCCTCATGTTTGGTAAAGTGAAGTGTCTTTCATTCACACAAAAACTTTTACTTCATGCAAAATCTTTCATATGGCATTAATGGCAGAGCTCTCCTAATGCACATGACACCTGTATTCCTTATAACATCTTTCTGATCTTGACTTTGAAGTCTGACTTACTTTTGAAAAAGTCAAATTAACACAAGAGTTCATACTTGTGCATTGTACATTCATTATTCATACCATCAATTTTGTGAAGTGAAACCAGTATCAGTATGAAAACAATGTGAAAAATTAAAATGGGAGTTTTATTTTCAAAATTTATCAAAGATGCAAAAGTTGCAAAACTGAAAAGTTATGTATAAATATGCAGACTTATATCCATAATATGTTCAAATTATAGGTGCAATACATGCTCTTTTATGATCCAGAACCCATTTTCAATCATCAATGATGATTATGTGACCTTTGGACCCCAATACCAGTTGGGTCATTATGGACTCTTGGGAAACATTTTTGGCAAGTTTCATGATCATAGGTGCAATACACACTCCAATATGATCAGTTATTCATTTTTAGCTTACATGTACCTCGATGAAGTTGAGATGAGCTTATGCTATACCCCCGGTGTCCGCATCCTATTAAAGTTTTTGGGGTGACTCAGTGTCTGACAAAGTACTGATGCTACAGTGACCAAACTTGCACAACCGATTGATCTTGGGATGCTGATGTGAACCCATGCATCAGATGCTGCATCTGACCTACATTTTCCGGTTAAGTGACTCGCGTCCGTGTCTGGTTAAAGTTGTTGGGGTAGCACAGTATCTGACAAAGCACTGATGCTACAGTGACCAAACTTGCACAAGTGATTCATCTTGGGATGCCGAGGTGAACCCATGCAGCATCTGACCTACTTTTTCTGCCTGAGTGATTTTGCCTTTAAAAGCCAATACTGAGCAAAGTATAAGTGCTACATGTACCAAACTTGCATAGTGGATGTATCTTTGATCTAACTTTCATAAAATAACTTTGAATTTCTTCTTACGGCTTGAGTGATTTTACTTTTTAAACCCAATATACATGTACTTTGAAATATGTTTGAATAGAATTTTGCTGCCGCGCGGTGAGCTTCGTTATCAGTGATTACCTATGTTAAATCCTCAGAGTCCTGTGACCTAAACCTTTGGACCCCAAAATCAATAGGTGTCATCCTTGACTCATGCTAAATATTTCTCAAGTTTCATTGTGATAATTGCAATACATGCTCTAATATGATCCAGAAACAATTTTCAATCATTAGAGTTCTTAGACTTTGACCTTTGATACAAAAATCTGTAAGAGTCATCCTTTAACTAATGGAAGCATTTCTGTCAAGTTTCATGATAATATTAGGTGTAATACCAGCTCTAATATGATCTGGAATTAATTTTCAATGGTCAGAGTTCTATAATCTTGACCTTTGGACTCAAAAATCAAAAGGGGTCATCCTTGACTTTTTGGGGAACATTCCTGGCAAGTCTCGAGATGAAAAGTGCAATATATGCTCTTTTCTGATCCAAAGCCATTTTCAATCACCAGTCCTATGACCTTGACCTTTGGACCCCAAAATCAATAGGTGTTATCGTAGACTCATATGGATCATTTCTAGTAAATTTCATGATAATAGGTCAATACATGTTCTAATATGATCCGGAAACAATTTTCAATCATCAGAGTCCTATGACCTTGACCTTTGGACCCCTAAATCATGATTCATGTGAATCATTTCAAGTATGATGATCTGAAACCATTGTCAGTCATCAGAGTCCTATGACCTTGACCTTTGGACCCCCAAATCAATAGGTGGCATCTTTGACTTGTGTGCAACATTCCTGGCATGTTTCATGATGATAGATGCAAATCATGCTCAGATAAGATGGAAACCATTTTCAATCATCAGAGTCCTATGACCTTGACCTTTGACCAAAAATTAATAGAGGCCATCCTTGAGTCTTGACTTAGGAAGCATTTCTTACTTTCAGCATAATAGTCTTATGACCTTCACCTTTGAACCCCAAAATCTATAGGGGTCATCCTTGACTAACGGTGAGAAAGTGTATGAAGTGTCATTGCACTTCTCATATTTGAATTCAAGTCTGGAAATCCATTGTTGATGTACTGGTACATGCATGTCCCTCACACATCAAAATATAAAAGTACAAAATGTATGTGTTTGATAAATATACTCTATTTCAATATGAATGCTTCAATATAATATCTTGTGAGAAATGCATCAATATTTTCTTAAGAGTTAGAGGAGCAAAGATCTTACTCTTCATTCATGAATTTTCAATAGAAATAATAAAACTTGTGTTTGTGAAACATGACACCCCTACCCCCAAGCAGCATCTTTGTCAGTATAAACACTCTTTTCTGTAAGGTATGTCAAACTCGACAGGCAGGAATTATTGATAAAAGTTTTGTAAAAGTAGGTAAAAGGTCAAGGTCGCAAGTCAAAAATTTTGATATCAATGGAAAGGTCTTGTCACAAGAAATACACGCATGAAATATGAAAGCCGTATCGCCTTCCATTCAAAAGTTATGCCCAATGTTAAAGTTTTGCAAAAGTAGGTCAAAGGTCAGGGTCGAGATCAAAATTTTTATATCAATGGAAAGGTCTTGTCATAAGGATTACACATGTGAAATACAAAAGCTCTATCGCCTGCCATTCAAACATTATGCCCAATGTTAAAGTTTTCAACAATAATTCAAAGATCAATGTCGAGGTAAAAAATTTTGGTATCATCAGAAAGGTCTTGTCACAAGGAACACACGTGAAATATGAAAGCCATTTCACCCTCCATTCAAAAGTTACGCCCAATGTTAAAGTTTTTCAAAAGTAGGTAAAAGGTCAAGGTTGAGGTCAAAATTTTGATTTCAATGGAAAGGTCTTGTCATAAAGAATACACATGTGAAATATGAAAGCTCTATCACCTGCAATTCAAAAGTTATGCCCTATGTTAAAGTTTCAAAAGTAGGTCAAAGGTCAAGGTCACAAGGTAAAAAAATTTGGTATGGATGGAAGGTCTTGTCACAAGGAATACAAATATGAAATCTCTCACCTTCCATTCAAAAGTTATGTACAATGTTAAAGTTTTTCGGACAAACAGACGGACAGGCCAAAAACCATATGCCCTGAATCTTATATTCCGGGGGCATAAAAAAATGTGCTTTTTGAAAAATGGATCCCCCATCAGCATCCTTGTCTGAATAGAAAATACTTATCTGCTATGAAGGTCAAACTCTGAATTCAAGGTCATGAATACTCATTTGAAATAGGAAAGCTCTATCACTTACCATTCATAAGTTACATGTAAGGCCAAGGTTAAAGTTCTTCAAAAGTAGGTCAAATTCAAAGGTCAAGGTCAAATTTTTGGTATCCAAGGAAAGGTATTGTAAAATTACACGTGAAATATAAAAGCCCTGTCAATAACCATTGAAAAGTAAAGAGCAAGGTTAAAGGTTTTTTTGTGGACAAACTGAGAAACAGACAGGACAAAAACTATATGCCCCTGAATCTCGTAATCTTTTGTAGATGACTTTACACCTTTTGTTAACACATAACACTAAAATGATATCGAAATTGAAACAATTACCTTGGATAGAGCCTCAAATGAAAAGAATGTACTTTTGAGGGAAAATAATGTAGAATAAAGTTTGAAGAGAAGTATTGAAAAATTAAGGTAACAGGTACTTGAAAAAGAGATAAACCACATTAGGCTCAAGATTTACAGATCTAATACGGTTTTCTTTCAAAAAGTTAGTATTATATTCTTTCATTGGACTTCCGGTTGAGGTATATTCCAACTACCCTCTTTCATTCGCTCTTGTTAATAAATTGCCAATAATTTCCGTTAAAGACATTGGTTGCTCAAAATTGCTTTATCATGAAAAAAAAAAAAACAAAGAAAAAACAGGATGCAACCCCAGCCTATATACAAAGAAATTGAATGATTAATGATCTAACTAAAATAATGTTAATTAATGAAAATAAAAAATGTATATAATTCTGTGTTTAATTTTTATATTCATTGATGTTAATACATACATGTATAAATGGAAGTAAAACATAAATAATGATTTTGAAGTACATTATGTATTAAATCTAACTATCGTAACTATAGGCCCTTTCATATTATCTGCAGAACTGAATTTGAAGCCCCGGGGAACAAAGAATTATTATAAATTATGTACCAGTGGCATCATTTGATTGATATAAGACATTTTGCAGGGAACAAATAAAACACGATTCTGAGCAAAACGTCTTATATAACAATAAAATGACGTCACTGGTGCATGCACAACTGTTTGTCCCCCGGAACTGAGCTTCAAATTCTGTACAGCAGTTAAAATGAAAGTCTGTTAAAGATGAACCTCTATGAAAACACAAATCTTTTCTCCAACCAAATACGAGTATTCTGTTTTTACTGTGATCAGCACAGAGTGCCCTTCAGGTATATCTCCGTGTAAGGATTTGACGGTTAAGGCATTTGAGGGGTATAATACTCTTCTTCCAGTTATTTTGATACTAGTGACAGAAAATGAAGTTGGCCATCGACGCACGACTTCGGCAATGTTCGGGACCATACATTTTCATAGCGAGTTGAATGAAACAGTACTAAAAAGTATCAAATATCTAAAAATAAGTAAGACATGGAAGTAAATGTTTTCTAACTTTTCCATGATATTTTTATTTTACCCCTAATACCTTGAGGGGCATATTGAGTATTTGCAGAATACAGAGCTATTTCCCATTTGAGACAGTATCTGACGTAAAACCAATATTACATCATGAAAATGGTATGGTAAAGTCTAATTTTTACCATAATTTCCCAGAGTTTAAGGACCGTTTCCATAGATTCTAATGACGTCATGATTTCTCTAGGTCAGATACCGTCCCAAACGGGAAGTAACTCTGGTTTTTGAAAATAGGGAATATAAAATACATATATAAAAGGAATATGTAAATGACAACAGAGCCATTTAATCATGACCATAACCTGTACTTAATAGAAGGCTTTGTACATGTATCACATCTATTGAATTAAGTTCAATATCTCAATCCAGTGCAAAACAGCACAAAATATTTTCGTGAAACACTATGCTCATAGATTCATTTGAAGGCTAATTGCACAGTCAAGGTCACAGTTCTAATCACAAGAACTTTACAAGTGAAATATGAAGGACCTATTTTCCCTTACTGTTCAAAAGCAAAGTTTCAAACATGCAGGACAAAAACAATAGCTTTGCTCAGATGAGCTGAAAAGGAATGACAGATAGAAAGACCAACAAACAAAAAAGAAGAAACTAATGGTTCCTTTTAACTTTACTAGTAATAGTGCTAAATGAACACTGCCATCCAGAAAGAACTATACATACATGTACAGGGAAATAGTTCTTATTTCTTTATAAGTTAATTTACCCTAATTTTTCCATTCTGAACTTGAAATATTCATATTAGAATCGGCTTCACATAATTCAAAATTTGAATTGTGATGACGAACATGTAAATAAAAACTTTTTTCATCTGCATAATTTTTTTTCAAAAAATGTCATTTTTATATAAAAAAGATTAAAAAATTCAAACATGTAAATATTTGGGTCAAGTTTGTCACAAATTATTTCTATAAAGTTCATCTTCTGACATATAAAGCAATTGATTCAAAAGTGTTCATTTTCTAACAGCAACATGATCAGAAATGGTGTTTACTAATTAGTGGAATTTGCAGTGTAATTACATAATGTATCATCGATAAATGATTAAATAATTATCTTCATTCGGTTTATACATGTTAGTGTACAAATACCCTTTATGAAGATATGAATTCCCTCCAACCAAATATAAACAATTGACTCTGATGTTAAAATAGACGTCGACATTTTTTCTTGGATTCACAAGTAAAAAGGTCTTATATAATAAATAAGAAGTTATTATAAGGCAAATATTATATCTTCATAATTAAGAAAAATATATGCGATTAGAAAATATATATAAAATATATATTATGGTGCATAACAATACCACAAAGCTTGTACACAATAACTTTTAGTCAACAAATACCAGCTTTACAAAAACCACTGTTAATAAAACGGATATACTGAACAACATTTATATGTTGATATGTTGTTACCTAATTGCACATCTTAGTGCATGCAAAAGGAAAAAGTTGTTTACGATCCCACTCAATGTTAGCTCAATGAAAATAATCAAGAATTGCGCTATATTTCATGAAAAATTGACAAAATCACCAGTTTTCACGATATCGATGCAAAATTAACAATGTCTCAGAAAGCGAGGAGTAGTTTTTGAACCTCATCTTCTCAAAATATAGATACATGTATTTAACTGATCGCTAGAAATGACAGCAAAATTTAATTTTGGAGATGATTTTAGTGGGGCCACTTTACTACATGTATATAAATCATATACGTACACTCCATTGCTGTAAACCATATATAAACCATAAACCATATATTTTCCATTGCTCTAATTAATCCAGATAGGGAAGGAATGAAGTTCATGGTTTTGAAATACAATCATATAATTCGTATGAATACAAATAAAAGCCACAATACAAAAACGAATGTTCGAAAATAAGGAAAAAGTAGACGATATATAAACCTGAGAATTAATATCATTGATTGAAATTTTAGCTGCTCATGGATTTCCAATGAAGAGAATACCAGAATACTGATTGTTGATTTCTTGGTTGTTTATGGAATGCTGGATGTTAGTTTCTTGGTTGTTAATTAACATAAAATGTAAAAGTTCAAAATAGATATGGCACATAACTTGACCTTTGATGGTTTGACCTTGATCAAACTCCATAAGAAGCTTAGCTTCATAACACTACATTTTACACAGCCATTAGACATAGAAAGACAAGGTGTATCCAATTATGTTGCTTCGCCACACAGATCATATACAAACAACTTTCTTTGACAAAAAATAAAAAAAAAAATTTGGTAAAAATTTTTAGTCAATGTCCTTCGAGAAAAATAATTATTTTTTCATCCTTGACCTACATGTAGCTTGCATGCATGAGATTACATTGCTATTTTTCCACTGCAAATTTCTGCATATGTTGCTTTGTCAATTTGCTTGTACGTTTGTGTTTTGCAGTCCAAGTAATAAACGGTAGATTTGACCTTGTCAGGGTCAAATCCCTCTGTTACGAGAGCCATTTTTCGTTGTTTATAAGTGGAAGTGATTTCAAGCTCCTTCTGAATTCGGAGGAAGCGTGGCCATGCGTAGACTCCCAGGTTATTTTTACAGTGGTCAATAATCGTTGCCAACTGATGTGTTGTAAGAGTTGTTTCCCCTTGTGATTTCAGACTTAAGGCAACCATCCCTGCTCTTCCCTCACAACCTACAATACATACATATTTATTACACAATACGTAACTTTTTATGTAATTATGTATTTTACTGAAGAAGGTCAAGGACATCAGGTAAAATATTTTTGATATCACAAGTAATATGCATGTGAACGGAAACTGTACAATCTTTGGCAGTGGATGTGGCAGAGATGGTTCAATTAAACACAATTTTTTTCTTTTTTGTTCTTTTTTTTGGGAGGGGTTTCAGTGTTATCACAAGGTTCTTATTAAAAATATTTAAAATCAACACACCTGGAATAAGGACTCCAAATACACAAGCATCCATGATAAAATCTAGCTCTACCAGGATGTTTGACACTTCTGTGGTAGATACATTTTCTCCTTTCCATCTGTAAAAATTTCATAAGGATGTATCATATCAATTTTTTTCTCGTGAGACAGTCAAACACCAGACATCACAAAATTTCGCGATATTTTCATTGTGACGTAAAAATAAAAAGCACGACAACACATCAAGGTGCTTCAAGACGGTGAAATCAGATGTGACGTCACAATGGAAAATTTTGCCATATGATGTGATGTCTGGTGTTTGCTAGTATCTTTTATAGGGTTGTCAAATCGGACGTTTTTCACTAACCGGTTATTCGGTACTTCTTCCGATCGAGTACCCGGTTACTCGTATCAATAGAAGTTTTTCCACACTTATGTACAATGCATGGGGCCCGACGCCAGGCATGAAATTTTATCCATGGTTTTCGTATGAATTCGTGCGGCTTTAAATTAATTTGTGTAAACGTCTTAATGAAAACCGTGGCTAAAAGCAGCATGTCTGACACAAGGCCCCCTACATGAAATCTCAAGTAAGTTACGTACGTGCCTTCACTCTGACAAACGGAAACCATATCCAAAGGTGCAAATGAAATTTAATTTAGAAAGTGCAATTCATTTGAAGTACAAACAGTGCAATGATAAATTCAGTTATTTATAGAAGCGTCTCAGCAAAAGTTCGCAAACAAGCAGGAAAATGGAACACATTCTGAACTTTCACAGTTTTACTGTCCGCCGTCCTTTTAAAGTAATTCCAAGCCTTTGACGTTGGAGGCGGCATTTTTATAATCCAATTTGGCTTAAAATAACAAAACCTCTATTTACAACAATGCAGTTATGGCAGGGACACTATATACTCACGTCCCTGGTTATATGTAAACACCTATTCAGTGGCACGTGCAAACAATCGATCTATAATACCCCGGGGCAGTTGAAGACATACCTGTAATTTTTGATTACTTGTCAAAACAGTGTTCCGTCGCGCAATACAAACAAGACAAACAATCAAACAGAGCGGATTTTAATGTCGGCTGCATTTTGCTGATACTTTATTTTTTTACCGAGTACCCGAGTACTAATTTCACTAACCGATACTCGGTTCGTTCGACGGTTAACCGGTTAACCGGGTACTCGTTGACAACCCTAATCTTTTATCTCGTAAAAGGACTGTTAAAAGCAAGTTTTGACTTCTTTTCAAAAACTACATGTATGTGTTTTTACAGATCTAAATTCTTTATTGAATATGCTTTAGAACTTTGCATCTTCTGAAAAATAAAACAGTCTGAAAATCTCTTCACAATTTTCTCTTTTCTCTAAGATCCATTGTAAATACAGGGTAACCAAATATATGTAAGCAGAGTAAATCATAAAAAGTGAAGTTTGATTAAATTTAGCTGTATTAAGGCACAAACATTCTACATTGTAGGTACTTTCATTTATCTTAAATATAAGTTAATAAGTGACTTTGTCCAATTAAAAGTTCACATCCTGTATGACATTTTAGTAAAACATGATAAAACATGATGACAGGTTCAGGAGATATAAGTACTTCAAAGGTAATTTTTTATGTGACCTTGACCTTTCAGAAATACCCTTGAGTTACCTTTGTCCCAAAATCCACATCCTGTAGCTGATTAATATTTTAGGCAAGCATGGGCAAATTCTGATGAGAGGTTCTAGTTTAAGTGAGTGACCATGACCTTTCAGAAATGACACTGAACATTCTGACATAAGGCATAGGAGAAGTGAACTCATATGGATAGAAAGACAAATGGACAGAAACAACAGCAACTATATGCCCCTGAAAATTTTCTGAGGAGCACAACTATCATTTGCTACTGAATCAAGGTACCTGAAAGTGTCTCCAATGCGATCGGAGAAAAACATGTCGTAATCTTTGTCTACAGTAAACAAGTCTCCTGTATTGATGAACTGATCTCCCTTCTTAAACACATCATGGAAAATTTTCTTTTGATTTTCCTCAGTGCGGCCTTTGTAACCTTCAAATGTTATGCCTTTTACATTTGTTAATTTTATGATGAGAAGTCCAGGTTCACCTTTAAAAAAAAGAGCAAGTATTTATTTTTATCTATTTTGTAATCTTTGAGAAATTTCTACATCATACAACTATACAATATGTAATAACATAATATTGTTCCTAAATTTTATATTTCAATATCAACTTTGAGTGTATAGAACCTGAGTACAATTCTGTTCCAAAGGTAAAACTTAGAAACAAGGAGATGATAAGTTATTTAGGGCTGTATCTTTTAGCCCTGAATTCTGCACCATATTTTTTCTGTATGACAATTCATATGCAGAAAAAAAAATATCACGACGTATCATCAAAATATAACGTACATGTACATGTGCATTGTACATGTTGTAATTGAAGACTTCTTATATTATACTTTTTAGATGGCAACATTTGAGCTGCCAATCACAGACTCTGAAATTGCTAGTCTTATTTACCGTCTTCATGGATCCTGCATCCTACAAAAGCTGAACAGTATATACTTGAAAATATGAGGCCTGAATGTGGCTCAAACTCGAGACCTTCAGCATGCTATCCTGCATGTTAACTGGGCACGTTACCTCTATGCCACCGCTAACGCTTCGCCCACTTCTTATTCATGTAGAAACTTTAAATTACCTTCTAACCTATACTTGGTAAAATGTTGCTATTGATTCTAAAATAATGCTATGTTGCAGAGTGCGTTGCTGTTAGTGTGGTTGTTTCTGTGACTAGGGGTACTGCTGTGACTGTTGAGGTTGGAGTTTGTGTGTGCTGCTATAGGTATTGCTGCAGTAATTTGTTTTTGTTGCTGCAGTGTGTCCCAGAGTGAGTTGCCAGATATATACTGTTGGTGATGTCATGTGCTGTTGTGAATGTAGCAGTGAATGTTGTTTTGGATGTTGCTTTAGAAATTGCTGTGATAGCTCTTGTGGGTGTTTCTGAGTATGCTGCTGGTAGCATTGCTGTGGGTGTTGCTGTGGGTGTTGCTGTATGACTGTTGTTGATGCTGTGTGCTGTTGTGAATGTTGCCATGAGTATTGTTGTGAATGTTGCCATTAGTATTGTTGTGAATGTTGCCATGAGTGTTGTTGTGAATGTTGCAGTGAGTGTTGTTGTGAATGTTGCTGTGAGTGTTGTTGTAAATATTGCAGTGAGTACTGTTGTGAATGTATGAATGTAGTAGTGAGTATTGTTGTGAATGTTGCAGTGTGTGTTGTGAATGTTGCAGTGAGTATTGATGTGAATGTTGCAGTGAGGATTGATGTGAATGTTGCAGTGAGTATTGTTGTGAATGTTGCAGTTAGTATTGATGTGAATGTTGCAGTGAGTATTGATGTGAATGTAGTAGTGAGTATTGTTATGAATGTTGCAGTGAATATTGTTGTGAATGTTGCAGTGAGTGTTGTTGTGAATGTTGCAGCAAGGGTTGTTGCGGATATTGCTGCCAGTGCTATTTCAGGTGTTCCTGTGCATGCTGCTGGGAGTGTTATTGCTTGAGTAGGAATGTGGAAGTTTAAGTCTGTGTTGCTACGAGTAATGATGTGGGTGTGAGTATTACAGTTAATGTTGTTGAGAGTTGCTAAGGGAGTTTGTGGGTGTTGTTGTAAGAGTTTGCATGTTACTGTGGGAGATTGTGTGTTGCTGTGTTTAGTATTGCGGGTGTTGCTCTGTGTTGCAGTAAGTTTTTCTGTGTATAGTAATTTGAGTGTTGCAGTGTTTGCTGCTGTAAATGTTGCTGTTAGTGTTTTAAGGTTTTCTTAAGTTGCTGTGGGTAGTGTTTGTTTTGATGAATGTTGCTGTGCATGTTGCTGTGAATGTTGCTATCAATGCTTTTGAGTATCTAGCTGTTGGAGCTGCAATAGTGTTCATAAAGATCACCTCATTTTTCGTCTTATCTTGACAATGTTTGAGCTTACCTACTTTAGCCCTCACAGCAAACCCTTTCTCATTCCGCACCAAATCCTGTTCCTCCATATCATACTTTACAAGATCAACTGGTACCAACATTTTCTGTCAAAATTGGAAAAATAAAGCCTGTGTTTGTGAAACACGAATGCCCCCGGTGGCATCTTTGTTCGTATAAACACTATTTTCTGTTAAGTACATTGTACATGTATGTGAAAGGTCAAGGCCAGGTTCACAGGGTTAAAAGGTCAAAGGTCAAGGTCAGGAGGTAAAAAAATTGGTATCAATGGAAAGGTCTTGTCACAATGAAAACACATGTGAAATATGAAAGCCCTATCACTTACCATTAAAAAGTTATGCCCAATGTTTAAGTTTTTTGAAAAGTAGGTCAAAGGTCAAGGTCAAGGTCACAAGGTCAAAACTTTTGGTATCAACGGAAAGGTCTTGTCACACGAAATACACATGTGAAATATGAAAGCCCTATCACTTCCCATTCAAAAGTTATGTCCAATGTTAAAGTTTTTCGGACAAACAGACAGACAGACAAACAGACGGACAGGCCAAAAACTATATGCCCCTGAATCTTTGATTCCGGGGGCATAAAAAATATTTGTACTTAGTAAACAGTAGCAGTAAGTTTTTTCTTTACAAAACTGGAACAAAGGCCTAGGTTTGTTAATTGTAAAATAGACTGGTCAAGAGCAGATTAACATGTTGCATATATGATCTCAAATTTGCAACCTTCCAACTGAAATTGTTTGATGGAAGCAATACAAGTTAAGTAAGTCAAAATGATTTTTCTCATACTTCATATGGAGTGCCAGACATTATGTTATGACGTTAAAGTAATGACAATAAAACTGTTACTTCACGTCATTCTTTAGCAATCAATGAGAAAAACGATCAACCATATGTTTCTCATGTGGGATGAGAAAATCCCATCCGAGGGATCTGGTTTCTGATCAGGGAACAAGGCTTGCTGAGTTCCCTGGCCAGAAACCATACCCTGAGGGTGTGATTTTCTCATCCCACATGACAAACATATGGTTGATCTTTTTCTCCCATTTCTAGGGGCCTTATAAATTCTTGAAATTCAAGGAAATCATGAAATCATCAACTTTATTGAATTCGAAAAATAAAGAAATATTCGTTTTCACCGCCCTCAAAAATGGTTTATTCTATTAGAATAAACCTTAGTCATTTACCCTTAAGCTGTTTAATAAGAATTAGTTAGAATGTAAAAAAAGGAGTTTTAAAATGACGTTCTTATTGAGACGTTGTTGCTTTAGGTGCAAAAATCATAACATCACAATGGGGTAATAACGACGTCACAATATGTACATGTATATGGCCAACGTCTAAAGTCAAGCGAGGGCATGTCTCAATCAAAATATCATGATAGATTCTATCAATAGCTACCAGTAATGGCGACAATCTTCCACAAGCTCCGAATTTATTGGTCAAATTGATGAATCCAACTGGCATCTCCGTTGCACCGTAAAATTCTGTAACGTTTGGAATGTTAAATCTTGTATTCAGTTCCTTCCATACGTCTTTCCTCAATCCGTTTCCATAGGCAAGTTTGATTTTGTGGTCCCGATCATTGTCTCTCTACATTTAAGGAAAAATATACATGTACAAGACTCTACAGCTTTTGACAATCTAAGATTTTTATTGAAAAACATGCAATTATGGCATGAAAAATTTAAATCTGTACTGTAAACGTGATTATTTTCACTGGGGGAAATTTTCGAGATATGAACATTGCAACAGCAAACACGGGGGTAATTTGGATGAAATCAGGAGTATTTCCTTTAGTCTCTTATTGAGTCTTTGCGGCATACAGAGTTTTTTCCCCTTACAGATGGTATCTGACGTAAAACCATTGTGACGTCATGAAAAATTGGTAAGGTAATGTCGATTTTATACCGTCACTTCCCAGACTTTTAGGACTGTTTCCATAGAATTTGATGACGTCATAATCAGTCTATGTCAAATACCGTCTCAAATGGGAAGTAACTCTGGTTTTCGAAAATATTGAATACTGGTTGTAATATTCATGCAGGGCTTTTTTCATGATCATAATACAATTCATGCAAAAAGTGCAAAAATTAACCCCATGCAAAATTTTCCACATTTACAGTAAGCCATGCATCTTTGTGTATATCTAATACTTAGATGACAGAAATTTAATTTTTAGTTTTACGGATCTTATTTTTTTCAAAATAGGGTAGGAGGAGGGAATAAAAATAAAATAAAAATCAGTAAATTTGAACATTTCATGAGTTGTGCCACGATCACAATCTTAATTCAGCTTGTTTATGGTGTCTTCAAAGCCGCATTTTCTAAAATACTTACACTATAAAGATTAAGTGAGAATGAAAAGTAATAACCAGTAATTAGATGAGCGGAAGAAAAAAAAGTACAATCGGTTCATTATATTTTTTTCTAATTGTGGTCAAATTAGGGTCGGCGGATCCGTAAAACTAAGAATTAAATTTCTGTCGCCTTATGAATACAATTGTAATGTTATCAAGAAGAATTTATGTTAGTAAAATTTTTTTTACCTAAAGGGTTTTATATCATTATGCTAAATAAAATTTTAGTCACATTCAAAATAAATGAAATTGAAATTCAAAACTTCAAAAACTTTCAAACCAAAATTTTAAATCTTTTGACTTTAAAGAGCTTATGTGCATTTTCAATGAAGATCTATAAAACATAAAATGCAACATATACATGTATGACAATTTTCCTTTGAAGTTGCCTTTATGAGTAAGATTATGTGAAACAGATTTTTGGCAAAGTCGTTTGATCTTTATTACTTTAATTGATCTTTCCATGACGGATGTAAATTACACTTTGCAGGAAGCATTAAGGATTTACAACAAGCATGGCATATTTGGTATTTTTGAAAACCAAAACTTCCAGTTTGGGACGGTATCTGACGTAGACTAATTGTGACGTCATCAAATTCTATTGAAACAGTCCCTAAACTCTTTGAAATGACGGTAAAAATCTATGTTACCATACCATTTTTATGACGTCATAAAGATTTTACGTCAGAGACAGCCTCAAATGGGAAATAACTCTGTATTCCGCAAAGACTCAACATGTTCAAGGAAGATCAGGAGTACATGCAGCAGATAGCATGGCCTTCCTTTAAGATACATGTAGCAGTTAAATTTACGGCATTTGTCTGCGGCATCAACTTAACTTACTGGAGGTCTAGACACCAAATATCGACAAAGCTCTCCCACATAATGTATCACAGTCACATCATACTTTCTACAGTCATCTAGAAACTGTGAAGCAGAGAATTTTTTCTTCAAAACCATAGTTGCTCCTGAAATAAACAAATCTCATGATAAATAATATGCTAGAATTCATGAATTTTTTTTTTCAATGGTCAATGTTAAGGATCTTTCCATGTCATTAAAGTATGGTAAACTAATACTGTGTTGTTACTTAAGGACTTTGCTGTCTGTAGATACTTTGTTGCCTCTTAAGGAACATTATATTCAGCATAGCTTGATTTTATGTAACATTTTTGTTTCACCAGGAAATCTGTTGTAGACCACTTGCTGAATTTATAATAGATGACAAAATGACAAATAGGTCCGAGGTAGAAACTTTTTGCATCTTTATTTCAATGTTACATGCATGTCATCACAGAATCACTTTTTTTTTAAAACAGTGACTTAAGAAATGTGTAGAATACTGACATATGTTTATTATCAGAACTTTCTCTCTGTGTAAAGTAAAGGATATCAAGTTAATTGTAACTGACAGTTTCTCTATGCTTATCTATAATGTACTCCATTCATACCTACAGCAAATGTTTTACTCGTGGGAACATAATTTCTATATTCATTCACTCTATGTCTTGGCTACAGTAAACACATGATTTTGGAATAAAGAATTTGAACTTAATTACAATCTTATTATTCACATCACTATGATGTTACATTTGGCGACGAGGAAAAATTAAATTTTAGACATTCAAAATGCCAACCTACGGAAAATTAGACACTTACGACGAAAGTGAGGATTGGAACCAATATATCGAACGTTTAGACAGTTATTTTGATGCCAATGAAATTGACGATGCTGAAAAGAAACGAAATATATTACTTAGTGTTTGTGGAAAAGCTACTTATAAACTAATAAGGGATTTATTGAGTCCAGTTAAGCCAAATACTAAATCATTCGCTGACATTGTGAAATTGGTGAAAGATCATAAACATCCAGCACCATCGGAAATTATATCTAGATTTAAATTCAACAGCCGGATAAGGAAAGAGGGTGAATCAGTTAGAGGATTTGTGGCAGAACTAAGAAGTCTTTCAGAACATTGCAATTATGCAGCTACGCTGGAAGCAATGTTACGTGATAGACTTGTTGTTGGAATAAATGACGACAAAATCCAGAGAAGACTTCTAGCAGAAAAGAATTTAGATTTTGCTAAAGCGCTGGAAATTGCTACTGCTATGGAAACCGCGGCCGATAATGCCAAGGACATTCAAGCAAGTGCCGTGTCGTCGAATGCCCAAATAAATCAGGTTAATAAACCTAGGAAAACGTATCCTAACCAGGCTCAGGCATCAGGAGTGTCGGGTAAGGAGTGTTACCGATGTGGAGGTAACCATTTTGCAAATAAATGTCGATTCAGAGACGCTGAATGCCATAACTGCAAAAAGGTTGGACATCTATCTAAGAAATGTCCAAATAAGGAAGAAAATCCAAAACCGTCAAAACCGAGAAGGAAACAGAAGGGCCGTAACCATTACGTGGATGATACTTCTGACGAGGAGGAACAATATGACATGTTCAACGTCGAAGACACCGTGAATAGGTTGACGGAACCGTATAAAGTTGTCCTTGAAATCAACAAGACACCCGTGACGATGGAAATTGATACAGGAGCGTCGGTATCAATTATCAGCGAGGAAACCTTTAGGGATTTAGGGAAATTGAAACTTTCCGAATCAAAGGCGAAGCTGAAGACATATACGGGAGAAGATATGGCTATATTAGGAACCGTGGAAGTTCACGTAGATTATGAATCATTCAGTGGGAATTTACACGTCATCGTTGTAAAGGGCAGAGGACCGAATCTGCTTGGACGTGATTGGCTAAAATCACTCAAATTAAATTGGAATGAGATATTCGCTGTGAAAAGTGTCGATAAGGATGTCGATCGTCTTTTGGAGGATTACAGTGAAATCTTCAAAGATGAATTAGGAGCCGTGAAGGGCGTGACAGCGAAGATTTACGTGAATGAAAACGAGAAGCCCAGATATTTTAAAGCCAGACCAGTGCCGTATGCACTAAAAGGGAAAATCGAGTCGGAATTAGTCCGTTTAGAAGAATGTGTAATCATTCAACCGGTACAATTTTCAGAATTGGCAGCATATGAATACGAGATAAAATACAAGGAAGGTCGTAATCATGGTAATGCAGATGGACTGAGTCGACTTCCGTTATACGTGAAGGATGAGAAAGCGTCAATTCCTGGCGACACGTTACTCTTATTACAACATTTTGACGAGACATCAGTAAAGAGCTCGAAGATTAAGAGATGGACTCTTAAAAATGCATTATTTAGTAGAGTATTGCATTACGTCAAGTCTGGCTGGCCTGCTAAATGTCCGTCAGTTGAAATGCGACCGTTTTTCGATAGGAGAAATGAACTAAGTTGCCAAGACGACATTCTGTTATGGGGTTGTCGGGTCATTATTCCGCCGGAAGGAAGGAAAGAAATAATACAGGAATTGCATGAGGCACATCCGGGAATATCGAGAATGAAATCGTTGGCAAGGAGCTATGTTTGGTGGCCAAATATGGACAAGGAACTGGAAGGTTGCGTCCTCAATTGCGACCATTGTCAACAGGTGAGAGACAAACCACCTGAGGCACCTATGCATCCTTGGGAGTGGCCAAGCCGACCTTGGTCTCGACTTCACGTAGATTTTGCGGGTCCGTTTATGAACAAGATGTTCATGATCGTCGTGGATGCACATTCAAAGTGGATGGAAATTTGCGTCATGAAAACGATAACATCTGAAAATACCATCGCAAAACTACAACAAATATTCTCTACACACGGAATTCCGGATACTATCGTCAGCGACAATGGACCATCGTTTACGAGTAGAGAATTCAAACAATTTTTGCAACGAAACGGCATCAAACAGATAAATTCAGCCCCCTACCATCCTGCATCTAATGGTCTTGCCGAAAAAGCAGTTCAAACTTTTAAACAAGCGATGAAGAAAATGAAGTCAGGGACAATTCAGGAGAAAATCAACAACTTCTTGTTTCGATACCGTATAACACCGCACACAACAACAGGGGCGTCACCAGCAGAATTACTCATGAAAAGGAAATTGAAATCGAAATTAGATCTCGTTTTTCCAAACATGGAGGAGAAGGTAGTGAACAAGCAGAACATACAAAAACATTACAAAGATAAAACAGCTAAAGAAAGGGATTTTGATTTGGAATCTAAAGTCTATGCTAAGAATTTCTGTTCAGGCAACAAATGGCTTCCTGGATACATCACTGAGAAATCTGGACCGTTATCTTACAGAATCAGACTTAGCGATGATAACATCATTAGAAGGCACGTGGATCACTTAAGACCGAGACAAACCGCCGATCCCGTTATCACTCCAGACTTTGAAATTGAGACATCTACACCGTCCGAAATAAAACCGCTAGAGGAAACGACTCAATCAGAAACAACAGAACCTCGGTATCCGAAACGTCAAAAACGTGAACCAGCCTATTTGAAAGATTATGTTCGCTAGTGAAATATCTACATTGTTAAAGAGGCATAATAATCCTCTTGAATCAAATTTTTGTAAAATTGTTCAATTAATTATTTTTATCAAAATTGGATTTAACGTTTGATAAATATTTTTCATCCAAGGGGGGAGATGTAGAATACTGACATATGTTTATTATCAGAACTTTCTCTCTGTGTAAAGTAAAGGATATCAAGTTAATTGTAACTGACAGTTTCTCTATGCTTATCTATAATGTACTCCATTCATACCTACAGCAAATGTTTTACTCGTGGGAACATAATTTCTATATTCATTCACTCTATGTCTTGGCTACAGTAAACACATGATTTTGGAATAAAGAATTTGAACTTAATTACAATCTTATTATTCACATCACTAAGATGTTACAAAATGAATCTCATATTTTTTCTGTTGATGCAGGTATCATCCGAAAATTTGGACAGAAAACTGCATCAATGCGCGTAGAGCTATTTTTAGAACCCCTGGTTCTAAAAATAGTGCTATAAATAGACTTCCGTGAAAAATTGTTTTGATCGATGTATCAACAAAATTTCTCAGCCAATCAGAATCTTCGTTTCTTGAAAATGACAATGGAAATTAAATGATATAATAATGAAAACTCCAAAAGATGTCAACATGGAAAATGATGTATCATGTACATGTCAAATACCTTGGCTAAATACTCACCTAAAGTTATCATATTTCCAACGCCAATTAAAGCAGCGGCAGAATGGTACATTGGCAGCGGCTCATACAAGACGTCCTCACTAGTCAAATTACATGACCACATGGCAAAGCAGCCCTTGATGGCTTTATCATGGGTGACTATGGCAGCTTTGGGTAACCCTGATAAAGGTAACAGCACATGAAATGAACTTTATAAAATGACACGTTCCCTGACAAGAGCAAAATGAAAAGACCAAAAGTAGACATTTGATTTAAGGTCCAGTGTTGATATGGAAATTTTCTACAATTTAAATACAAAATCATTTTATGATTCATTTCCTTAAAACATCTGCACATAAGATGATTCGCAGTAAAGTGATCAAGGAATATAATTTCCTGAACCCAAAGTAGGCAAACTTTGACATTATGGTAAATAACAATGAACACTCTATATCCACAAATTTTTGGCCACTCGGCCTTTATCAAGTGGAAAAGCACGAATACAAAAGAATTCTACGTAATATCCATAACTGCTGGTAAACAAAGCCCAGCGTAAAATGAACAAGGTTCATAATTTGTGGATATAGAGTATTCATTATTATTGTGAATATAGAGTGAACAAGGTTCATAATTTGTGGATATAGAGTGAACAAGGTTCATAATTTGTGGATATAGAGTGAACAATGTTCATAATTTGTGGATATAGAGTGAACAAGGTTCATAATTTGTGGATATAGAGTGTTCATAATTTGTGGATATAGAGCGTTCATTGTTATTTACTTTATTAAACTTCCCTCAGGAGGACACTACTTCATTCTTTGACATTATGCTTAAACTAAATATCTTGACAAAGTTTTCTATCCAATTTCAGCTCAATATCTGTTTATTGCTTGAAAAAGTCTGGGAAATTGACTGAATAATTAAGTGACAGACAGACAAACAAACAGACTAACAGACACAACCTTTCAACAGATACAGTACACATGAGATTTTACCAGTGGTTCCAGATGTGAAAATGAATACACTGGCATCAGTCAGCTTAATTCCAGATCTGTAAGATATTTCCACAGGCGACAATTCCGATTTCTCCAGTATAGGAACCAGGGGTGTACTTTTTGGAATGGTTTGTGTAGAGGTATACGTGTAGATCTTCACATTTCCTATCTCATCTTGGATCTCCATCACTGCATTTTCAAGTTCTGGATCTGTAGCAATTAACATATTGATTCAATACATGTACTATAACCAGATAAATTCTCCTACCTTTTTCAAAATTAAAAAAAAAATAGTTTAATATATGCAACAACAGCGAAAAAAAGTCCGGAAAACTGAAAATGGGACAGACAGACCTAGAGGAAACTAAGAGTGACTGAGTCACTCTCCCATACCTGCTCCAACTATGAGGTACTGAGCTTCACATGACTTTATACTGTGTACTAGGGTCTTATGGCGCTGGTTAAAGTTGATAAATCCAAGTTGTACACCAATTTTCAAGAAACCTTAGTAATGGAAAAGAGGGTAAATAATTATTGCTACTGTTGAATTAATCTATTTTTTCAAGTTTAAACTCTTAATATGATAAATTCGCATATATAATTATATTTCACATTAATGCAAAATATTAGTAATATAAATTGTTATTTGAAAGGAGATGTTTCATTGGTTCATAAATTTACATCAACTTAGGTTTACAATGTACACATATAGTGCCAACAACTTTGAAAATGAAAAATATGCACAATCTAGAGTTGCAATAAAAATTGAATGTAATGATCACAATTCCTTGATGATGTGCAAGATGCCAAAGACCTTAAAAAGAATAATGAAATGCTGAGTTCTGTTGCGTTAAGAATAATTAAGCTAAAAAAAATTTACCAAGGTATGTCCAAACGAACTGCGGTTCATTCTGCATCATTATCGCCAACACATCCCCCGGCTTAACTCCCTGAGACAAGAAAGCATGGGCGCACTGGTTAGCTCTGTCGTTAATTTGACGGAACGTGTACGATTCATCCTCGTATCGTAAAATCACTTTGTCTGGATGCTTCAATACCATTGATTCAAAGATGTCAATGAGGAACCTATTCTCCTTGGCACATTTGTAGTACTGGTCAAGGGAAAATTTGAATTTCTTTATCATTTTGATATCTTCGAACACCCATGGTGTGAAGTACTTGGCACCAAGGTAGGTAACTCCTGCTGCACCAAGTGCAGTGGCTAACACTGGCAGCATGTTGTCAACTTAAGCTTGCAATACAACAGTAGGATACTAGTATGTCTGAAAAAGAAAATGAAAAATTTAAACTTTAGACACATTAAAATTCTCATCAATATAGTGTTTGGAAATTTTTAAAAGTGACTATAACCATTACACGTTATTTTGGGCTAAATCCAGTGTTCTTTAGACAAAACTTCGGCGTTTATCTGTCCCATTCCCCCCTCTCTGGAGTACCGTATAACCAGAAATTTTCGTGAGTATCAAATTTCACTATTTAATGGCAAAATAGGGTGTCTTTATTTTCGCGAGTACAATTTTTCGCGATTTCTAAATTACAAACAAATATGTTCATATGATGTTACTGTATTGTACCTTTCATTATTGAAGTTTCCATAAGCTCTATCATAGGAATACACTCAATTCACTCCATTTAATCAGGAAAAGTGAAGAATGACACATGTACAATATGAACAAATATAAAGGATAAAACAATTTATTATATACCGTATCAAATGCAATTTTTCGCGAGAATAAATTTTCACGATTCAAAATCACTCGCGAATATTATAAGCGAAAATTAGTATCTCGGGAAAATTTCTGGTTATACGGTATATTGCCAAAGGTACAACATTGAGTATAGACCATTTTCATATTAAGGCTGTAGATTTGCAGTATTTATTAGACATGCCGAGACCCAAAGTCACAGCAATTGACATATACATATAGTTCTTACTGTGACATCACAGATCTGTTAACATAAGACGTCACAGTAAGAAATAACATCAAATACTGTGATGTCGGGTTTTGGTGTGCATAAATAGTCTTAGCACTGAAAAAAAGTCCAACACATTCTTCATGCATGTACATGTATGTGATATACTGACCTTTACTAAGCAATCAAAACCCATATGTACCTGAATTTGTTACAAGCAAAATATACTATAAATAGTACAAAACTTCATGCAAAAATCAATACTTTGACCCAAAAGTACATGCAGAGTTTGACCCTCATTTAATTTGAATTTAAACTTTAACTTTTTAAAAGACTGTATATTTATTCAATTCAGACGCTTACATCTTTGAAATCAGAACTCAAGGAAATACAATTTTTTTTTGCTATTTTAGTGATTTTTTCATAAAGAAATATAAATATATTTCTCCCCCAAAATAGCCATTATATACCGTATAACCTGGTATTAAAGGTTAAATTTTGAGGAGAATTATTTCTTACAAATTAAATAGTGTAACCCATTAACATGATTAAACATTAAAAAAAAAAAACTAGAGGTCTCTGACGAGACTGAAGCTCTCCTGGTTGAGTTAAATTCAACTAAGTGACACAACTATTTTCTAAGATCCATGGGTCAGCGGCTAAAAAAGTATATCAGATGCACAAGCGTGACATTAAGCGTAAGTCTGAACATATTGCAAAAAACTTTTATCAGTCATACTTTCTAAGAAATGGTGTTCAGAATATTACATAGAGTTGTATAATAATAGAAAATGATCACATCCATTTTCCAAGACCCTGGAAGTCAGGGGCTAAAACTAAATATCAAAAGGATAATCAAACAACCTTACATATGTATTATGCAAAAAGAATTTATACTCTATCGATTATACACTCTGAGAATTGATGTGCGCAAGAATGCATAATATATATTGGAAATAATGACCACACCCTGACTCTGACTCTGAGGGTCTGAATTAATCTCATACAAAACATCAGGTACATGTACACAACAAGACCGTAAACCCATCATGTTGCAAAAAGAATTGACTTTGTATCCTTAATACTTTCTGAGAAATGATGACCACAAAATTACAAAAGGTTATATAAGAGAAAATGACCACATCCATTTCCTAAGACCAGGCCTTGGGGTCGGGGACTCAGATGAAATATAAGGTGCAAAACTAGATCATGACCTTTTCAATTATTGCTGCAAAAAGAATTACATAGAGTTATACTGGAGAAAATTACCACACCCATTTCTAAGACCTTGGGGTCAGAGGCTAAAACAATATATCTTGTGTACAGCTTGATCATAGATCTATAATATATCAAAAAGAATTTACCTTCTATTATTAATACTTTCTGAGAAATGGTGACCACAAGATTACGTAGGTTTACATGAGAAGAAATGGCCCCACCCATTTTCTAATGTAAGACCATTGGGTCAGGGGCTCAAACAAAATATCTTGTGCACAACTCTGAATCATAGACCTATCATGATAAATATAGGAAAAAGAATTAAGGTATCCGTTGTACAAATAAATATCAAGTGTATTATATAGTTAGAATCATGGCATATTTGTACCTAAATATACCTAACACAACATAAGTAATGGTTTTTATCATCAAAGGTCAACATGCCGACCGTCACTCAAGCCACGGAAAATATCGAGACACTGCCGAAGATTACCGAGTTAATGTTAGGCACGGTCGATTTGATATTCTGGGGGGGGCTTGGGTTTTTTTCGAAAAAAATAATTTTGCTCTCAATTTTGATGAAAAAAATAAATTTGCTTATGGTGTGACAGAAAAAAATGATCTTGCTCTTACAAATAATCTGAATTTGAAGAATTACCATAAAATTTTGCTAAATTCTTGAAACTTTTCCGGCTCGCTTCGCTCGCCGCAGTTTTCAAATTGTATCAAAAATTTTTGGCTCGCTTCGCTCGCCATAGTTTTCTATCAAAACATTATTTACTGATAGCAAAAGTCATATATTTGAAGATATCAAAAGTTATACATGTATGTGAATGAAAAAAGGCTTCCTTAAAAGCTTAAATATATTATTAATATTTATGTATTACTGTTAATACATGTTGCATGTATCCCCATAGAGTCATGTTCTTGTAAGCTTGGAAGGAGAACGTCAATTATTCACCAATTTACAATTTTTAGTAACATTTAAAAAATTATCTAGGAGACATTCCCCTCAGACCCTCTTATACATGTTATATACATGTACCTTATATAAAATATTGAGAATTATATTGTAAAAATCTTTTATCTCTCTGTTTAAAAGTGAATTGAATACTTGCATAAAAATAAACTAATATATTAATATTTTCTGAATATGCGCATCACTTTGTCAAAAAAAATTTCTTTGCTCCAACTTTGACAGAAAAAAATAATTTTGCCTCGGTCCGGGGCGAAAAAAATAATCTTGCTCCGACAAAAAACCCAAGCCCCCCCCTGAATATCAAATGGACCATGCCTTAACACTGTTTAAATGGACGAGACGTCCGCGAGATCTTCATTTGTACATTGGATACGTTAACTTTCTATAATTCATACCTTCTGAGAAATGGTGACCTGCAGTGACCAGTTAAATGTACGATGCTTCATACTTTTGGGGTACACATTTATGATTGTCAGGAACTCAGGGACAAGACTGCCATCAGAATGATCCGAGTCGGACGTATAACTGCTGTCCTCATTTGACTTTTTTTATTGGAAATGCAGGCCTGTTCAGTTCGAGAACTTACGCTGTCGGGGACTTCATTTTCATCGGACATATTACAATCCTTCTTAAAAAATGAATCGACTTTTGGTAGATCTCTTGTATCTTTTTTATTTATTTATTTTTTTTTATTTTTTTGACATACATGTAGTCACAGGCACATGTAGAAAGAGCGTCAATATCTTGTATGATACGTCATGTACCCCTTTACAGGTCTTAAGGGAATATATGTATAGAAACACAAGGCTTCCGACGAATTTTCAGCTGGAAGTAGCATCTGAAATTTTTGCATTTGTCATGTTTGAAGGGCAAAATGGGGTATGACCATAAAGATTTATTTGTATACTTCCTAGAAACATCAATAATTCACCCAAAAATATCTCATAACATAGCCTAATCATCTACCTAAGTTGGACTGTTTTCTACTTTCTGTCTTGAATCTCCATTGCCAGATTGGACAAATACTGCTTCATTCAGAGGCTTTACTCTGCTTACTGTAAGCAAAGTAAAACACCTGGATGATTCTGATAAGCTAATCTGGCAATGGAGGTTCAAGACAGAAAGTAGAAACCAGACTTGTCAGAATGACAACATAGCTCGCCGGTGGCAACCATATGTAAATTGCAACAACAACAATAAAAAAGGTCTTATCACAAGGAATGCACATGTGAAATATCAAAGCCCTATCACTAACCATTCAAAAAATATGGCCAAGGTTAAAGTTTTTCAAAAGTAGGTCAATCATCTCCAAGGTCAAGGTCACAAGGTCAAAAATTTTGGTATCCATGGAAAGGTCTTGTCACAAGGAATACACATGTGAAATATCAAAGCCCTATCACTTACCATTCCAAAAATATGGCCAAGGTTAAAGTTTTTCAAAAGTAGGTCAATCATCTCCAAGGTCAAGGTCACAAGGTCAAAAATTTTGGTATCCATGGAAAGGTCTTGTCACAAGGAATACACATGTGAAATATCAAAGCCCTATCACTTACCATTCCAAAAATATGACCAAGGTTAAAGTTTTTCAAAAGTAGGTCAATCTCCAAGGTCGAGGTCACAAGGTCAAAAATTTTGGTATCCATGGAAAGGTCTTGTCACAAGGAATACACATGTGAAATATCAAAGCCCTATCACTTACCATTCCAAAAATATGGCCAAGGTTAAAGTTTTTCAAAAGTAAGTCAATCTCCAAGGTCAAGGTCACAAGGTCAAAAATTTTGGTATCCATGGAAAGGTCTTGTCACAAGGAATACACATGTGAAATATCAAAGCCCTATCACTTACCATTCCAAAAATATGGCCAAGGTTAAAGTTTTTCAAAAGTAGGTCAATCTCCAAGGTCAAGGTCACAAGGTCAAAAATTTTGGTATCCATGGAAAGGTCTTGTCACAAGGAATGCACATGTGAAATATGAAAGCCCAATCTGTATTGGTTTAAAAGTTATAAGCAAGGTTAAAGTTTTTGTGCACGCGCACGCAGACGCAGACGCAGACGCAGACGCCGACGCCGGGGGTATGACAATAGCTCTCCGGACATTCGTCCCGGCGAGCTAAAAAGTCCAACTTAGGTAGACAATTAGGCTATGTTATGAGATCTTTTTGGGTGAATTATTGGTGTTTTTAGGAAGTATACAAATAAATCTTTATGGTCATACCCTGTTTTGCCCTTCAAATGCAAAAAAATTGCAGAAATGCTACTTCTAGCTGAAAATTCGTCGGAAGCCTTGTCTCTCTATAAGATACCAGTATTCTCTTATGACCATACAGGATATTGACGTTCTTTCTACATGTGCCTGTGCATGTAGTACACAGAGTTATGAGAATTCCCGTCCCCGTAGCATCCATCCACAAGCAATCAACGTATGCTAAAGAGATTTTGATTACTTAAATTTGTGCACGTTTCGTGTCAAATTCAATTCAATCTTGAAAACAATTTTTTCTCTGTGTATTGGGAAAATATGGGCCTATTTTTGGGAAAATAAAGCTAATTTTTCCAAGGGGAAGCCACCGATATTCAGCAGTAAATCAGGCCCAAAAAATCACTGGTGACTACAATGTAACATTGAGTTAAATAGGAGAAAATGACCATTCCCATTTCCTAAATATCAGGTGTACCGAGCACAACTGGATTATAGACCTTTAATATTGCAAAAAGAATTAACTTTCTATCATTTATACTTCCTGAGAAATGGTGACCACCAGTTTACTTAGAGTTATATAAGAGAAAATGACCACACCCATTTCCTAAGACCCCAGGGATCAGGGGCTCAGATGAAATATCAGGTGCACAACTAGATCATACACCTTTGATATTGCAAAAAGAATTAACTTTCAATCATTTGTACTTTCTTAGAAATGGTGACCACAAGATTACATAAAGTTATAAGGAGAAAATGACCACGCCCATTTCCTAAGATGCCAGGGGTCAGGGGCTCAGATGAAATATCAGGTTCACAACTAGATAATAGACCCTTGATATTGCAAAAAGAATTAACTTTCAATCATTTATACTTTCTTAGAAATGGTGACCACAAGATTACATAGAGTTATACAAAAGAAAATTGCCACACCCATTTCCTAAGACCCCATGGGTCAAGGGCTCAGATGAAATATCAGGTGCACAACTAAATCATAGACCTTTAATATTGCAAAAAAGGATTAACTTCCTATCATTTATACTTTCTGAGAAATGGTGACCACAAGATTACATAGAGTTATATTATGAGAAAATGACCACACCCATTTTCTAAGACCCTGGGGTTCAGGGGTTCAGATGAAATATCAGGTGCACAACTAGACTATAGACCAATCATGTTGCAAAAAGAATTAACTTTCCATCACCAACAGTTTCAGCACAGCTAGGGGCTACAATACACAAAGAGTACAGAAAAAATACCCCCCCCCTAGTAATACATAAACAAACAAATTTTTGTTTACATATTATAAGTGGAGGGGTAATTATTCTGTACTCTTTGTGTACTGTAGCCACTGTGGTTTCAGAGGACTTGAAATCACAAGAAATGTTTTACGGACAGACGGATATGCCAGACACACTATAAGGCAATCGCATAAGCTATAAATTCTTCCTGTTCACTCAGGGATTGTTCTAAACTTATAATTTGAGCTGCCATCAAAATATTTTTAATTGTATTTTGATAAATCTTTTCATTCATTGATTGATCTACTCATCAGAAAGCCCAAAAGTCAAGGATAATAACCAGGGATTTAACCATTTACAGAGAGGGGGGGGGGGGCAGAGGAGGGTACATCCAGCCCATTTATTTGTTCAGATTGGCAATATTATATGCTGCATGAAATAGAATAAATATATTAGTCTGACATTCTGAAGTATATCGGATACATTTGTGACTCCACATTCCATGCCCAATTCAAGGTGAAAGGGAGGGGGGTGTTAGATCCCCAACTCCACTGCCCCTTAATTTCCTTCTGAATCCACCACTGGCATTCAGTAGCATGATGAATCATAATCCTAATAGTTCAAACTATAAATCAGATTAGGATACAAATCTACCTCATATCTACCTCATAATAAGGTTATAATACGCTTTACCAATACCTGACCTGTTATTTTTTCACTCTCAGTCGGTGTACGGTCGGACTGCTTAGCTTTCAGCATTTGAAGGTCATTACTCTGAAAAAAAACAGCTGTTTGTCGGGTGTTTACTGCATGCTTTGCTGATTTTTAAAACATGTTTAAAGTACACATTACGATTTGCAATAAGTAACACGAGATAAAATGAAGCAACATTACTGACCCATATCGAAACCATACAGTGCTGTAGACGGTGTTTGTTAGAGTTATCTTTCTTTCACAATGTTCAAAACCTAGTTTATTAAAGCGCGGATCTAGATAAAGAGCACAGGGATTTATCACGCTATTAGCCTATTTCTGAAGACTTAAAGATGACTTGTCGATTTTTCGTTAAACATCGAGTTAGATCCCTTTTTAAAACACATATATGTAGTAAATGCTGCAAACGGTATTAGCGTGATAAATCCATGTGATAAAGAGGGGGTTAAGGTGGGTTGAGACCCTAGCTTAGATTTTGCAAAAATGCAGATTTGTCCCGTTTTCATTTATATATATATACATTTTTTTTTCAAAACCATAGCCTAGGTTTGAGCCCTGTTAAAAGAATTTCTGGAACCGCCAGTATGGCATGTGCAGCCAGTCCACACCCGCAGAATTGTAATAAACAGTAGATACTATTGGACAAAACAGCTGAAAATGAAAATTTGCTTCTAACGGCACGAAAATACCCCCGCAACATTTTATTCTTTGAGAAGTTTATCTTGTATCTACACGCGTCTATTGTGATATTGACTTTAGACCTTGGTTCAAGGTCATGACACACCCGTTTGCACTAAAGAACATTCCTGTGAAATATTATTGAAATCCATCCACAGGGGGAGGAGTTATGCTCTGGACAAGGTTCTGCTAATAGTGTTTATTGTGACCTCAGGCTTTGACCTATGACTTTGGTTCAAGGTCATGACACATCCTTTGATCCTAAAAGAAGGGAGAGGACTCCAACAAGACCCAGGCCTCACACACAAGGCCGCAAAACGAAGGGGCCCCAGCAACACAGATGAATATGTAAATGGATATAAAAAGAGGGCGTGTGGCGTAATATCCGTGCTCTGCCGGCTGTAGCGAGCTCATATATGTAGTCACCCGAGGAGTCCGACTGACATTCAGAGAGAAATGTTATTGAAATCCATGAATAGAGAGAGGAATTTTGTCCCGGACATTGTTTTAATAATATGGTGTCTATCATATTCTTGACCTTTGATCTTGGTCATGACACACCCCTAGGCCCTAAGAAACATTTCTGTGAAATATTATTGGAATCCATCCACAGCGGGAGGAGTTTTGCTCTGGACAAGGATCTAGTAATGTTGTCTATTGTGGCCTTGACCTTAGACCTATGACCTTTGTTCAAGTTCATGACACACCCTTAGGTCCTAAGACACATTTCTGTGAAATATTATTGAAATCCATCCACAGGGTATTAGTTACGCCCTGGACATGGTTTTAATGATAATGTCTATTGTGATTTCGACCTTTGACCTATTACCTTGGTTCAAGGGTCATAACACACCCTTAAGCCCTAAGGAACATGTCTGTGAAATATTATTGAAATCCATTCACAGGGGGAGGAGTTATGCTCTGGACAAGGATTTAATAATGATGTCTGTTGTGACTTTGACTCAAGGTCATGATACTACCTTAGGTCCTGAGACACATTTCTGTGAAATATTATTGAAACCCATCCACAAGGGGGGGGGGGGGAGTTATGCTCTAGACAAGGTTTTACTAATGATGTCTTTTGTGACCTTGACCTTTGACATATGACCTTGGTTAAAGGTCATGACACACCCTTAGGGTCTAAGGAACATGTCTCTGAATTATTATTGAAATCAACCCACAAGGGGATGAGTTATATTCTGGACAAGGTGTGACGGACGGACAGACAGGGGGTAATTCCTATATACCTCCAAACTTTGTTAGTGGGGGTATAAAAAGAGGGGGGGGGGGGCAAGGAATAGGTGAAATACCGATCAATCTGCTCTGGCTTTCGACTTTTGGAGGTCAACCACTGTATAATCCGGGGTCAAATACATGTACTGGTCTTAAATGAAAGATTCGCAAATGGTGCAGTTATCCTGATTGCATCCCACAACGCGTCCACTTATGCAGATTTACAGATATCTTTTGAGACGTACTGTACAGCTTTATCATTAACAAAATTGCAAAATGCTTTCTCACTTACTGCCACAGGCAGAAAGCTCGCCTGGATTTGCGTATGCACTATGAAGATATTTTTAGAAACGCATAGCGCCATACGCATATCCAGGCGATCTTTCCGCCTATGGACATAACCAAGGGTTACCATGGCTTTCTGTGTGAATTCAAATTTCAATGAGGGTTTATTCTCTCGCTCGGACAAGGGGATATCGCTAGTTAAGTGAAAACAAGTAGTAGGTCTATACTAGTAGATATCGAAGCACTGTATAGATTGTAATAGCGAAGCGGAGCGAGCAAGCTTTAGTGTATTTATAAACAATATCAAACGTCCAGTCACCTTTTATTACATCAGAGGCTCGAACTTCAGTAATGTATTTTGATAACAATGTACATTACCAAGCATTTTTATGTATTTTTATGAAATAATGATAATTTTCTGTAATAATTAATGTTTCAAAATAACTGCATGTTTTCTTTTCTTCAAATTAAGAAATGACTGTAATAATTTTTCTGTCTATCGATGTATAGACAAAAACCGATGCACAAACTATATAATCCGCGAAGCGGATTATATTTTGTTTGTGCATCGGTTTTTGTCTATACATCGATAGACAGAAAAATCATTATAGTCATTTCTTATAATTTAATTAAATCACTATTTAATCATCTAGTTTATTTTGCAATTGAAGTCATTTTAGCGTGGTTGATTTTCAAAACTGGCGACGTGTTATTTGAACAGGCCTAACGTAGCGGCGCTCGCCGTTAGCGACGTCATAATAGGTGACATTGTCTATACACAGTAGGGCGGCCAAGCCGGATTTGCACGTGCGGCGTAAAAAGGAAAATGTGAGTCCGCGAATGCATGACGCACTCTTTCTCGTCGGAGAAAATATGGACGCCTCCGAATTTTGGTCCTTTTCCGAAAGCTCTAGACAGCACAATTTTTTATTTCAGCAAATAAAATATCGTCAAACTTTTGCTTTTAGCTTTATATTTTACCCTCAATTAGTTTATTTTAGAAAAACCTGACATTTTAATTACTAAATCGATGATTGAAGTTGGCTAAATTTTCCCGGGAAAAAATGCCCCAAAAAGTGGAAAATAAAAATGAGGTACAAAAAAATGGTCCCTCACAGATTTTTATAATATTTTCAAAAAATGACATTCACATCGGCATCTTTCAAATATCAAAAAATTACAGAACCACTTTTTCATATATTGAAATAATTCCCGTTTGAAATCAGCTGGTGTTAGCTTCGTTTCGGCATGCGCAGAATCACGATTTTGCACCCAATACACATTGAACGTGTGTCACACTGTAAACATGAATGAATGACTTTATTCGGAGTTTAAAGTATTTTGTGTATGAAAAAGTAAAACTGTTGGATGATTTTTATCTCGTAAACCCATTTCTAACCTTGGAATTGCAATTAAGAAGAGATTAATGAAGGTTTCAAGCTGTTTTTGTCCAACCCGACTTCACGAAGCCCGATGTCAGTACAGTGCCAGTGTCGGTGTGATGTAAACTTGATGACGCAAAAACACGGTACGACTTGTGTACTTCACATACATGTACTTTCTTCAGCTCAGCTGTTTGTTTATATAGTGAAATGGATACTAGGCCGATGCCTCGATGACGAAATTAATCTAGGAACCATTGAAAACATCGACTTTTTCCTCAAGCTCAAGGTAAATAAACAAAATTGTAAACAAATATCCTTTTTCTCTTTCTCGTTCTCTCTCTCACACGTACATATACACACTTTACTAATACTACCAAGATATGTAATAATTTTCAATCACTGAAATGATCAGTTTATTAAGTTCATTTATGTGCCTTTATTTTGACCAACCAAGCCTACCCCCCCCCCCCCACCCCCCCACCCCATTGGGCCATAAGCCATATTTTTTAAATTTTAAAAAATTACACTTTGTCATTCACAAGTATACATGATATTATAAATGTATTTTTTTTATTCAGAATATAAAGTGAAAAGAGAAAAGAGATTGAATGGGGGGGGGGGTTACTCACATTTCCATTCACACAATGACATAAACATATAAAATGCAAAATGTAACATGGGTAATTTAAACTATGAATTTCTAGATAGATAATATATCATAATATAATTTGATTATCTTGTAGTTCAAGTCATTAAAAATAATTTTTCATGAATTCCATTGGTTGAGTGTTGAATTTTAATATCAATACTATTCTTTCCAGTGATAAATTTATGATTGCTAAATGAATAACATACAATCAAATAGTTATAAAGGATTAATACAATTTAAGTACAATTAATGAATCATTTTGAATTTTTCAGTTTATGACTATGCATTAGTGAAAATTGTATCAAAATAAACAAATAAATAAATGAGTAAATAATAAATGAATGACTTAAAACTAATTGAAAATGTAAAATTACTTTTTCAGGTCAAACTTGTTAGAAGAAATCTTGCTGTCTGAAAATCACCAAGTGGCTTATTATATGGAAGGCATGCATTCAAAAGGAATTATTGATTGGAAATTGTGTACTATAGACTAGTATATTGATATCATATTCTACATCGAATTGGTTTGAAGATTGTGCATATTGCCATCATATTCTTCTTTGTGAATTGTGAGTGTGCAAAAATACCATACAAATGGATTATTCACAGAAGATGGAAGAGTTCAAGACCTGTCAAAATTTCAGAAAACAATTAACATGATTAATGACTGTGAATCTTATTGGACAATGGCAGATATAGTGAGATAATGAAATAAATATTTTTTTGTGAATTCTTGCAGAGGATGAATTGGTCAATTAAATTTCTTCTTCATGATATAGGAATTTAAATTCAACTGTCATGGATCATGGGCACATCAAATTATAATAGGGGACGTAGTCGGCGCGAAGCGCCGACGAAGTCGCCATCAAGATAGACGTGTGTACATGAATAAACAAAAAAGCATGCATTTTCCCGTTTTTTTTTTTAACCATTACCTTCGATTCAAAATTTGTGTGCACGGTTCATGCGGAAACGGCGAACGTTAGAGAAGATAGAAAGGTTACGAATGGAAATGTACATCACAGGCTGCCGATATTCATCTATCAAAAAATAAAAACCAACCTTTTGTTGTTTTTTATCGTACATACTGGGTAAGAAGAACAACAAACGGTCAGCTTTTATTTTTTATTTATTCTTTATAGATAATTTCATAAACATCGGCAGCCTGTGACGTTCATTATGACGTCGTTTTTTGAAACGTAAATGCGCGTGAAGTTTTGTGTACCGCATACATCAACATTACAACAAGTAAAAAATAAAGAGGGAAGATGCCTTTTGAACAGAGATTTAAACACGAAATGAAATATTTCATCGTAAGATCGTACTGCCGAACCGCACGCAACATGTAACAGATCGATTTCAGTCGAAACTACAGTTAGAAACCTGTGATAATCACAACCTACCTCGACATAACATTTCACTGCCAATGGTGAAGATGAATGACAAAAGTAGATCAAACATTCAACCTAAATTTTGAATAAGTCTGATCCACTTATACCCGAATTTGCACAGTATACATCCTAAAAACTAATGGAACCCATGGGTACCCACAAGTGCTGTACACACTGTACACAGTGTCGGTGAATGCACAGCCAGTCCTTGAACTTCGTCTGGCATGGTGCGTCATTGACTACGTCACATTGACATTTGGGTCACCCACACAGTGTGCACGTGAACTCATAATTATGCCATGCAACTACAAGGAGCAATGGGGAATCGCCAAAGATATATATAGTACATCGATGATCGATTCGACAATTTAAATTCCTTGATGGATATTTTTTTCCCTGTACGTATGTTAAATAACAAAAAAAAGGTTGATTTTTATTATTTAATAAACATCGACAACCTGTGTTTAATATATATTGTTTACTTGTACAGCTCTTTATCTGAAACATTTTCTTTGTTGGAATGACACGTAAGTCGTAAGTCAATATTTCAAGCTGGATTTATTATCGTTATCGGCAAAGTATTTCGTCAGCCCTTTCATCTGTTTTTGTTTTATGTTTTTTTTCGGGGGGGGGGGGGGTGTTCTTACTATGATTTGATGAGAAATCTCAAGTCAGTCATTTTATTTACCTAGAACACCCCCACATTCCCTCTGCTACATGTAAGTTATAACCTGTTTCCCTTCAATAATTTAATGCAAAGGCCATACTGAGCTTGGAATACCAACAGATATTGCAGACAGAAAAGCAACAGATACCGGTACACGTAAATTAAGATTTTCATGAAACTTAATGTGTTGTCCATGAATTGATAGGGCAGCACGTTTTGGTTTTCAAGGTCAGAATAGCGGTCCTCAACATTTTCATTCATTCATTCATTCATTCATTCATTTATTCATTCATTCATTCATTCATTCAATCAAATTATTCTTCACTTTCTCATTACACGAGGTTATGCCATGAATAATATAACGATCAATAGAATACGTTTTTCATATACCTACATGCTAATGCAAATGAAGTAAATTAAAAAAAATAGAGACAATAATAGAATATCATTTCGCTTTTCAGGAGGCTAGTAAGAATTTCATGTCATCATGCTGTTTTGTCCATGTGGTAGATATTATAATCATTGAGTATTTCGCTCTGGCTAAATCACCTGTGTCAGTGGCGGATCCAGCTCCCCCCTTTGCCGGGGGTCAAGGGGCGAATTTTGCCGATTTATACTGAAAATGGGCCAAAATATACCTGGTTTTTTTTTTTTACATTTTAGGGTCAGTGCCGGCCGGGAAGGGGACGCCCCCTCTGCACCCCCTTGAATCCGCCATGCATTGTGTGTGAAATTTACTGATAAATAGTTCCAATGGTAAGAAAAAAATATATGCAAGAGGCTACATGTAGCACTACGAGCTAAATGTCATTATGCTGCTGAGGTAGAAATCACTGTGATATTGTCACCACTAGGAGGATAACACAACTTTAACCTCTTTAGAGAAGACAGGGCCCCGACCACCTGTCATCTCTGAATGTCAGTCGGACTCCGCGGGTGATAACATATATATTTATATGAGCTCGCTACAGCCGGCAGAGCACGGACTGTATATGCACGTCCTCTTTTTATATCCATTTACATATTCATCTGTGTCGCTTGTACCCCTGCGTTTTATGGTCTTGTGTGTGGTCATCAAACAGTGAGGATGTTGTTTCACACCATAATTGTGCGTTCTTCGAGAACTCTGGGAAATCGGAATAGATGGAGGGTTGTGCGCACGTAATCCAGGATAACCACGCCGTCTGCTACTTATGTGGCAGATGGCCGTTTTAAGTCGGCACCGGTTGCCCATTGGTCTCGTTGGTTTATGTGTGGTCTCTTATGTTTAATGTTTCTAAGGTGTGAGTTGGTGTCCCTTTTTGCGTTTCTTTCTGTGGGTGTCTGTTTTGGGTTTTTTTTGTTTTTTTTTTTTTGTTTTTTTTTTTTTTGTTTTTTTTTTTTTGCATTGGGTGTTTTGGGGTTTTGCTGTGGGTGCTGCTGTTGTTGGAGATCCCCTCCTTTCTTTTAACTTTTCTATCAGTGCTACGTCCCCTTCATGGCTTTGCCATAGTTCATATTAGTTATTTCTTTCGTAGTGACTATCTGGAGTAAAAAAGTAAATATAGGCTTCCTTGCAAAAAAAAAATCACATATTTGTATCTTTTGTTTTCCAATTATTGAAAGCTCCTGCGCATTAAACAGAACAAAATTGGAATTTTTATATGTATTTTTCTCGGATACAATGAGTATATTTCAAATTGTGGATGTATTGTCTGGCATATCCAAGAAAATGTCATTTTTCCCTTGTGCGTGGCAGTTTTGTACTTGATCAGAGGAAATTAGGAAGGTCGCTGGAAAAATCTTCGGTCTGTTGAATTCTGGTGATATTTTTTACAATTTAAATGTTTTCTCATCAAAAGGTTAAAACAACCTTCCTTCTAGAATGGTAAATTCGAATTTATATTCTGCTTTGTGAATTTCTGATGTCGAAGCGTTCGGTCGATTGACGATTTCTCCGAAATTGTCGAAACTGTGCAGCATGTCGAGGTACATAAATGAGGTACAAAAAAATGGTCCCTCACCGATTTTCATAAAATTTGAGAATTGAACACTTGGACATATTCTCCACAACATATCAAAAAATTACAGAACCACTTTTTAATATTTTTGAAAACGATCCCCTTGTTTGCGAGGAAGGGGGCATGGGAGTCGAACGTTAAGAGTACTGCTGTCATTTTGTCAGCTGATTTTGAACAAATTTACAGAATAAAACATCACATTTTGGGTATATTTAGAGACATAAAATCTTAAAGAGTTTGTTTGATCTTTTAAAATCCGATGCCATCAATTTGCATCGCTGTTATTAGTATTTTTCTGCTGTGAATGTGTTTCGAAAAAATGCTTAGTAACGGCGACGCGAACTTCGTTCGATATTAATGCGCCGTTCTTAGCAACGGTTGCCGTCACGCGCAAATCTGGCTTGGCCGCCCTACTGACAGCTATAGATAAAATTTCGCGCCGTACGTTTGTGTAGGCGTTATACAGACATTGCGGGAATAGTTAAATTATTAGGAAATAACGTAACGTCGATAAAATACGGGTTTTTATCTGATATATACGCCTGCTTATGGCGTGTATATATCTCAGTTGATGCGCTATGCCAGAGCACGTACCAAATATACAGATTTTATTCAGAGAGCTAGGCGAACTCATCATACACTATGATGTCTCATTCTCCAGAATGGTGGATGATATTCTGTCATAGACCATTTGAACCATCCAACCAAAGATTATACTTTATATCTTCCAAAATGGAAGTAACCGGATGTGCCAATTCTACCAAAATGAAGCGACGGGTGTTGCATGCAAGCAGGAGATGCTGACTCTTCCTGGGCACATGGTCTTACTCCCATATCGGGAGTTCGCTTCTTTTCATTTGGTGGAGGTGTTTGTATGTTTGCTTTGGTTCCTGTTTTATCCTGATTTTGTATGCCTTCGGTTTATGATTTTCTGAATTATCGATTTTATGCTGTATACAGGGATATGGTCATTATCCATATTTGTCATTGGTATTACTGCAGATGGACTGTACGTATAGATCCCTGAGAAAATCGCGTAACTGGCACATGTAGCCAAGCTCGATCAATTTCGGTTGGTCGTTTCTCCAAACGCATTTGAAAATTTCTGTTTACGACATTTTATCAAATTTTCAAAACCTGGGTCCTGTAGCATCATATCCCAGCCATCTAGCTATACGTCTTTCGGTATCTTTAGGACATCATTTTGGCCATATTACATTGATTAGATTGAGGATTAAATACCCGAAACGTGCATGTCTGGTCCACGCTGTAAATTTATCTGCTTTAAAATAGTGGTAATGAATTTGAAGACATTAAACATTTGTACCACTTTGTGAGTGTCACTGCTGGTGGACCAGGAGTCCCCGAGGGTACATGTAGCCAAGTTTGATCAATTTCGGTTGGTCGTTTCTTCAAACGCATTTGAAATGACAAATATGGATAATGACCATATCCCTGTATACAGCACAAAATCGATAATTCAGAAAATCGGAAACCGAAGGCATACGTATACAAAACCAGGATAAAACAGAAACCAAAGCAATCAAACCAAAACATCCACCACGTGAAAAGAAGCGGACTCCCGATATGGGAGTGAGACCAAGTGTCCAGGAAGAGTAAGCATCTCCTGCTTGCATGCAACACCCGCCGCTTCAATTCGGTAGAACTGTCACATCCGGTAACTTCCATTTCGGAAGACATAGAGTACAATCTTTGGTTGGATGGTTCAAATGGTTTATGACAGAATATCATCCACCATTCTGGAGAGTGGGACATCATAGTGTATGACGAGTTCCCCATATCGACCGTAGAACTTCCTCAGTGACGATGTTAGTCGGTCACAAACATATCCCTGACTGAGAAGCTTATCTGAAAGACGCCTAGCTCTCAGAACAAAATCGAAATTTTATCAAATTTCCAAAACCTGGGTCCTGTAGCATCATATCCCAGCCATCTTGCTACGTCTTTTTGGTATATTTAGGACATAATTTTCACCGATTTTTGCCATATTACATTGTTTAGATTGAGGATCACTGACGAGGGTTAAATACCCGAAACATGCATGTCTGGTCCATGCTGTAAATTTATCTGCTTTAAAATGATGATAATGAATTTGAAGACGTTAAACATTTACAGCGTTTTCGTACTGACTTGTATTGTAACCTACGGGTAATTTGAAAAACTACTTTAAAACTAAGGGATATCTTTCTCAATGTTTAACTCTGTGCTTACCTGGGTCTTTAAGATCTACAAGATGTACAAATTCAAATTCTAAAAATAAATCCGAAGGGCGCCAGTGAAATGAATTTGGGCGGCTTATGAAAATCACTTTGACTGGAAGCATCACTAATGAGAATTTAATACATTGTATTCGAAACACGTGTCTGGTGCATGAAAATTGGTTCGAAATTTTCTTCAGGAAGGTAAAGAGTTTGAACACTTCCGTATTATCAATATAAACACTTATTTCTTGTTGTAGTGTGGAGCAGTTAAAATCGTTTCCCTGGACTTGATGTTTAAGTGTATCAATTGTGTAAGTGTATCAGTTTGCTATTTCGGAAACTATTCAATTTGAAGACGTTTACATTTATACCACTTGGTGAGTGTCACTGCTGGTGGACAAGGAGTCCCCGAGGGCACATGTAGCCAAGTTCGATCAATTTCGGTTGATCGTTTCTTCAACGCATTCTAAAATTCTGTTGTCAAAATTTCTTGAAATTTCTAAAAAGTGGGTCCTGTAGCATCATATCCCACCCATCCTGCTACGTCTTTCGGTACACCTTTTCCACATAGTAACTTTCATACTTTTTTGGCATATTACATTGTTTAGATTCAGGATCACTGATGAGGGTTAAGTACCCGAAACGTGCATGTCTGGTCCACGTTGCCAATTTTTCTGTCCTTAAATGATGCTATTCAATTTGAAGACGTTTACATTTATACCACTTGGTGAGTGTCACTGCTGGTGGACAAGGAGTCCCCCATCTCGCACGCAATGACACAAGCGACGTAACCTCTGCATACTATGAAGTTCCGAACGTAATCGGAAAAGGCCGCTTGTGTGCAGAATGGGAGTCCCCGAGGGCACATGTAGCCAAGTTCGACCAATTTCGGTTGATCGTTTCTTCAACGCATTCTAAAATTCTGTTGTCAAAATTTCTTGAAATTTCTAAAAAGTGGGTCCTGTAGCATCATATCCCACCCATCCTGCTACGTCTTTCGGTACACCTTTTCCACATAGTAACTTTCATACTTTTTTGGCATATTACATTGTTTAGATTTAGGATCACTGATGAGGGTTAAGTACCCGAAACGTGCATGTCTGGTCCACGTTGCCAATTTTTCTGTCCTTAAATGATGCTATTCAATTTGAAGACATTTACACTTACCATTTCATCGAAATAAAGGAGGTTAACATCTTAGCACCATCCCTCAAATGCTATTTTGAACATAGATTTTATTGGATATGCTACTGAATCGACCCTACAGGAAATTTAGAGCCGTGCACTCTCTGTAAAGTAAATACATGTACAAATTGAAATTCTAAAGATAAAAACCAAAGGGCACTAAGTGAAATGAATTTAGGTGGCTTATTAAAAGCACTTTGGCTGATGAGAATTTAATATTCGAAACACGTGTCTGGTACATGAAAATTGGTTTGAAAATTTCTTCAAGAAGGTATAGAGTTGGAACACTTCCGTATATTTAACTTTAATTGTAAGTCGATCATGTTTCTAAGAATTTCACTTTTCATATATTCACTTTAGTACGTTTATTTGTATTTGTATTTCATTTATTTCGGTGCATCACTGATGAAATATATTTTGCTGAAACCGGTGCCGACTTAAAACGGCCATTTGCCACGGGAATAGCAGAAGCTGTGGTTATCCTGGATTACGTGCGCACAACCCTCCCACTTACCCGATTACCCAGAGAATATACCCTACTTTAGACAAACAGAGATATGATACACTATACTTTCGACAAACAAAATAGAATATACCCTACTTTAGACAAACAAAAATAGAATACACCCTACTTTAGACAAACTCGGGTTACGAAAGAGAATAAAAAAAGCGGTAATTGACACCTTATGTTATTTGCAGAAAGTACATGTCTTAATTGTCAAAAAACCTTGCTTGCAACATAGAAAAAGTCTTGTTATAAATATTCTATCCAATAGGAAGGTAGCAAAGATGTCTGAATCCGATTGCAAATGCTGATTGTTGATGCTTTCAACCTTGAAAGTACCATGAATTAGTCTTAAAGGGTACGAATATATATATAATATAACTTTAAAGGGAAATGATTCCTTTCTTTGTTTTGGCATAATTTATAGTCATGATGCATAGAATTCACCTTTGTTTGAATTAAAAGGACAGCTATCAGCTCCTGGTCAGAACCGGACCTTCAGTACGCTTTTTACTGAGCAACTTATTAATGGCAACTATCCTTTTATTAATTCGACGTCAAAAATCGAACTGCCACACATCCATGTCTTCAATGTTTCGACTCTTGACTTGAAATATATTAAAACATAATCCTTCTCAAAACGTCATTGAAATTTTCTAAGAGAAAGGGATATCTCCATGATGACAGAGCCCTATCATTTTCTAGCTCACCTGAGCGAAGCTCAAGTGAGCTATTGTCATAGCGTGGCGTCCGTCCGTCGTAAACTTTTCACATTTTCGACTTCTTCTCAAGAACCAATGAAGGGATTTTGATGTAACTTGGTAGGAATGAAATACCCATAGTCCCCTACAAGAGTTGTTGTTTTTCGTCCGGATTCGTCAAAAGATGGTGCCACCAAAGGCAAAGGTATATCACAGGGGGTACCCTCATTTGACAAACTTCTTCAGAACCGAAGCACATATCGACAAACCGAAAGCATCTGGATGATCTAGAAGGATGTCTTTTAAACAAATGTTGTTGTTCCAGTCCGAAGTCAAATTTTTGACGCGTTTTTGACGCCTTTTCAGACTTTGTTAGAAATGCTCATTTCTGAACTTTATCTTTGACTAACTCTATAAATGTGTGGTTTTGTATCCTCATTTAGTGCATGTTTGTAATACTTAAGTTACTATTTGCTTTGATATACATAACATGCTATAATCTTACTTTTTGGAATTTTTATGAATTTTTAAAAAATATACTGTGCACATGGACCCTAGGGTTGTGGTTTCAAGTCCCGGCACCCCAAAATTTGTTTTCTTCCTTTTTCATTTTTTTTCAATTTTGTCACCTTTTTATGCACTTTTAAATCATCTGAATACCTTTAATTTCATTTTTGACCAAAAAATGGTTTTCTTCCATTTTCATATTTTTCCGTTTTGCACACTCTTTTACTGTGTATTTGACATATTTTAAGTCTCTTATTGCTGTGATATATATTTCATGCCTACATTTTATATTTTTGATTTTAATTTGAATTTTAAAAATCGTCTATGTGCATATAGTCCCAGGGTTGCTGGTTCAAATTATGGCACGGACACTATCATAATGCAATATTAGTAGGTCTAGAGAGTGCATTGGTATCAGGTGAGCGTTGTGCCCCCCTGGGGCTCTTGTTCAAGTATAGACATTTGCTCTTCATAATTTTATATTACTTGAATATCCTATGAATTTCTTTTTCGGCCTCTAACATTACTGATGAGACATAACTTGTTGAAATGCGCATATGATACACTGACATTTTAAATGGAACAAATACATGTATTTCAATATAAATCATAATTTAAGAACAGATAAATTTGCAGCATGGACCAGATATGCACGTTTCGAGTACTAAACCCTCGCTATTGATCCCCGATCCAAACAATGAAATATGACATCAGACTGAAAGTTATGTCCAAAAAAGACCGAAAGACGTAGCAGGTCGGAAGAAATATAATGCTACAGGACCCACTTTAAAGAACTATCGAAAAATCCGAATTTTTCGATAGTTCTTTTAAAAAAGTGGGTCCTGTTATACATTCCGAGGTTCGCAACCTTTCCTACGGAAATTCTAATTATTTTGCCTTGCTTTCTCTTCTTTAATGTTTATTTTAAGAAACGATCAACCGAAGTTGATCGGACTTGGCTACTTGTGCACTCGAGACTCCTGGTCCACCAGCAGTGACAACTCACCAAGTGGTACAAATGTTACGTCTTCAAAGGGGTGGGGCAAAATTTACCGTTTTTGGTCCCATTTTTTTTTTTTTTTTTTTGCTACTTAAAAAAAATGTTTTCCTACTGTTATTTAATTATCATTCAAATAAGGGAAGAGATATTGTTGTTTATTGAAATTGTATCGAAGATTGATATTATCAATTAATATGAGTGTTATTTCCAGCCCAAATTACCCACTACTGCCGAAATTAGTGGTAAAATGATAACACTCAGATTTTAGCATTATAGTTTATAGTATATATAGAGCAAGCGCATGTAACAAAGTTATACTTTTCATGTACATTCAGAATATAAAAAGGAATTCCCATATGAGTTTGAACCTGTATATGCCCTTGCTCTGTGACTTACAACTATAGGTATGTTTGTCCTTTGCCGAAAATCTTATTTCCTAATGTGAAGACATAGAGCTCAATTTGAATTATTTTATCCTAAAAGGTGGGATTTTCGATAAATGACATAAAATTTGTCCTTTTAGTATTTCTTTTCTATTTTTTGATCTCGCAAATTAATTTGGGTATATAAACAAAAGGCAACATTTTTATCCCACAAAAATTTCAAAATAAATACAAAAACTTACTAAATATATCACATATGACCTTTCATACTCATGAAACTGGGGTTTTTTGCCCATCTTTTCCTTTATAAGACAGTGGGATATGAAAGGTCGTAACTAACACTTACGACCTTTTAGAGTTAAATCTTAGGCAAATTATGGGTCGTATCTGACACATACGACCTTTCATGAATAGGTTTTTTCAATCCGTTACCATGGTTACAGACGGGGTATCATTATGAAACTTCACAGGGAGATGGGAAATTGCACGACCTATCTGTTCATAGCAAAAAGTCAAAAAGGTCGTATGTGTTACTTAAGACCTTTCAATTCTACAGCGTCGATTTGTTTTACGACGACTCTCTTATGCACTAAGCATAACCTAGGCATGGATAATTTTACCTGTTAAAGTCTTGAAAGTTGTTACAAAAAATGTAATCCATGCACATTTATTTTACTTTATTTTCTATTCATATGGAAACATAATGTCATCAGATATGACAGAGCTCACCTGGACGGAAACATTGTCACATGACCAGCACCTGTACCTACATTGCACAAAGTATTTCAAAGAATTTAAAGAAGGCTGGAAATGAAAATTTCATCTTACATGGTCGCTAAATCATGAAATATAGGTCAGATGCAGCATCGATCTGTACCATGCACGGCAGTAAGCATGCATCCTCAGATGCATCACCCATGTAAGTTTGGCTGATGTAGGACTTATTATGGGATTGAAATGGACCAGTCCCATTTTAATTAACCTAATCGCTCAATCATGAAATGTAGGTCAGATGCAGCCTACGTATCATGCATTGTAGTGAGCATCCTCAGATGTATTATCCATGCAAGTTTGATTGATGTAGGACTTATAGTAAGGCGGAAATGGACCTGTCCAATTTAACCTAATCAAGCGTTAAATGTGGGTCAGATTCAGCCTCCTTATCATGCATTGTAGTAAGCATCCTCAGATGCATCATCTATGCACGTTTGATTGCTGTAGGAATTATTGTAAGGCGGAAATGGACATGTCCCATTTTACTTAACTTGTTCACTCAAGCGTGAAATTTGGGTCAGATGCAGCCTCCGAACCATGCATTTTAGGAAGCATACTCAGATGCATCATTTATGCACGTTTGGTTGCTGTAGGAATTATAGTAAGGCGGGAATGGACCTGTCCCATTTTACATACTAGTAACATGCTCATTCAAGCGTGAAATTAGGGTCAGATGCAGCCTCCGTATCATGCATTGTAGTAAGCATCCTCAAATGAATCATCCATGCAAGTTTTTTTGCTGTAGGACATATAGTTAATACGGGAATGGACCTGTCTCATTTTACCTAACCTGCTCACTCAAGCATGAAATGTGGGTCAGATGCAGCCTCCGTACCATGCATTGTATCCTCAGATGCTTCATCCATACGAGTTCGGTTGCTGTAGGACTTATAGTAAGGCGGAATGGACCTGTCCATTATTACCTAACTTGCTCATTCCAGCGTGAAATTAGGGTCAGATGCAGCCTCCGTACCATGCATTGTAGTAAGCATCCTCAGATGCCTTATACATGCAAGTTTGGTTGCTGTAGGACTTACAAGTTTTAAGATATTAACAGGTAGAATTATCCATACTTGGGTAAAGTAAAGTAAATTGATGAGCTGATTCAAAGAATGCGGTGCAAAATATTACTTAAGAAATAAAAAATGACAAGCCGGGCTCTATTGTCTCATAATGCCCGAGCGTCCTCAGCCAATCACATTTATTACCGAGCCGCGTCAGCGGCGAGGTGATAAATGTGATTGGCTGAGGACGCGAGGGCATTATGAGACAATAGAGCCCGGCTTGTCATTTTTTATTTCTATTCTAATGATGACCAAACTTAGACCTTTCGATTCTTGGTAAAAACCAGTTCCTGTCGGTTTATCTGCTTTCAGAAAATGGGTAGGCGTGGCTTATCGCTATAGGGCCTATATTGGAGAATAGAGCCCGGCTCGCGTTTGTTGTCTTAATAGGGAAAAAGAATCAAGTCATATTAGAATTCTATTCTAATGATGACCATCGATTCTTGGTAAAAACCAGTTCCTGCCGGTTTATCTGCTTTCAGAAAATGGGTAGGCGTGGATTATCGCTGTAGGGCCTATATTGGAGAATAGAGTCCGGCTCGCGTCTGTGTCTTAATAGGGAAAATTAGAATCACAAATAAACTTCCAACCAACCGGACCTGTTGCACTAATGCGATGTATTACATCACATCGCGTTTTTCTAGCGCTAAGGTGGTTTTAATTTGGTTTCGAAAGGGTATAAAAAAGATAATTGGCTACCTACGTAAAATTGCAGAAAGTACATTTTCTTTGTTGTCGTCCAAAACCATTGCTTGCGTATTGTCCTAAATATTTTATCCAATAAGAAGGTACCATAGATGTCTGAATCCGATTGCAAATACTGATTGTTGGTGCTTTCAGCCTTGAAATTTCTCTAATGTTTTGCTTAAGGCATGTGATTTCTGAACTAAGGAATTTCAACGATTTTATGAAAACCATATTTAATCATAGAATTCATATCAATTAACCATTTTGTGAAGAAAAATTAATGAGTCAGTGATGAAAATCAAGACTATGCTCTAAATTTGTGGCTAAAAATAGCACATTTGTAATGAAAATACAAAAGTACTACAATGCACTCATTTCACTTTCATTTTATTTATTTTTTTTGTTAAATACGATAAGACAGGTAAGAAACTTTGCATAAAACTTGATTTTGATAAAGTTTCACCGAAGGAACCAAATTCATATTTTATTGAAAATTTTTCTCGATTTCACACAAAAATTACGGAAATCATCTAAGTTTAGGTCAAAATATAAGAGATACTGAATATTACTGATTTTTTCAAACACACAGTAAGATGTGCTCCCGAGAAAGACTTTTCAAAATATTGAAGAAAAAGTATATGTCCGTGTTGAAATGAGAGAAACAAATGTTCAAGAATAGTGCCATTTTGTGGTTTTCTTGAAAAAAGAGTCAGCGCGGTAAAATTTGCCTTAGTTTTTTTTTTTAGGAATTTAAACAATCCATAATTTTTCGGTATCCATCAGCTCTACCTTATAAAACAAGTTAAGGTATTCAATGGGTAATGAGATGTAATTGGGGCATCCATTTATGGAATCCTCAGACCTAAAATCACATCATAGTTATGATGTAAAAAATAATTGAAAATGTCTCATCAATTTAGATATTGAATAAAGCCTGTGTTCGTGAAACACGAATATCCCCGGTGGCATCTTTGTTAGTATAAAAACCATTTTCTGTTACGTATGTGAAAAAGTCAAGGTCACTGGGTTAAAATTTTTGGTATCAATGGAAAAATATTGTGACAAGGGATACACATGTAAAATACCAAAGCCCTATCACTTACCATTCAAAAGTTATTCCCAATGTTAAAGTTTTTGTAAAGAAGGTCAAAGGTCAAGGTCAAGAGGTCAAAAATTTTGGTATCAATGGAAAGGTCTTGTCACGGTGTCTTCCCGGAATGCCCGCATTTTAAATGAAATATTTTCCCGGAATGCCCACATGCAAAAGACAATGGGTGTTGTTTTAATCAATTAAGAAGGTCCAATTACCGTATATGATCAGATAAATCAGGTAAAAATATTTTCAAATTTCAACAGTATTTTCCGTTGTATTGATGGATCTGCCGACGATTTTTAAATGAATTTGATAAGAGGAGGATTAGCATTCATTTTGAAATATTTGAAAAGAAGAAAAAAAAACCCCACATTTTTTCAATAATAATTATATATCTAGTATTTCGATTTGATTTAGAAGGGATTAGGCGCGCATGATTCAGTCAGTGTCAGAAACGATAATTGGTATATTTTCAAAATTTTCGACATTTCTAGTTTTTTCGCGGCATGCAGAATCAACATATTCAGGATTTTCTAAGGAAAGGGCGGATCAAGAAAAGTTTTAAAAGGGCAGGGAGGTCAGCCCATGGGGGATTCCAGCCGTTCATTGACGTAAAAGCTAGGGGAAAAAATCAGCAATTTTTGCAAATTCCAGGCGGGACCTGACCCCCTACCCATCACTCTAGATCCATGCTTTTCGTTCATATTTTAAACAAGTGATCATGACCCCAAATTTAAAACGATCTTTAAAAAAATGTCAATTTTATAGAAGGTTATACCGAAGATGTTGTAAAGAAATATGTGTGTTTTATGACTTGCATAGTCCTGACTGTTATTCCCGATTCATCCCTCAGATGAAGAAAATCCTATATCAACATGATTCAATGTAGGTTGTTTCCGAAACGTGTACATGTATTTTAACGAACAGAAAATAGAGTGAATAGACATTGCAGCAATGCATCCTTACCGACTTTGTAATAGATCTATCCCCGATAAAATTTCGGAAAATTTGTTCAAGTCGGTGGTTTCTGGGGGTGTTTGGGGGGCTATTTCTGACTAATTTCATCGATTTATCTAGGAAACAGTAGTTTAGTGCTTCCAAAAGCATGTCATAAGCGCCTCTTAGTTGGGCACTGCCGGGGATAGGGGGCGGGGTGCCCCCGGCTGAATCCGCCACTGACTGTATTATCATGTAATGTGACCGGCTGAATCATCCGCCACTGACTGTATTATCATGTAATGAAACATGCATGTTCTTGTAGTTCTTACAATTATTATATATATGCATGTATTTATCATTAAATACCTTGCATTCGTTTTGTAAATATTATCGACAAAAATGCAGAAACTTACAATAAAAAAAGTGAAATTATCATTATTATTAATAAACATTTCTGTATCATTTTGCGTTCACATTTATGACATTGAAAAGTTTTACCGCAATAGAATTAATTGCCACAAAGTGTTGTTTTAGTAATTTCAGGTATTCCCGGAAAGCCCACAAAATAATTCAATTCTACCTGTCAGTACATCAAAGAATGTGGGCATTCCGGGAATAAACCCTTGTCACAAGGAGTACACATGTGAAATATGAATGTCATATCACTTACCATTCAAAAGTTATGGCCAATGTTAAAGTTTTTTAAAAAGTAGGTCAAAGGCCATGGTCAAGGTCACGAGGTCAAATATTTTGTTATCAATGGAAAGGCCTTGTCACAAGGAATACACATGTGACATATGAAAGCCCTATTACTTACCATTCAAAAGTTATGGCCAATGTTAAAGTTTTTGAAAAATAGGTCAAAGGTCACGGTGAAGGTTACGAGGTAAAAAAATGGGTACATGTATCAATTGAAAGGTCTTGTCACAAGGAATACAGATGTGAAATATGAAAGCCCTATCACTTACCATTCAAAAGTTATGCCCAATGTTAAAGTTGGGACAAACAGACAAAGAGACAAACAGACGGACAGGCCAAAAACTATATGCCCCCGAATCTTTGATTCCGGGGCATAATAAAAAATCAGTTACTTTAAGAGTTACAGACCCTTACAGTTTACATTGAACTCTATGGGAAAAAGTTAATTTTACCTAAAATTTTCAACAGAACGATGGGGCATCAAATATCGATTGGTCAAAAATTTCAAAAAATATTTCGCTGAAAAATCAAAAGTTCACCAATTAGCTTTTCTGCAATTAATTTTTTTCTATTTTTTCAACAAGGGGAGATAACTCCTAAATAGACCCTTTTCAAAATATTTCTTATTTCGATATCTACTAGGCTAGTACAAAAGTTGTTAAAATATCATACAAATGTAGGACACAGAAATATATTCAATGATGAATAAACTTAATTTCAATGTTTTTGGCATAATTTCCTTCATTTCCCATTGAATACCTTAAGTCAATAATATTCCATACGTAAAACAAATTCATGGGTTATTACATACGTAAGAGCACCCCGAACTGTTCAAAAGGGTACCTCCAGCTCAATGTTTATAGAAATTACCGCGAAGCATTTTCTTACGGATACATCAAACTTTCAAACTTATCCGCTTTTAGGTATGTAATGAATCAAAGTCAAATGGGTACTTAAACAGGAGATGCGCAAGAATGGTCCTAAATCGTGACCAATGACGCACCTTAAAGGATGTAAAAATAAAAGAAACATTAAAAGGGAAATCATGACTCATCTTTCTTTCAGAATTTTACAGTCATGATGCATATAAAATCGATTAAAAGTACAGTTGCTTTCAGTTCCTGGTCAGAAAAGGACTTTTAGAAAGCGACCTAAAGGCATCTATTCTTTTAACATTTCGGCTTCAAAAACTCGAACTGACTCGCATCTCTTACAAATGAAATGTCCTACTAGTATGTTGAATGAGACGAACCCCCATTCATGCCTGGGGCAATGAATAAAAATTGATCTTTAATAGTGGCACCTCAAGCCAAAATTATTCAAGGAAGACAAAAGAAAAAAAACCCAAACAAACAAAAATTAGAAAACAAAAACAAACAAAACAAAAAAAAAAAAAAAAAAAAAAAAAAACAAACAAAAAACAAAAAAACAAACAAAAAACAAAAAACAAAAAAACAAAAAAAAAACCAACAAAAAAAACCCAACAAAAAACAAAAAACAAAAAAAAAAAAAAAAAAAAAAAAAAAAAAAAAAAAAAAACCATAAAAAAAAAAAAAAAAAAAAAAAAAAAAAAAAAAAAAACTCCACAAAAACAAAACAAAAAACCCAAACAAACAAACAAAACAAAAAACAAAATTTGAAAGAAAGCCCCACCTAGTGGCACCCTATCGTTTAATACCTTAATTTACAGTTGATATTTTGTCAATGGTGAGTGGCTCCTGATTTCCATATAGGTCTACACAAAAGCGTTGTGGAATTGATAATTTGAAATTAGATATTTGGTCTGAATATTTTCGTGCCACATTTATGAAGAAATGATAAGACCAGAATGAAAAATAACGAAAATTTGAAATAGAATTACTTCTTATCACCAATTTGTTCCTCAATTACTTTTTGTTATTTGATTCAAAACTTGATTTGAATTTAAATACTTTCTTAAATGTCATTTTCTTCGTTCATGAGCTTAATCTTTGTTTTCTTTTGATTGCAAAAGTTTTATTTGTCAATATTGAATTTTATATTCTTTTATAAGATATTCAAATACAAGATCTATGGAAAATCTTCCAGTACACTATATGCGCATTTAATCAAATAATGTCTCATCAGTGATGCCCAAGGCCCAGATAGAGGAAAGTCAGTAGTGAAAATGTAAGGACCCAATCTAAAAAAAAGTCACATACAAAATTTTATGCATTGGGGAGATACTGTACTCGTCTTTTGTGTTTTTGCATCGGGTGTTTTGGTGTTTTACTTTTGATGCTGCAACGGGGTCTTGTTGGAGATCTCCTCCCTTCTTTTTAGTTTTAGAGATAATTGCAATACCAAGTTTAGATTTTAATGAATAAATAAAGTCAGTCTGGAAAACATTGTGATTCTAGGCGAGCACTATCCTCAGGGATTGACAGTAATGGAGGAGAGACACAAACCTATTAGTTGAATTTGATGTTGAAATATATGCAAATTTTCTCTTCACAATATGTATATTTCAAGAAATAAGCCCTAGGTTTATGAAGATGTTGGTATCTGTAATTGAAAAGTCTGAAAAAACCCCAACTACTTTAGATTACTTCTATTATCTTTTACACAAAATGACTGACTGTATGTTCTTGTTGGCTTCTAAGTTATTTCAGATCGTACGTGTTAAAAGAAGTTATGATAATTTCAGGATTTTGTTTTCATCGGTAAGAAAATTGATTTCAATTTAGGGAAAATTGGACTTGTCTGAAATGACTGTAATAATTTTTCTGTCTTTCGATGTATAGACAAAATCCGATGCACAAACAAAATATACTCCGCTTCGCTTCCACATCATTTCTTATAATTTAATTAAACTACTATTTGATTATCTAGTTTATTTTGCAATCGACGTCATTTGAGCTTTTTGATTTTCAAGTTCAAAACTGGCGACGTCATAACTGGTGACGTCATAATTATTTAAACATGCCTAACGTAGCAGCGCTCGAAGTTAGTGACGTCATAATAGGCGACATTAAGCGTCTATACGACAAAATTTCAGACACTGTGAACATTATTATGCAAATGTTAAATTTATACGTTGTCATCCCGAGGAATTTGATAAAAATTGGAAAAGCTGTATGGTGAAATAATTGTGCAGATTTTCAGGAAAGCATGAAACTTGACACAATCTCTCTTTAGACCACACTTTACAATATTAGCTATGGACCAACCTCGAGAACTCAAAATGACTGCCTTTTTCAAGATGGCCGCCATTTTCAGGACAAAATCATCATTATTCACTTTATTATTCATCTTTTTTACCGTTCATGTTTGAATCAATTGAAAATTATTCATGAAAATGTTCGATTCTTCATTTCTAATATTTGTTGCATTATCCATAGGTCGACATGAAGCGTGATCTTAGATGAATTACGCCATGTGACGTTGCGTTACTTTTCCCTGTACAAAGATGCTCTCTATCTTGGTTGTGAGAAATTCAAATTTCATGAAAATGTTAGTATATCCATTTAAGATACGTTTGATTATACAGAGTTCAACTTAAACTGTGACCTCGAATAAATTACGTCAAATTGCATTACGTTGCCTTTCGCTGTAAAAAGATGTTTTCTTTCATGACTGTTACAAATCGTAGAGAGAGAGTTATGTTTGCCCTCAGCGGGAGGACACATTATTTTTGCCGTTGGCGACCGTCAGTCCCACATCGTGTCCGGGCTATATCTCCTGAACCGTTTGCCCGATCACTTTCAAATTTTAGTAAGCTATTGCTTATGACCCGAAGGTTTCACATCATCTCGACCCAAGGTCATATGACCAAGATCGAGGTCATTTTAAACATTTTAAATGAAATTGTACATATACTCATGTCCGGGCTATATCTCTTGAACCATTCGCCCGATCATTTTCATATTTCAGCATGTTTTGCTTATGACCAGAAGGCTTCACATCACCTTGTATGTTGTTGCTTATGATCCAAGGGTTTCGCATAACCTTGACGCGAGGTCATGTTACCAAGGTCAAGGTCACTTAGTACATGTGACAAATATGGATAATGACCATATCCCTGTATACAGCACAAAATCGATAATACAGAAAATCAGAAACCAAAGGCATAAAAAATCAGGATAAAACAGGAACCAAAGCAAACAAACAAAAACTTCCAACATATGAAAAGAAGCGAACTCCCGATATGGGAGTGAGACCAGGTGCCCAGGAAGAGTAAGCATCTCCTGCTTGCATGCAACACCCGCCGCTTCAATTCGGTAGAAATGTCACATCCGGTAACTTCAATTTCGGAAGACATAAGAGTACAATCTTTGGTTGGATGGTTCAAATGGTCTATGACAGAATATCATCCACCATTCTGGAGAGTGGGACATCATAGTGTATGACGAGTTCCCCATATCGACCATAGAACTTCCTCAGTGACGATGTTAGTCGGTCACAAACATATCCCTGACTGAGAAGCTTATCTGAAAGACGCCTAGCTCTCAGAACAAAATCCGGATATTTGGTACTTGCTCTGGAATAGCGTATCAACTGAGATATGAACACACCATAAGCTGGCGATGAAGGGATGTTGCTACTCAGAAAGGGAAAGTTTGTAATGCTGAAATTGAAGTCGTCACGTTTGTCATAGAGTGAGGTTTTCATGTGACCATTTTTAATTAAATGGAACATACATTCCTGTTGGGGCTATATCACTTGAACTGTTTGCTGGATTGATTCCATATTTTAGTATGCTGTTGCTTATGACCCAAAGGTTTCGCATCACCTTGACCCAAGGTCAAGTTCACTTAGTACATTTTGTCATTAAATTGTACACACATTCGTGTTCCTGCTATATTTCTTGAACTGTTTATGGGATCGCTTTCATATGTTAGTATGTCGTTGCTTATGACCAAAGGTTTCACTTCACCTTGATCATGTGACAAGGGTCAAGGTCACTTAGTACATCTTTAATGAAATTTTACTTGCTATCCTGTCTGTGCTATATCTCTTGAATGATACACTGGATCATTTTGATACTTTGGTATACTGTTGTTCATGACCAAAGGGTTTCTTATCACCTTGACCCTTGACCTAAGATCATTTAGTTTTTTTTAATTAAACTTTGGTTGCCCATTGGTCTCGTTGGTTTATGTGTAGTCCTTTGTGTTTGATGTTTCTGCGTTGTGCGTTGACGTTCCTTGTCCCTTATGCGTCTCTTTCTGTGCTTGTCTGTTTTGTGTTTTTGCATTGAGTGTTTTGGGGGTTTGCTGTGGGTGCTGCACCCTGGTGTTGTTGGAGATCCCCTCCTTTGTTCTATTTTGAGTGCTGTTGGGATTATCGTCAGGATCTTCTTTAACTCATTCTTATTCTATCTGGGCTATATATCTTGATCCGTTGTTACAATTGTTTTCATATTTTAGTATGTTGTTTCTCGGGACTAGATGTTTCTTATCACATGATCCAAAGGTCACATGACCAAGGTAACTTCTTGCTGATAATGAAATTGTATATGCTAATCATGTCCAGGCTGAAATTATACATATGTATATGCTAATCATGTCCAGGCTATATCTTTTGAATTGTGTATCCAATCACTAATTCAGTTTGTTGTTGCTCATGATCCATAGGTTTGAGATCACCTATGTTCAAGGTTATGTGACAAAGGTCAAGGTCACCCAGTATGCTTATAATAAAACTGTACATGCTAATAACTCTTCAAACCATTACAATGAATCCCTTTCATGTTTAGTATGATGTTGCCCACGACACAAAGTTTCAAATCAACTTGGCCCAAGGTCATGTAAGCTTATAATATGCTTTTTGTGCGTGTTTCAGTTTAGTAAATCAGCCTCTGAGGAATTTATGGCTATTGTTACGTTAGTCGTAATGATGTGCATTTACGTCCTGAATAACCATATTTGTATGAAAGTCTTGTAATGTATATGTTTTTATTCCAAAGCGTTCTTATTCTTATATTCTAAGGAGATATTTAAATTGAATATCATTTGAAATAATCGGGATTAACCACCAAAAATCTTCAATGAATCCCTGTAAAAAAGCTAAGCTCTAGGCCCCTTTAGGTGGTCACATCGCTCACCAGACATTTCTGGAAATAAAGAATTGGTCTATGAGATAAAGGTGTGCCTTTAAGAATCTATGATTCCTATAAAAGTACAACAATAAAAACTATAAAGTCTGTAGTATTATCAGAAAATCAGAGCCTTTAATGACCAAGTAAAATAAGGGAATAAAAGTCAAACCCAAATTTAGAATATAAAAGAAACTATTTTTAGTGAGCATACAAAACCATGAAAAATACCAAAGAGACCCACAGCAGGAAAAAGCACACTTTCAAGCGGTTAGAAAAATAAAACCAACAAATGGAACTTCGGCTGATCGTTTCTTTAACGCATTCGAAAAAGTGTTATCATATTTCTTGAAATTTCTAAAACGTAGGTCCTGTAGCATCATATCCCACCCATCCTGCTACGTCTTTCGGTATATTTTTGGACATAATAACTTTCACACTCTTTGGCCATATTACAAAATTTAGATTGAGGATCACTGACGAGGGTTAAGTACCCGAAACGTGCATGTCTGGTCCACGCTGCAAATCTATCTGTTCTTAAATGATGCTATTGAATTTGAAGACGTTTAATAATTCTATCTATCACAAATAAAGTTGAAAATGTGTTAAAATAAGCCCCCCTTCCTATCTTTTTAATAAGAGAGAAAGAGAGACAGAGAGAACGAAAACAACATAAAATAAAAAAGATAAGAAAACCAATATATTTACACAACCAATGCCATGAGATGTAGCAATGAACGGAACATGCTGCAATCCGTATAGTAACATTTTTGACGTCACAATGCATATTATCTGAAGAAACACGCCGTGAAGGCTGTTCTAATCTGCAAACTGAACCCTCGATGACCTGAATTTTAATGTGAACCTTTTACTCAGAAAACTCGATTTCAGAAAACATGAATGAAACAGACAACTTTAGTGCATATATAAAGAAAGAATAAATGTCTGGTATGTAACACACAGGAAGCTAACGCGCATTACATGTACGATACATGTACTTGCTATTTGTTGCATACCCGTGACAAAACACAATTTAAGACACTTATTCTCTATATAATGACAACTCTAGAGACAATGAGTACATAAAACAATGCCTCCATTATCCTCTTGTTGTTTCTCATTTCTTACCTCATACGATTCCAATTGGACCCTATACAAATGTTTTAACTGCTCCTTGCCATTTTATGAAAAGAAGAATATTTTGATTTATCTATGTTGTCGCAAGATTTATGGTTGTCGCGTTACGTCAAACCTTGTGATGTCCGGTATTAGGATGAGTAAAAGTCAACTGTGGTAATGTGAAAATAGTCTACTTGTCGACATTTATTCTTTTCCATATTGAGTCTTTGGCGAAAACGATATCTGATGTAAAATCATTATGACGCCATGAAAATGGTATGACAAAGTCGATTTTATACCGTCACTTCCCAGAGGTTTATGACGGTTTTCATTTAATTTGATGACGTCACAATTAGTCTATGTCAGAAACCATTCCATACTTCAACCTGTATACTAACTCTGTTTTCGAAACTATCGAAAAGGCCAGATTAATAACCGGTACTTTAGAGTATTTGAAACGTGCATACGCGAAAATAAAAGAGTAAATCTCCAACAAAACCACTGACAACAGCAGAACACTCACTCGCAAGAACAAAACACAACGAAAAGCAGCCACATCAACGAAAGATTGTAGTAATTAAGTTATTCTTGTTATGATTATTGCTGGTACAGTATTTCAATTTTTGAGGCTATTTTACACCACTATTGTACGTTTTTCGAGACCTCTGGGAAACCATTGTGCACACGTAATTCGATAACCACACTATTCACTACTGGCTTAGTAGATGGCCGTCCTAAGTCGGCACCAGTTGCCCATTGGTCTCGTTGGTTGATGTGTAATCTTTTGTGTTTTTATGTTGTTTGATGGTGTTCCTTGTCCCTTTGTTTCACTATCTATGCTTGTCTACTCTGTGTTCTTGCATTGGTGTTCTGCTTTGGGTGCTACAACCGAGTGTTGTTTGAGATACCCTCCTTTCTTTTGAATAGCGCATGTATAAACAATTACTCATTACTATTAACAAAAGCACGACCAATTGCACTGATAAAAAGAAGACTAGAGAAATAGTTCGTTTTGAAAATCCTCTAATATACTGATATTACGCAAAGCCTGCTAATACATGAGTACATTGGTTTTGCTCTTGAACGGATGCATGATTCTTTACACTTATACCTTCCTTACACGAACTTACGTAATGCGGCTATAAATATTCCTTTCCTTGAAGTCAGAAATTTACGGGCCAAGAATTTCAAACAAAATCTACAGGTATTTTTCATTGACGTCTTTCTACTAGGATGTAAAACCTACGTCATTACACCCGAGCAATTGGTTATTTGGTCCTTGGCTACTTAAACACAGCGAGCCTATATAAGGTTTACAGCATGGTAATATGGTCAATAGACTGATTCAATACATCATACTTCTTGAAATGGAGCGAATATTTCTTCCACATATCAGTCTAGTCGGTGTTGTGATAGTCTGCCTGTGCCGTGGGGTGGCGTCTCATGGCCGACTGATAGATCCACCAGGACGAAGTACAATGTGGAGATATGGCTTTAACACTCCTTTCAATTACAACGACAATCAGCTATACTGCGGAGGAAAATATGTAAGTCTGTTAACGCAAGGACTTATAAACAGTTTATAAGTCCTTGGTTAACGGTAACTACTAGAAATTGAACACTTATAACATCATTCGGATCCCCTCGCCCTTTATTTGGTACGGCATAAAAAGACTCGGATGCCAATAGTGGAAGGTTTTACATCAAATCGATGTAAAAGTAAAAAGGCATACAAAATTCTCCAGCTTGAGTGAGTAATGTTGTGGGTAACATATTTGTCAGTTACTATCCAGTGTTGGAACTTGTATGTTATGATAAATTAAAACAAAAATAATAAATCAACAGGGAACTATTTTTAAAATGGCGCTGTCTGACGTCCGAGTCGTTTTTTTTTTCGAAAAAAAGGTCGAGGCTAATCCGAATGGGATAACATGTCACCTTCAAGTTTCTTATTTCAATTTTCTTTCTACTTCCTATTTATTCGTAGATTTCTTCATGCGTCCGATTCACGCAATGCCTACCTAACGGAAGAATATTTGTAAACGTGTGTGATTTAAGTCAAACACTTGTATTGTTCTTCACTTCAAATACCCTAAACTTTTACTTTATCATCTGGCAAAATATTTGATGCTACTAAACAAAGCATAAAGACAGTGTTTATTTCATGCCAAAAACTTGATCATAAAATGTTAAACTCTTCAAGTTCAATAGCATCGTTAAAGAACAGATGGTTTTTCAGCATGGACCAATCTTTAAATGTCTCGTAATCTCTTCTTCCAATTTCTAGTAGATATGAAAGCTGTTTGATTTCAAAAACTCCCGCGTCGTACCCTTTTCCTAGAAGGAAAGGTAATTTACTTTCATCCCGTCTCAAATTCTTAAACTGCGCTCATAACATAGGCAAGCTGGACGAAAACGGTCCATAAAATGATACATTCTGCTCATTCAAAACAAACAAGAAGAGAATGACATCACTCATGACTATTGAAAAATGTTTAATTTTAAAATTTCGGTGCACCATATGCGTACTCAACAAGAAATGTATCATCAGTGAAGCTCTCGACCGAAAAAGAGGAAATCCAAATAATGAATATGGAGGGCGAAATTCTTAAAATTCGCTATTTACTGAACTGTGTCATCAGGGAGATGTCCCTTAGTTTTAACAAAGCCTATTATGACAAATTTTGAGTCTAGTGCCGAAACATTGTGAAAATTGGTAAACAATACTATTTTTAAATGATCATGAATTATTGTTGATTTTGCTTATTTCTGATTGGCGGAGACGCAGTTTGATAGAGTGTACCTCATAGTGAGTTGACCGCTAACGTTGATTTTTGAAGTGTTTGACTGCGCGTATCATTACAATGCAAATGTTAAATAATCCTGTTAATTTCATAAAGCAGTTATAGAATTTTGATTTCGGTCTACTCGTTATTTAACAGACCTGGTCAGGCATTGATTTACCTTCGCTTCGGTCAGCCAATACCTAACCAGGTCTGTATAGTCACGAGTAGACCTTATCAAAAGTCAATAATTGGATAGTATCATCGGGGACTAATTATGCATCAGCAGACACATCGACCTAGTTATTAAGATTATCAATATTGAAAAAATATGTTCTAGGCCAAGATTTCTCATATTTTTCCCTTTATTTTTATTGTCATAGTTAGAATACAATCTGAATAAGTTGCAGTAATTCATGTACATGTTTCAATGTGGTAGCACTATGGGTGGAAAACATTGCGCATTTCGAATTCTAATTTTGATTTTGTGTGAAACTTTAACACACTTATGTAATTCATCATACTGATTAATAAGATAGTAATATTACATTTGTATATTAAAACAGATTTAAAACAAATCCCACCATATTTCAAAAGAAAAGAAACTCCTTGTATTTCCTATAGCTACACACCAACAGTTGCATCTAAAATTTACAATTACAAACGATTCCTGCAGTGTATTGATTTAAGTAATCCCTCACTACATCCACTTCCCTGCGAATGTTCCTCATCAGATTTCAACTACTCTCCTTGTGGACACGTTATTACTGGTGACCTTAGTATAGTCAAGAACGACAAGTTGAGAGAATTGTTAAAAAAGGGTCCCAAATACAGAGAAAGTATGTCCTTTACATGGAACCAAAATGTCAAAATTATCATGGACTCTTGTGAGGAATATGCAAGACGTTGGGCAAAGAAAGAGGATGTACAGCTCGACACCCTTTCCGAATGGATAAAATCAATCAGAGGGTTACTTTTATCTAGAATTAACCGATTAAAATCAACTGTGAACACCAGATTCGTGTCTATATTTAAAGACCCTGATGTTATCACAGAGCTCACCTACCTCCAAGAACATTATGTCATCACACCAGCGGACAAAGCCTCAAATAATTTCACATTTACTTGCAAAAAGTACTATTTCGACAGTCTAGTTAAAGAGTTGGGTTTAAATTCGACACCTGGAAATCCCACTTACACCCCAACAAACCTTTCTGCCTCTGAAATAATAGATAACCACAAATCAGCTCTTACTTCCTTTGGCTTCGACACTATCAATTTAGATTTAGATTTACCATACTTGTACTGCATACCTAAAATGCATAAGAATCCGTACAAACAACGTTTCATCGCTGGTTCCTCAAAATGTTCTACCAAATCTGTATCGATCTTACTCACCAAAGTTTTATCTGAAATCAAATCTGGGCTTCAAAAATATTGTTCGACAGTGTATTCTCGCAGTGGTATCAACCAGATGTGGATTTTAAAGAATTCGAAGGAACTTTTAGAACATCTGAAATCCACTCATTTTAGTAGAGTCCATTCGATCAAAGCATTTGATTTTTCGACACTTTACACTACAATTCCACATTCTGAATTGAAAGAAAGACTCGCAAAAATTATAAGTAATGCATTTACAAGTAAGAACGGTAATCGCAAATACAAATTTATTGTTGTTAACTATGACAAAACCTACTTTGTAAAAGAAAAGTCCGATTCTGAAAATAAGTACACTGAAACAGACATTATTCAGATGTTAAAATTTCTGATCGACAACATTTTTGTGGTGTTTGGAGGAAAGGTCTTCCAGCAAATTGTCGGAATTCCAATGGGGACCAATTGTGCCCCACTCCTTGCCGACATTTTCCTTTACTCGTACGAAGCTGAATTCATTCAATCCTTGGTCTCTGAAGGGAAAAGATACTTAGCTTCTGACTTTAACTTCACTTACAGATACATAGACGATGTGTTGTCCATCAATAATCCAAAATTCGCGGATGACCTGAGCAGTATCTATCCTTCGGAGCTTGAAGTCAAAGAAACCACAGAGACAAATAATTCAGCATCCTATTTGGACATAATGTTGTCCTACGACACTAATGGTCACATGAACACATCACTCTATGACAAACGTGACGACTTCAATTTCAGCATTACAAACTTTCCTTTTCTGAGTAGCAACATCCCTTCATCGCCTGCTTATGGCGTGTTCATATCTCAGTTGATACGCTATGCCAGAGCAAGTACCAAATATATGGATTTTGTTCTGAGAGCTAGGCGTCTTTCAGATAAGCTTCTCAGTCAGGGATATGTTTGTGACCGACTAACATCGTCACTGAGGAAGTTCTACGGTCGATATGGGGAACTCGTCATACACTATGATGTTCCACTCTCAAGAATGGTGGATGATATTCTGTCATAGACCATTTGAACCATCCAACCAAAGATTGTACTCTATATCTTCCAAAATGGATGTAACCGGATGTGACAGTTCTACCGAATTGAAGCGACGGGTGTTGCATGCAAGCAGGAGATGCTTACTCTTCCTGGGCACCTGGTCTCACTCCCATATCGGGAGTTCGCTTCTTTTCATATGGTGGAGGTTTTTGTTTGTTTGCTTTGGTTCCTGTTTTGTCCTGATTTTGTATGCCTTCGGTTTCTGATTTTTGAATTATCGATTTTGTGCTGTATACAGGGATATGGTCATTATCCATATTTGTCATTTTTACCACTGTCCATATGTCACTGCTGGTGGACAAATTGTCCCCGAGGGCACTTGTCGGGCAGTCTTTTGCTTCAATGGATAGTACACAAGAGACCTACAAAGTGGCTGGGGCGTCGCCCACTATAAAAAGGCCCCAACCTGTTGCGTCTACGGACACATACGCAACAGGTAACTTAGTTGTCCCTAGAATTAGTCTAAATGACACTAGAGACGAGACCTTTGTAGTGAGTAGTAACCATGAGTTTTGGTACAAACATGCAGATGGGTATATTAAAATCAAGCCCTGTAAGATTGAAGTGGTCGATATTCTAAAAGAGCACCAATTTTCACCAAGCGATTGCTCAGTTTCTAAGTGCGGCACGAAGAACTGCAAAACTTGTAACATCCTAATAACAGACACTTCATTCTCAAGTAATCTCACAAAACAAACATTTAACACGCATAGTTTTGAAAACCTTAACTGCATGACATCTAATGTTGTGTACGGAATAGAGTGCTCACTTTGTGGATTGATTTATGTGGGTGAAACCAAAGGTAAGCTCCGAACCAGAATGTCAGGACACCGGTCAAAAATAAATAATAAAGGAAGTCAACTCCTTTACCGACATTTTGACCAGGCCGATCATTCGGTTTTATTTATGAGAGTCAGAATCCTGGAGAAAATATATCACCCCACAAACAATCCCAATTTGAGCACACCTTTCCGTCGCAACAGAGAAGAGTTCTGGATAAAAAATCTTAACACTGCAGCGCCCTATGGGTGCAACGATAACATCAGCACTATAGGAAACTTAACAAGTCCCGGTTGTCAATCGGTAAATGTGACTAGCTTATTCAACAGACAACAAAGAAGACCTCGAAGTCATGGCATTCGAAAATACAATAGGCCTGAGATACATAGTTTCTCCTTCGATGACTTGGTTCCATTTTTGAATGAGCCTCTAGGCCTGCATTATATTCGTACCAAATTATACTCTGTTCCTTTACGGAAGTTGCACGAAATCTACGATTATACGAAGGACCTCACATATACCGATACACGTTCCCCAGAATACAGACTACAAGGAGTCATATTGGACATTTCTACTTTTCGTTTATTTCAAGCAGTTAGATCAGATAAATCAGAGGAGAAAACAAACCGCCCTTTCATTAAAGTAAGATTTGCAAACAAAGGTATTGACAACTTGAATCTTGGTCAAATTTTGAATCACAAAACTGTCACAGAAAAAATCCCACCATATTTCAAAAGAAAAGAAACTCCTTGTATTTCCTATAGCTACACACCAACAGTTGCATCTAAAATTTACAATTACAAACGATTCCTGCAGTGTATTGATTTAAGTAATCCCTCACTACATCCACTTCCCTGCGAATGTTCCTCATCAGATTTCAACTACTCTCCTTGTGGACACGTTATTACTGGTGACCTTAGTATAGTCAAGAACGACAAGTTGAGAGAATTGTTAAAAAAGGGTCCCAAATACAGAGAAAGTATGTCCTTTACATGGAACCAAAATGTCAAAATTATCATGGACTCTTGTGAGGAATATGCAAGACGTTGGGCAAAGAAAGAGGATGTACAGCTCGACACCCTTTCCGAATGGATAAAATCAATCAGAGGGTTACTTTTATCTAGAATTAACCTATTAAAATCAACTGTGAACACCAGATTCGTGTCTATATTTAAAGACCCTGATGTTATCACAGAGCTCACCTACCTCCAAGTACATTATGTCATCACACCAGCGGACAAAGCCTCAAATAATTTCACATTTACTTGCAAAAAGTACTATTTCGACAGTCTAGTTAAAGAGTTGGGTTTAAATTCGACACCTGGAAATCCCACTTACACCCCAACAAACCTTTCTGCCTCTGAAATAATAGATAACCACAAATCAGCTCTTACTTCCTTTGGCTTCGACACTACCAATTTAGATTTAGATTTACCATACTTGTACTGCATACCTAAAATGCATAAGAATCCGTACAAACAACGTTTCATCGCTGGTTCCTCAAAATGTTCTACCAAATCTGTATCGATCTTACTCACCAAAGTTTTATCTGAAATCAAATCTGGGCTTCAAAAATATTGTTCGACAGTGTATTCTCGCAGTGGTATCAACCAGATGTGGATTTTAAAGAATTCGAAGGAACTTTTAGAACATCTGAAATCCACTCATTTTAGTAGAGTCCATTCGATCAAAGCATTTGATTTTTCGACACTTTACACTACAATTCCACATTCTGAATTGAAAGAAAGACTCGCAAAAATTATAAGTAATGCGTTTACAAGTAAGAACGGTAATCGCAAATACAAATTTATTGTTGTTAACTATGACAAAACCTACTTTGTAAAAGAAAAGTCCGATTCTGAAAATAAGTACACTGAAACAGACATTATTCAGATGTTAAACTTTCTGATCGACAACATTTTTGTGGTGTTTGGAGGAAAGGTCTTCCAGCAAATTGTCGATATTCCAATGGGGACCAATTGTGCCCCACTCCTTGCCGACATTTTCCTTTACTCGTACGAAGCTGAATTCATTCAATCCTTGGTCTCTGAAGGGAAAAGATACTTAGCTTCTGACTTTAACTTCACTTACAGATACATAGACGATGTGTTGTCCATCAATAATCCAAAATTCGCGGATGACCTGAGCAGTATCTATACTTCGGAGCTTGAAGTCAAAGAAACCACAGAGACAAATAATTCAGCATCCTATTTGGACATAATGTTGTCCTACGACACTAATGGTCACATGAACACATCACTCTATGACAAACGTGACGACTTCAATTTCAGCATTACAAACTTTCCTTTTCTGAGTAGCAATATCCCTTCATCGCCTGTTTATGGCGTGTTCATATCTCAGTTGATACGCTATGCCAGAGCAAGTACCAAATATACGGATTTTGTTCTGAGAGCTAGGCGTCTTTTAGATAAGCTTCTCAGTCAGGGATATGTTTGTGACCGACTAACATCGTCACTGAGGAAGTTCTACGGTCGATATGGGGAACTCGTCATACACTATGATGTTCCACTCTCAAGAATGGTGGATGATATTCTGTCATAGACCATTTGAACCATCCAACCAAAGATTGTACTCTATATCTTCCAAAATGGAAGTAACCGGATGTGACAGTTCTACCGAATTGAAGCGACGGGTGTTGCATGCAAGCAGGAGATGCTTACTCTTCCTGGGCACCTGGTCTCTTTCCCATATCGGGAGTTCGCTTCTTTTCATATGGTGGAGGTTTTTGTTTGTTTGCTTTGGTTCCTGTTTTGTCCTGATTTTGTATGCCTTCGGTTTCTGATTTTTGAATTATCGATTTTGTGCTGTATACAGGGATATGGTCATTATCCATATTTGTCATTGGTTAAGGCATCTCATTTCTGACTGAAGGAATTATAACCATTTTTTGAAAACCATATTGAATTATAGAATTCATGTCAATTAATCGTTTTACGAAGAAATAATAGGTGCGTGATGAAAATCAAAACTCTTGCTTATTTGGAAAACAGGGTAAAAATGTTTGATTATTTGTTGCTAAAAATAGCACATTTGCAACGAGAATAACACAAGTGCTAAGATGTACTAATTTTGTTTCAATTTTAGTTTTCTTTGTTAACATATAATAAAACAGGTTAGAATCTTTGTATAAAACTTGATTTTGATAAATTCACAGAAGGTACCAAATTTACAGATCATTTAGAATTTTCTCGATTTTACACAAAGATTACGAAAATCATCTAAGTTGAGGTAAAAATATAAGAGATACTGAATATCAACGATATTTCCAAACATACATGTGCTCCTGAGAAAAACTTTTCAAAATATTAAAGAAAAAGTATAATATGTTCGTGCTTTAAATAAGAGAGAACAAACGCTCAAGAATAGTACCATTTTGTGGTTTTCTTGAAGAAGTGTCAGCGCGGTAAAATGTGCCTTAATATGAGTGGAATTTAAACGATTTACAATTTTTCGTTATCCATCAGCCCTACCTTATAAAACAATTTAGTCAATAATATTCCATACGTAAAACGAGATTCATGTGCTATTACTTACGTACGAGAAATGCAAACTGTTCAAAAGAGTACCTCCTACTCAATTTTTATAGAAATTACCGCGAGGCATTTTCTTACGGATGCTTCATTCAGCTTAAATCAAATTTTTATACGTATCCTCTTTTAGGTAATGTAATAAATTGAAGTCTTCAGTAGAGTCTGAAATCTTTCATTGGCCATAATAAATTGAAAATAACTATTTAATTCAATCTCAATGAGTGCTAAAACAGGAGATGCGCAAGAATGGTCCTAAATCGCAACCATTGACGCACCTTAAGTTAGGTAGATCTGAATATTGTTTTATCTGTTTTATCTGATTGAGGATCACTGACGAGGTTTTATTACCCGAAACGTGCATGTCTGGTCCATGCTGTAAATTGATCTGCTCTAAAATGATGCTTATGAATTTGAAGTCTTTAAACATTTGGACCACTTTGTGAGTGTCACTGCTGGTGGACTAAGAGTCCCCGAGGGCACATGTAGTCAAGTTCGATCAATTTCGGTTGGTCGTTTCTTCAAACGCATTTGAAAATTTCTGATAGCAAAATTTTCTTAAATTTCTAAAACCGGGGTCCTATAGCATCATATCCCAGCCATTTTGTTATGTCTTTCGGTATATTTAGGACATACTTTATACAGATTTTGGTCATATTACATTGTTTAGATTGAGGATCACTGACGATAGTTTATTACCCGAAACGTGCATGTCTGGTCCATGCTGTAAATTTATCTACTCTTAAATGATGCTAATGAATTTGAAGACTTTAAACATTTGTCTTTATTGTTATCAATGGCTTCGCAACATTAATATTAGTATTTATAATTGTTAAGCGACTTTGATTTCGCAATTACATTAAGATGGTCATACGATTATGCCTTGAAGTAAAATCAGGAATAACCACTGTGGAAGCGTATTGTTTTGGTATGTTAAGAAGTCAGGGACATCTCTATTCCATAGAAAGTCTATGATTCTATGACTCTATGACTCACTTTCTCAGTATAATAGATATTGTACAAAATATTGATAATACGGAAATGTTCGAACTCTTTACCTTCTTGAAGAAATTTCAAACCAATTTATTACATATTTGCATCAGACATTTGCATCAGACACGTGTTTCGGATATGATGTTAAATCTTCATCAGTGATGCTCACAGCCAAAGTGATTTCCATAAGCCACCAAAATTCATTTCAGTAGCGCCCTTTGGATTTATTTTTTTTTAATTTAAATTTGTGCATTTACCTTACAGAGTGCGCGGCTCCAAATTTCCTGTAGAGTCGATTCCAGTAGCATACCCAAATAAAATCTATGTTCAAAATATCACTGGAGGGATGGTGCTAAGATGTTATCCCCCCTTTAATTTGGGTGATATTATTTGGATGAATTGACAAGATTTCGAAAAAGCAAAATAATATATATGATGTCAATGACAAATATGGATAATGACCATATCCCTGTATACAGCACAAAATCGATTATTCAGAAAACCAGAACTCGAAGGCATACAAAATCAGGATAAAACAGGAACCAAAGCAAACAAAACAAAAACTTCCACCACATGAAAAGAAGCGAACTCCCGATATGGGATAAAGGGCAAAAACAAAGCTTTTTTTTTGAGGCGACAGAGCCGAAAGGAAGTGATTTAAAATAAACTTAGAAAACATCCAAGTCACGGGAAACGAGCTTTACTACTCCACACTGCAACAGGAAATAAGTGTTTATATTAACAATACGGAAATGCTCCAACCCTGTACCTTCTTGAAGAGAAATGCAAAAAAACAAAAAAACAAAACATAACTTCAAGACGAACTCGTTTTTCTCATTATGATATTATAAGTAATCTAGTGGAAAGTTAGCAAGATAAAGGAGCTCGATCGAATTTGTAGGGAATTCAGCCCATTAAGGACAGGATTTTTTTTTCACACTAAAAGAAATTAAAACTCGGAATTCGGTCGGAATTTTGGCGAAATTTATGAAAATAGACACAATCCAAATATACGACCTAAATTTTGTGTATGATTTGGGTTAAAACAGCCGATTTAGTAGTAAAACTGATGGAAACTGGAAAAGTTTTAAGGATATTGTTCCCCATCTTGCTACAGGATTTCCTTATATTAGAAACTTTAGTTTGACAAGATCTATTAGCACGATCTTAATTACTTTTAAGACGTAATTTTTAAAATTGGTTTGAGTTAGTGGGAAACATTCTGCGGCTACAATTTTTCCTCTGAATTATTGATTCAAATACTTACAACAACCCCCCTCACACACACACTGTTCTCGAATTTATTCAATTTTCCTTTATTTATCAAGCACTCTTTTATCTCTTTTTATGAATGACCACACAGAAATCTTTTATTCTGATAATTTTTCGCTTATCTTTTCGTATTGTTAACGCATTCAGCACATTTATCCATTGTCAAGAATTTGGAGTATAGTGAAGAACCAAAAATGTTGTTCTAATAACGGAAAAGAAATAAAAGTTTTTGAAGGAGAACAATAATTCTATCGTTTATTAAGGTTAGGGTTGCTACTACAGGGAGATAACTCTATTTTCATATCACGTAATAATTGAAACCGAGATAGACGATAAATTGTTTAAGTTCAGTTTGATACATTATTTCAGAAAAAAAATACCACTCCCTGAAAACTTCATGATAAATGGGTATTTTTGGAAAAAATGCATATTTTTCAATGAAAAGTCGCAGAAAATAGCAATTTTTTTTTATCATTTTCGCATGAGTTGTGTCTCAAAAGATTCAAACATCAGTATATATAATATTCATTTTATTCTTTAAAAGTGAGATAATTAGACATTCGAACGTCGAATTAAACTCTTTGATTCGGGGTCAAAATGTAGATTTTTTACACAAATTATAGTGATATTCATAGAAACAGTCATTTTGCTCAAAACCTAATTCGGGTACATATTGGTTTGACTGCTTTAGAATAAAGCAATACCAAATCTGTATACGTAGAAAAAAATTGTGCAACTGTCGACCTTCAAGCAATTGATAATAAAGCTTACGCTCACGCAGCAAGATACGCCCGTTGGGATCTATTTTCACAACACCAAAATATCCAAGTCCATAACTCCCTAACAACAAATCAGATGAACCTGAAAATCGAAGGGCGGCTTCCTTTTTAAAGTCTCATCACAATGTAGAAATATCATGAAAATTCGTTGAGGTATATTAAAGTTATTGCGTTCCATAAGCGGATGGACAGACGGACATACGGACGGACGGACCGCGTCATACCATAATACGTCCCGTTAAATGACCAAATATTGACATTTAAAGCTAAAAACGGGACGGGCAAATCTTAAATTTTGAGTCTTAAATAGTTCAAGGATATGTTTCTCTACATGTGCACATATCCACCTTTCTTCTACCTCATTTCTATCAAAAGTCGCCACCCTAGCCTTAAATTACTTAAATAATTTAATATAACTCGGAGTTAAACGATTTTCTCAATTTCATCTTATTTTACCTATTGATTTTATAACGTAATACCATGGACTCTAAATGGCGGACCCCACGTTGCTTTGATGTATAAATGCAAAGTAGGTGATGGCAAAGTGGGTGATGAAAGTGATGAACATATGAGTTAATGTTATATACTATAAATTTTCCTATCTATTGATATATATATATATTTATCTTACACCATAGGATAGTTTTAGTAACCTTGGAGGAGACTTTATTGTCTGGACTGATTTCCCACCAATTCGTGCGAGGTCCTTTAGAATCCTCTCAGCTTTATATAAATTGGAAGCTTCAAAAGGAGCCATTAAAATAAAGCGTAAAATCTGCCCTGAGAAGTCGAAAATTGAGAATTTTTTCTGTAGAAATGACAAGAAACTTGGCGCGCATATGAATGTGCTGTCAGATGGGATACAGTATTCAAAATAAGACCTATATTTGGGTCGAAATACGCATTTTTTACACAGTGCAATTGAAAACGGAAAGGTTTTTGTACAACATCGTCCCTCTCGCTTTACAATGCCACAGTTATCAAAGGTGTATATCAATAAAACAAATTTTCTGGTAGAGTGGGGTTCTGAAGCAAGGGGAACAATGTCCCACATGCGAAAAACGGGGGGGGGGGGGGGGGGGGGGAATTGATGACTATTTCTAGATTTGTCTCTAGAGCGATAAAGTAGGTTATAATTGCCATTTTCTCTTTGTATATCATGAAACAATCTATTCAGAGTGTGTTCCGATCAAAATTAATATTTAACAGTTTGGAAGGAAATAAATGAGAGAGTTGTCTATTTCTACAACGTGTACATTTCGCGCCAAAAAGCTGCATAAGTGGCTGAGAAGCACGAAATAAAACTGTTTTTCAGTTTCCTGATTTCAGAGTTTGCCGATTTATTGATAAAATAACCTTAAAAAAAATTCCTCTTTGTGAAATTTTGACATGAAAAGGTACAGAAGCATAATAAACATAAAAAAAATGTGTGAAATAATGCATGTTTTGCTCATTTCATTCGATATTCGACGTTTTCCATCATCAGTACCCCAAAACGACGATCTGTAACAATTCTAAGTAAAATCGATTCTTGCTTCTCTGGCATTCATTGCAAATGAACGTCAGAGAACACAAGGATGGATTTTACTTAGAATTGTTATAGATCGTCCTTTTTACACTTGATAAAGGCCAAGGGGCCAAAAATTTGCGTATTTAAGTGTTTGTGTTTTTATTTGTATATCATCCCTTCCCTATGGAAGAAATATTTCAATCTACTGTGGTTTTTTCAGGGTCCCTGTAAAGTGCGAAACGAAACAAAAACGAAACGAAACAAATCGAAACGAAACAAATCGAAACGAAACGAAACAAATCGAAAGGAAACGACACAGATCGAAACGAAACGAAACGAAACAGATCGAAACAAAACGAAACAAAACATACAACTTAAAGAACTTGAGAAAAAAGCATAAAGAGGATTTAAAGACATATCTGCATGTCCATAAGTTCTAGTGGCTAGAGGGTATCGTGAAATGGTCGCAGTTGACCTTTAGAAACATAAATGTTAAATGATATAGATGTAAGTGGAAGGGATAAATTACCTCGTTATGAGACCGTAATAAGAAAATATATCGGGGGGGGGGGGGGGCGGCATTTCAGGCAGGGATCTTGCGCCCATTTTTTGGACTTGGGCCCGGGGCCTTTGAAATTGGGATAAATACCGGCGTTTTCTGAGATATTAGGAAAATACATTCATAGATTTTATGCCATTTCACTTGAAAATATTTTTAACTCGTTTGTTCATATTTTCCATAAGGTGTCAAAACTTGGAAAAATGATCACTAGATTGGGAAAAAAGGTCCGTGTACTAAACCACAATTCAATTTTCCATTTCGGAAACATTAATGAAAAATTGAAAATTGAATCAATTTTTCATTTTTCATTTTCAATTTAGTAAATGAAAAATGGAAAATTGAACCAATTTTCCATTTTTCATTCAAAAATTTCAAATTGAAAAACGAAAATGGAAAATGGACTCAAATACGCTGTATTAAACCACAATTCAATTTTCCATTGCAAAAGTAAAAAACGAAAATGGAAAATTGAACCCATTTTCAATTTTCAATTTTTATTTTGAAAATGAAAAATGAAAAATTGGTTCAAATTTTCATTTTTCATTATAAAAATGAAAAATGAAAATTGAAAATGGGTTCAATTTTCAATTTTCCTTTTTAAAATTTTATTTTCTTAATGAAAAATAGAAAATGGACTGTAAAAGGCTGTACTAAACCACAATTCAATTTCCTTTCCAAAATGCGTAATGGAAAATGAAAAATTGAGTCAATTTTCCATTGTTGCACTCCGCGCGCTAATGCAAAAATGAAAAATGAAAAATTGAATCCATTTTCAATTTTTCATTTTTCATTTTCGTTTTAACGACACACGACCTGCACACCCCTATCTCTATAATCCAGAGGTCCAGCGAATAGCCAATCAGAGCGCTCGGTTAAACGTAAACAAAAGACTCTATCGACAGTTTGCCCTTTCTCTCGTTTCGCAAATAAACAGTCGTAAGAATTTTGTGGAAATAACATTTTATATGTTTTGTTTTTTGAAATGATATTATGAAATATGTTATCTTAGACAAATTTATGCAGCTCTCTCGTATTTTTTATAACATAGCTAATTGACAAGGCAATGCAATAAGCTTATTAAAAGATCATGGACTTTTAAAAAAAGTTTCCTTGTGTTATCGCCTATATTTCGAGTGAATCTACCAGAATTGTGCTTTTTTGCATAAAAAGAACTATGGACACTTAATTCGTATGAAGTTGAAAGTAATCCCTTTTTGAATAATTCATAACACGGTTGACGTCTGTGTTGTCAAAAGGTTATTCTACTACCATCGCTGTATATCCGGTAATCCTTTGGATGGTTGTACACTATCAAGGGCGGATCTAGAGTGGAAAGCGGGAGGTTGGGTGCTGCATCGGCCCAAAGGGTCGATCCGAGGCACTAAATGCCCAGTGGAGGAGGGTACGGGAGGTAGATGTTCGGGGGGCCTCCCCGGGAATTAAGAAAAAAAAGAATAAAATTGTGCAATCTGAAGCATATTTTCTCCTTATCATCTCGAATATCAGGACCATTTTAGGGATACCCTTTCAAATTAGTAGGGAGAGCCTGGGTTTATCTCGATCTTTTTTTTTCAGATTATTTGTACTTTAATACTTATTGTTTATTTGTCCCCGCAGTTACATGGATATAGAATTAGAATATTGGTATGATATGGTGCAAAATTTGTTTTCTTCATTTTGGTTTGTTTGTTTGTTTGTTTTTACATAATTTCCAAATCCAATGTTTAATACATGTACATTTATATGTTTTAAACAAAATGTGAAGATTAAAAAAAGATCCTTCTATAAGCATAAAAGCGTGAAGGTTACTATCCCCGTGCCATTTACATGTTTTGTAAATCATTTGACATGTTTATATGATTGTTCATTTCCGATAAAATGTAGAAATTGAAATGAAAGATATGATTACTACTTGGAATAAGGACCAATTTTCGGGCATACCAGAAACCCCCTGCGCGATGTATATTACAAAACTACTCAATAAAATATTGTTAGTACGACCAAATTTAGAACCTAAAAAGAATTGTATTTACAACCTCAATAAATTCTCTATTAAGGTGAATACATTAAAACAAAATCTTTCTAATTGGTGAATTGCTGACCATTGAGCAATTTCTACTGATGCTTTTGCAGGTTTTTTTCGATTGCTGATGTTACCAAAATAAAGCAAAACCCGGGGGGGGGGGTTTCCATGGGGGGGGGGTATTGCCCACCACCACCACCACCACCCACCCCCTAAATGCGCCCTATTGAAACTTAAATGGTTTGATAGATATTGATTTCTAGTATCTAGATAGTAGATATCTAATTTTCATTCCGATATTTTGATTACGTCATGGGAAAATAAATGTTAAACATTGGCGGAATCAAGGGGGGGGGGCACGCCCCCCCCCTGAAATCTGCAAATCATAGGTAAAACGATCTTTTTTCATAAACAAAGAGTAAATATTAATAATTATTAACTACTTGTTACTTAATATAATTGTCAAATGCATCAATTTCAATTCATTAATCAATTTCAGTCATGAAAATGGGTCTAATAAGGCTGAAATTCGTTACCTTCTGGGGGGGGGGGGGGGCGAAGTGGTCCCCCTAATAGGGCTCTGCCCTGGACCCGCTCGAAACCTAAGCGGTCCCAGGACCCCTCGCCAATTTTACGCCCCCTCTAACTCAAAAGCTGGATCCGCCACTGATAAAGTTTTCCATCTTCTCCATCGCCTGCTGAACAGCGCATGCCTCCATGTGACACATGTATTTCAAACATTAATATTGTTTTCATAGTACAAAAATGTAATTATCTCCTCTACATGTTATCCACATGATAGATTTCTTGAATGATATTAAGTTTCTTAACAAGTACTATCAGGGACGATAAGTGCCTGGAACTACATTTGCATATTGTATTTGGTTTCTTTTATAAATAAATTTTAATCTGTAATAATCAAATATTCTTGTGCATATTGCATATCAAGATATATGGTTAAAAATGGGGGGGGGGGGGGGGTTGAGCACTTTGCCGAATTTTCACTAAAATATTAGTTTACCATCTATTATATTGATTGATCAGTGCCGGGCGTAGCTTCGATGTGGACGGTAAGCAGGGGCCGGCGGGCCTAAATCCTCAAATGGGGGGGGGGGGGGGTGCATAATCATACACTTTTTGTGGAATGACTCGCAAGACATGAGGGGTCTATGTGGGGAGGATATAATGGAAGTTGATATCCCTACATCTGGAAAGGGGTTCGGGGGCCTCCCCGAGAATATTTTGAAAAAAAAAAAGTCAAGCAAATCTGTACTCTCTGTCCCATGAATGCGTCATGTCATGGTTTGGCAAACCTACAAACGGATAACTTTTGCGCCAAAAAAAAAAAAAAAAAAAAACCTGCAAGTAACATTCTTCATGGAAAAAAAATATTTAAATCACAAACCCCTCGCGCTTTTATACAAGTGAAAAATCTGTGAAGTCCGATTAAATTTAAAAATCAAAATATGGGGAATGTAAAACGATTTTTAAAAATGCCTCGGATTACACCATTTTGTCATAAAAATCCGAAAATTTCGCGAACGATTTTAGATTATTTTTGGGTCTCTTTGTTCATTTTTTTCCAAGATATACAAGGATCATTGAATCGATTTATTTTGATTTTGACCATGCATAGCACCATAACCTTTAAAATCGGCTTGAGCAACGATCATGCCGGCTCGCTTGATGTCAGTGACGCTGCGCGTGCAAACAACGTCTACCCCTGCGTTAATCCAATTATCTAATTAGCAGTTACTCCGTTTATTGAATCGCCAATTTAATTTTTGACTGTCAGAGTGAAACAAGTATTAATATTCAATGTCTTTTAAAACGACACTATTCAAAGCGTGTTCACGTTACAAAACCGTTGGACTTCATGTGCAAGATGTGCCCTCTATGTTGATACAATAAAATCAACAGAAAGTCTGAAACATGGGCTACTTTTATGTTACTTTCACGGTGGTTTCAGTAACACATTTAAGAAATTTTATTTTAAAAACAAAACATATAACATGTTATTTCCACAATAGCAACTGTTTATTTGCGAAGCGAGAGAAAGGGCAAACTGCCGATAGAGACTTTTGTTTACGTTTGAAACGAGCGCTCTGATTGGCTATTCGCTGGACCTCTGGATTATAGAGATAGGGGTGTGCAGGTCGTGTGTCGTTAAAACGAAAATGAAAAATGAAAAATTGAAAATGGATTCAATTTTTCATTTTTCATTTTTGCATTAGCGCGCGGAGTGTAAAAATGGAAAATTGACTCAATTTTTCATTTTCCATTACGGATTTTGGAAAAGAAAATTGAATTGTGGTTTAGTACAGCCTATTACAGTCCATTTTCTATTTTTCATTAAGAAAATAAAATTTTAAAAAGGAAAAATGAAAATTGAACCCATTTTCAATTTTCAATTTTCACTTTTAAAATGAAAAATGAAAAATTGAATCAATTTTTCATTTTTCATTTTCAAAATGAAAATTGAAAATTGAAAATGGGTTCAATTTTCCATTTTCGTTTTTTACTTTTGCAATGGAAAATTGAATTGTGGTTTAATACAGGGTATTTGAGTCCATTTTCCATTTTCGTTTTTCAATTTGAAATTTTAAAATGAAAAATGGAAAATTGGTTCAATTTTCCATTTTTCATTTACTAAATTGAAAATGAAAAATGAAAAATTGATTCAATTTTCCATTTTTCATTAACATTTCCAAAATGGAAAATTGAATTGTGGTTTAGTACACGGACCAAAAAAGATACTACTTTGCATTGGGACTGGGGCCAATTATCGGCCCAAATTAGGCCGATCGAGAGCCCTGTCAGGAATAAAATCTTATCCCTTTTCAAGCAAATTATGCCATTCTCCCTCATTTTTCTTGATAAAGTTTTGAAAAATACAGAATTGAATAGTCCCAACTCCTCTGTACCGGACTCCTCCCTGCTAAATAATATTGTTCATCCGCTTATGATGAGGTTATCTCCCCCTCCCCCCCATTCAATCCTCTCAAATGAAATAATATTATGGGTTTTACCGTAACATTTATGTTTTAAACGTCAACTTTTCCTCTTCCAAGAAATCCTCAAGTCACTATCTAAAACTGAAATAGCAAAAGGCAATTACAAGCAGATCTTGACTTTGCGTAATCGGTCTCAGCGGCATTTCCTTCTCTATATGGCCTTTTCTCTAAGTTCTTTAAGATACTTAGTATATGTTTTGTTTCGTTGTTTCGATCTGTTTTGTTTCGTTTCGTTTCGTTTTGTTTCGTTTCGTTTCGTTTCGATTTGTTTCGTTTCGTTTTTGTTTCGTTTCGCACTTTACAGGGAGCCTTTTTTTCACTCGATATTTTTATCATTTTGCAATCATTACGAGCTTTTGAAAGTTAGATATATTCACTTATTTATTAGAGAGCACAAAAGGGGTAAAAACAACCACATTCACTATTCAGACAGTGTCGGATCAATCAAATGAAGGACGAATGCACGTCGCTTGAAAGAAAAGATTCAGATAGTGCCTATTTAGGCTACACGTAGAGTATATATAATTTCTCTGTCTTATTTCAGCATCAATGGAATGTCAATGGAGGGAAATGTGGAGTTTGCGGTGATCCGTACGACAGGACCCGAGAAAATGAAGCTGGAGGAAAATACGCCACCGGAACCATATCCCGCTGTTATAGCGATACCCCATCACCATTGGTTGTGAAAGTAAAAATTACAGCCAATCATCTTGGTTATTTCGAATTCAGACTCTGCCCACACAACAATCCTTCAGTACCAGTGCAACAGGAGTGTTTGGATGAGCATTTGTTAACAATCTATGGATCAGAAGATACAAGATACTACATAGGCTCAGATGTTAAGGAATATGAGGTTGAACTGAACATACCGGAAACCGTCACATGTAGTCAATGTGTTCTTCAATGGAAATATAATACAGGTAATTATGAGAAATAAACTCTCAGTTACATTCGTTTCTATGCCTAAAATCGAGATAGATAGAATAACAAATAAGAACTCTAATTAAATATGGGCTTTGAAAATATGATAACAGGATGAAAAGAAATTGGAGAAATCATCGAATATATGTATTACTAATTATCACGCCTCAGACAAAAATGTTGGAATCTAATTGGTCAGATCATGGTCACATGACGCCGTGAAAAAAACCGTATCAGGTTTGTAAATCCGTATCGGGTGAGTAGTCTATTATGACGTCGTCATGACGTCGACATGACGTCAACATGACGTCGTATAGCAAAACAAGATGGCCGCTACCAAGAGATTTGGACAGACTTCAACAACAGAAATCGACGAAAAAAGGCTTAAAGTTAATTCAGAAAATACACTTCGAAGTAATGCAAAAGCAGCAAGGATCGTTAGGGAATATTTGAAGGAGCAGGGTCAAAATGAAGAGTTTGAGGCCCATGATGCAGTCGGTCTGTCGGAAGTTCTATGCCATTTTTACTGTGATGCAAGAAAACCAAATGGAGAGAAGTATAAGACATCGTCATTCGAGAATATAAGACATTCTCTTAACAGATATTTACGATCTCCACCATTTAACAAGTCGTTTGACATAATTAAGGATCCAGAGTTCGCAGATGCGAATCAAAATTACAAGGCTGTTTTGGCCGAACTGAAACGAGAGGGTCTTGGTACTGTTATCCATCATGCTGTTATTTCGGAACCCGATAGGGAAAATCTCTACACATCCATGCATCTTAATCCAACGACGCCATGTGGTCTACTGAATAAAGTTCAGTTTGATATTCGGCTGTATTTCTTCAGGTAGGTCTAGAAATTTTCTTTAAATAAAATTTAGATTTTCATGTACACAGATACAAAAAAAAATCTATTCTTACATTTCAGACCAAAAACACACAAAAAAAATTAATTAAATGTTTGTTATTTAAGAAATGACTGTAATAATTTTTCTGTCTATCGATGTATAGACAAAAACCGATGCACAAACTATATAATCCGCGAAGCGGATTATATTTTGTTTGTGCATCGGTTTTTGTCTATACTTCGATAGACAGAAAAATTTTTACAGTCATTTCTTATAATTTAATTAAATCACTATTTAATCATCTAGTTTATTTTGCAATTGAAGTCATTTTAGCGTGGTTGATTTTCAAGTTCAAAACTGGCGACGTGATATTTGAACAGACCTAACGTAGCGGCGCTCGCTGTTAGTTACGTCATAATAGGTTACATTGTCTATACAGCTATAGATAAAATTTCGCGCCGTACGTTTGTATAGGCGTTATACAGACATTACGGGAATAGTTAAATTATTCTTCAGAAGAGGTTGTGAAAATATGCATACCATGACGAAGAAGACATTTGTGGTAAAGAGGGATCCAAAGACAGGTCATAAGTTTGTGACTAAATGTATTGATGAAATGACAAAAAACCACAGGGAGAAGGATAAAGAAAACATAACTCCTATTATGCCAGAGATACAAGGTAATTTTATTAGAATGTTTTAACATTTTTTGAATATCTTTAACAAATTTGGAAATGTAATTTTCAGACGTAATTTTAAGTCGAGTGTAATATTGTTTAAGTTATAGTTTGTTCAAGTACCTAATATGTTTTACTATCTCTTTAACTTCACTATCTGTTTCAGACTCCGCATATTGCCCAGTATCAAGCTACGAACTCTACATCAGTAAACTTAATCCTAATCTTGATCGTCTCTGGCAGCGCCCTCTGGCAGCATTCTCGGAAAATGATGATGTTTGGTACACAAAGGTACCCGTAGGACAGAAAATACTTGGTACATTTATGTCAGAACTGAGCAAATCTTGTGAATTAAGTCAAGTGTACACCAATCACTCGATCCGGGCTACTGGGGCTACAGTTCTATCAAAAGGGATGTTTGGCCCTGCTCAGATTATGGCAGTGACAGGCCACAAATCTGTGCAATCCCTGAGTGTCTATCAACGTGTTGACGACGATGAAAAGATCCAAATGGGTAAAACTCTGAGCGAATCATTAGTGCCTACCCTAAAACATCAGCTTGCTTTACCATGTAATGTAAGTCACCCAGCCATTCAATCGAGTTCAACCCTGAAACAACTACCAGAAGCTACCACAAGTGCAGCAGCTCACTTAGCTGGTGTTGATATCGGTGCTCTCTTCGACGATTTTGGAAGTACCAACATGTCCAACACAACTAACATGCAAACAAGCCACTCAAATCCGACAACAACTGTACCTTTACAATAAATTTCAAGATGTAAATCTTGTCACCATAGTAACAATGTTATCGATAAGCTGTTCTTGCTCTGGACATTTTCTTGTTTATCATTTTGTTGAACATTACTTTTTTCATCTACTTTTACACTTGTTGACTTCCTTACATACAATATTAAAATATAACAAAAACAATTGTTTTCAATGATTGATACGCTTAAAGGGAAGACAATTGAGTGAATTGCATGATACTGAGACCCCCATAAATACAGTTAGAGGTCTTCGACGTGATAAATTCGTTACACGGTCAGTTAGTGACCTGATACGGAAAAATACATGGTGTGAAAAGAAAACCCGTATCGGGCTCGGCTTTCGCCTCGCCCGATACGGGTTTTCTTTTCGCACCATGTATTTTTCCGTATCAGGTCACTAACTGACCGTGTAACTAATAGTACAAATATGGGCTTTGAAAATATGATAAAAGGGATGAAAAGAAATCGGAGCAATTCTCGAATACTTTTGTGGAAGATATTTTCACAAATTTTCTGAAAATGTAGCCAATTTAAGATTTATGAAAATTTCATACGGATTCGTTACTTTGTAGGAAACTCCTGGGGATGCGATGAAAATTGGTCATGTGGAATAGGCCTTGGTGAACAAGAGCAGTTCTATGGCTGTGCAGATATTTCAATTGGTGTAGACTGTAATTCTCTATGAACGACATTTACACAGCCCTCATCAAGTACATACCAAGCTGCAGACTCAACTGAAATGCTCCACAGTGTATAAATACATGTATTTTCTCGCATAAAATTATTCAGTATATATGAGAAAATATTTTACGCTAATTCTTCTTTCATATTTCATTCATGTTTTGATGATTTGACTGTTTTATGACAGGACGGGGGCTCGAATTTACTCGTATTTTTAAAATTTCAGTCAAATATCGTATATTCTCATGTGAAATCGTAAAGTAATCGTAATTCTTTTTAAGGTGGGTATTTTATAGATGTATAAGTGTTATTCATACCAGAATTACTTTGTATCATTTGATATATTTCATGAAATCAACTTTGATAATCTGCTCGTAATGTTTACGTACGGCCGATTGCTGACTTCGTACAGGATGGTTGCAACTCATCTTATTTTCTTATTTTATACATTGCAACATTCGTAAATCAGGTTAGGATTCAATCTCCAATTATGTTTATTAGGTTATCATTAAGTTAATTCCACTTGAAAGTAATTAGGACGTTGTTAAAACCTGTTTATTTACATCGTGCACTTGTCAACTTCTTTTACTGTACCATCTTGGTTACTGCGTCTGCAGGTGCGCGCTTAGCGACCAGTTGCTGTGGCGGGACATTATAAAGAGCCGGGTACGGTCTGAACTCGACTGAAATTGAATCTCAGAGTTCGAGTAAAGATCTCAGAAAATTAGAAAATGGGAAGAAGACTTGAGATTACGAGAAGAAAATTTATTAGCAGAGATGAGTGTAAGAAAAGTTGTATCTAAGAACTTTTATAAAATTTCATAAAATGAAATTCTAAATAAAACCTCCAAAATACGTTTTTGGCTACTTTACATTACTTTTGTTAAAACGTATGTATGAAGTTTGAAATTAATTAAGGAGTATATTTAAGTTAGTCTTTGAAACATTAATTATGTACTCAAGCTATTTCCCCTTTTCCTCCGAGTTCCTCTAAATCCTCCAACATCGACTTGCATCCATCCTCCAATTCAACTTTAATCTTAAGAATATAGATATATTTACTTATAATAAAAAATGTTGAAACTTAAATAAGTCTCCAAATCATTTTGAGTGTGCTAACATTAAAATATGAGAAACTTCAGTTGGATTCAAGGCTAGACGGACCCAATGTACAGAGTGTACACACTATCTTACTGTCGGCATTGATGACATATGGTGTTGGTACGACAGAAGTTTTGGTCGCAATATTGTATTACACTTTTTTGAATTCAAGACAGAAAATTGAATTGAAGTCGAAATTTCAAAGTTTTGAAAATGCAGATGTGTTTTTGGCTGAATTTTACCTCCGACAAGTACTCGGAAAATGCTTTTGAAGTAAGAAAACAAAATAAAGGTAATTTTGGAGGAAGACTTTATTTAATGAATAATTTTGAACATGTTCAAAGTCCAACTTTGTCTGTGAAATGATCTGAAAAGAGAAGGAAAAGCAATTTTATTTAGCTCTGGCAGAATACAGCTCAAAAAGAAATAACAAAAATCAAGAATTTTTTACGCATTATAGAAATTGAGAATTGATGACTAAGATGTAGTTACATTCAAGACAAGGAAGGAGGATGATAATATGGCATGTGGTGGTGATGCTATTTCAAATGATCAGGCAGACATGATAAAAAGGATGATAGAAGTGAAAGGTAAAATTTCAGAATTGAAAAGACAAATGAGAAATGAGAGGAAGAAATTGGAGGAAATGTCTGACGAACAATGAGGAAGTGAAAGAAGTACAGAAAGAAATTAGGAAAGATGTTAAGAAAATGAAAGAGAAGTCAATGCATTTGCGCAAGAGGAGACAACTCCTACAAATCATGTTCAGAATAGACATGTTAGTTTTCATGACCTACATAGGGAACCTCCAATGTTTCCGATCGACAGCACTCCAATACGATATATGCGAGTACCAATAAATGTTGGAGGGGGGAATGTACATGTACCTTCTCAAAGCAATAGTCAAATTATGCATAAAAAGGTCAAGCCTCAGAAATATGATGGAAGTGAAGATTTTGGTGAATACTTGACACAGTTTAATCTACTAGCAGAACTAAATGGTTGGAATCAGGTTACAAAGTCTTTAGAATTTAGCAGGTGCTTTGAGTGGAAATGCAAAATCATTGCGAACTGAACTGATTGAGGATGAGATGCAAAAGTTTGATAGTTTGGATGGAATTCTTGAAAGCAGATTTGGTTCAAAGAGCTAAGGTTTTTAGGTCAAAATTACAGGGAAAATTAAAGGGTAATGATGAACGTATCCCTGAGCTAGCACAAAGACAATTGACGCGCAAAGCTTACCCCACAGCTAGCAATGACACAAGTAATGTGTTAGCAATTGAGAATTTTATGGAAGCTTTACCTAGACAGTAAGTGTTTTGAATATTTTCCCTGACATCGACGGCGAGTACGGCTAGCCAAAAGGGGATGCTTACTCCTCCCGGGCACCTGGTCCTATCTCTAGTTTGGTAGGGGTCCGTCGATGCTCAATTTTGAGTGATGTTGAGATTATCGTCAGGATCCTCTTTGACTCGCCTGACACTGATATAAGAGTGTAACTTAAAGACATGGGTCCAAAAAGTAATGGAAGCCGAAAGTATTGCTGTCAGGTTGGAGGCTCACAGAATAGCAGACAAAAACAGGGGGAGATAATCAATACAGTCTGCAGATGTAGAAAGTAGATGTAGAAAGTAAAAGTGAAAATGTATCGCTTAATAAAAGAGAGAGGCAATAAGTGTGCTCATAAAAGAAGTAAAAAATATGCATTATTAAATGATAAGGAATTATTGCCGATTTTGCTTATTTCTGATTGGTGGGGACGCCGTTTGATAGAGTGTACCTCAGAGTGACTTGACCGCTAACGTTCGAAAGCGGTCTATTCGGGATTCAGTGACGTAATAATAACCAGCACGTGCACGCTTTTTGTAGTGTTAGATCTTGACTTCGCTTATCATTAAAATGCAAATGTTAAAAAATACTGATAATTTAATTAAATAGTTATTGACTTTTGATGTCGGTCTACTCATGACAATACAGACATGGTCAGACATTGGTTAACCTCGGCCTTCGGTCAACCAATACCTGGCCAGATCTGTATAGTCACGAGTATACCTCATCAAAAATCAACAATTGTGTAAAAACAAACAGAAGGTCAGAAGAGAGATATGCAAATTGCAAATGGACAAAATACCTATAAAAATATGAATGACAGAAGATATGATAAGTATAGGCGTAAATGGAACAAGACCACCTTTGTTAGTTGGTCAGCCTCGATCAGAATAATAGAAGTAGAGCTCAAGGTCAAATGTACTCAAACATGAGAAGAACTGATCGCCAGGAAAACGATCAAGGGTAGAACTTGGGTGCCGCAGCTCGACGGCATTTAAAGATAGATCCAAAAGCAAATTTTTTTTTTAAATTAAAAGTGTTTCTGCAAAAGATGATGGAAAGTATATGATTGCTAAAATTTGTAGCAAAGATGTGCCTATGTTAGTAGACACTTGGTCAAAACTTACTAATTTGAGTAAGAAATTTTATGAAGAAAACTTGAAATTAAAAATTTATGAGCTCTCACCAAATAAAAGCAAAGCTTGTTAGCTGGAGATTTAGCTTCTTTCTTGGGAAAGATTGTAGTAAAACTTAAAGTAGGAAAGACTGAGATTGAACAAGAGGATTTGATTGCAGACATTTTGACCAGGCCGATCATTCGGTTTTATCTATGAGAGTCAGAATCCTGGAGAAAATATATCACCCCACAAACAATCCCAATTTGAGCACACCTTTTCGTCGCAACAGAGAAGAGTTCTGGATAAAAAATCTTAACACTGCAGCGCCCTATGCGTGCAACGATAACATCAGCACTATAGGAAACTTAACAAGTCCCGGTTGTCAATCGGTAAATGTGACTAGCTTATTCAACAGACAACAAAGAAGACCTCGAAGTCATGGCATTCGAAAACACAATAGGCCTGAGATACATAGTTTCTCCTTCGATGACTTGGTTCCATTTTTGAATGAGCCTCTAGGCCTGCATTATATTCGTACCAAATTATACTCTGTTCCTTTACGGAAGTTGCACGAAATCTACGATTATACGAAGGACCTCACATATACCGATACACGTTCCCCAGAATACAGACTACAAGGAGTCATATTGGACATTTCTACTTTTCGTTTATTTCAAGCAGTTAGATCAGATAAATCAGAGGAGAAAACAAACCGCCCTTTCATTAAAGTAAGATTTGCAAACAAAGGTATTGATAACTTGAATCTTGGTCAAATTTTGAATCACAAAACTGTCACAGAAAAAATCCCACCATATTTCAAAAGAAAAGAAACTCCTTGTATTTCCTATAGCTACACACCAACAGTTGCATCTAAAATTTACAATTACAAACGATTCCTGCAGTGTATTGATTTAAGTAATCCCTCACTACATCCACTTCCCTGCGAATGTTCTTCATCGGATTTCAACTACTCTCCTTGTGGACACGTTATTACTGGTGACCTTAGTATAGTCAAGAACGACAAGTTGAGAGAATTGTTAAAAAAGGGTCCCAAATACAGAGAAAGTATGTCCTTTACATGGAACCAAAATGTCAAAATTATCATGGACTCTTGTGAGGAATATGCAAGACGTTGGGCAAAGAAAGAGGATGTACAGCTCGACACCCTTTCCGAATGGATAAAATCAATCAGAGGGTTACTTTTCTCTAGAATTAACCGATTAAAATCAACTGTGAACACCAGATTCGTGTCTATATTTAAAGACCCTGATGTTATCACAGAGCTCACCTACCTCCAAGAACATTATGTCATCACACCAGCGGACAAAGCCTCAAATAATTACACATTTACTTGCAAAAAGTACTATTTCGACAGTCTAGTTAAAGAGTTGGGTTTAAATTCGACACCTGGAAATCCCACTTACACCCCAACAAACCTTTCTGCCTCTGAAGTAATAGATAACCACAAATCAGCTCTTACTTCCTTTGGCTTCGACACTACCAAATTAGATTTAGATTTACCATACTTGTACTGCATACCTAAAATGCATAAGAATCCGTACAAACAACGTTTCATCGCTGGTTCCTCAAAATGTTCTACCAAATCTGTATCGATCTGTATCTGTCTCTTCAACGCATTTGAAATTTTCTGTTACAAAATTACATGAAATTTCTAAAACGTGGGTCCTGTAGCATCATATCCCACTCACTCTACTACGTCTTTTGGTACATTTTTGGACATAATAATTTTCATACTTTTTGGCCATATAACATTGTTTAGACTAAGGATCACTGACGAGGGTTTAGTACCCGAAACGTGCATGTCTGGTCCATGCTGTTAATTTATCAGGTTTTAAATGATGCAATTGAATTTAAAGACGTTTAACATTACTCACCAAAGTTTTATCTGAAATCAAATCTGGGCTTCAAAAATATTGTTCGACAGTGTATTCTCGCAGTGGTATCAACCAGATGTGGATTTTAAAGAATTTGAAGGAACTTTTAGAACATCTGAAATCCACTCATTTTAGTAGAGTCCATTCGATCAAAGCCTTTGATTTTTCGACACTTTACACTACAATTCCACATTCTAAATTGAAAGAAAGACTCGCAAAAATTATAAGTAATGCGTTTACAAGTAAGAACGGTAATCGCAAATACAAATTTATTGTTGTTAACTATGACAAAACCTACTTTGTAAAAGAAAAGTCCGATTCTGAAAATAAGTACACTGAAACAGACATTATTCAGATGTTAAACTTTCTGATCGACAACATTTTTGTGGTGTTTGGAGGAAAGGTCTTCCAGCAAATTGTCGGAATTCCAATGGGGACCAATTGTGCCCCACTCCTTGCCGACATTTTCCTTTACTCGTACGAAGCTGAATTCATTCAATCTTTGATCTCTGAAGGGAAAAGATACTTAGCTTCTGACTTTAACTTCACTTACAGATACATAGACGATGTGTTGTCCATCAAGAATCCAAAATTCGCGGATTACCTGAGCAGTATCTATCCTTCGGAGCTTGAAGTCAAAGAAACCACAGAGACAAATAATTCAGCATCCTATTTGGACATAATGTTGTCCTACGACACTGATGGTCACATGAACACCTCACTCTATGACAAACGTGACGACTTCAATTTCAGCATTACAAACTTTCCTTTTCTGAGTAGCAACATCCCTTCATCGCCTGCTTATGGCGTGTTCATATCTCAGTTGATACGCTATGCCAGAGCAAGTACCAAATATACGGATTTTGTTCTGAGAGCTAGGCGTCTTTCAGATAAGCTTCTCAGTCAGGGATATGTTTGTGACCGACTAACATCGTCACTGAGGAAGTTCTACGGTCGATATGGGGAACTCGTCATACACTATGATGTTCCACTCTCAAGAATGGTGGATGATATTCTGTCATAGACCATTTGAACCATCCAACCAAAGATTGTACTCTATATCTTCAATAAAGCCTACGCTCACGCAGCAAGATACGCCCGTTGGGATTTTTTTCACAACACCAAAATATCTAAGTCCCATAACTCCATAAGGACAAATTGGATGAACCTAGCTTAAAATCGAAAGGCGGCTTCCTCTTCAAAGTCTGATCAAAATGTACAAATATCATGAAAATCTGTTGACACATATTCAAGTTATTGCGTTCCATGCACCTATATTTTGCCCTTAGCTTAACATGTATGTGCATATAACCCCCCCCCCATTACACATAATTTCTGGATTATGTGACAAAAAATTCAAGAACCCCTTATATATGTGAAAGAACATCCTTTCTACTTGAAGTATACAAAATTTCAAAACATTTCAACCAGAAATAGATTTTTAAATAATTTTTAACTATTTTAGTATATTTTCACTGTATTTTAAAATATCCAAGTCCCATAACTCTGTAACGACATATCGAATGAACCTGAAAATCGAAAGGCGGCTTCCTCTCCACAGTCCAATCAAAATGTATGAATATCATGAAAATCCGTTGACGCATATTCAAGTTATTGCGTTCCATGCGCCTATATTTTGCCCATAGCTTAACATGTATGTGCATATAACCCCCCCCCCTTCCTATTACACACAATATCTCGCTTATGCGACCAAAAAATTAAAAACCCGTTACATATGTCAAAGAGCATCCTTTCTACTTGAAGTATACAAAATTTCAAAACATTTCGACCAGAAATAGATTTTTAAATAATTTTTAACTATTTTAGTATATTTTCACTGTATTTTAAAATGTCTAAGTCCCATAACTCTGTAACGACATATCGAATGAACCTGAAAATCGAAAGGCGGCTTCCTCTCCACAGTCCAATCATAATGTATGAATATCATGAAAATCTGTTGACGCATATTCAAGTTATTGCGTTCCATGCGCCTATATTTTGCCCTTAGCTTAACATGTATGTGCATATAACCACCCCTCCCCCCTTCCTATTACACACAATATCTCGGTTATGCGACAAAAAAAAATTAAAAACCCGTTACATATGTCAAAGAACATCCTTCCTACATGAAGTATACAAAATTTTAAAACATTTCGACCAGAAATAGATTTTTAAATAATTTTTAAATATTTTAGTATATTTTCACTGTATTTTAAAAATCTAAGTCCCATAACTCTGTAACGACATATCGAATAAACCTGAAAATCGAAAGGCGGCTTCCTCTCCACAGTCCAATCATAATGTATGAATATCATGAAAATCTGTTGACGCATACTCAAGTTATCGTGTTCCATGCGCCTATATTTTGCCCTTAGCTTAAAATGTATGTGCATATAACCCACCCCCCCTTCCCATTACACACAATATCTCGGTTATGCGACAAAAAAATTAAAAACCCGTTACATATGTCAAAGAACATCCTTTCTACTTGAAGTATACCAAATTTCAAAACATTTCGACCAGAAATAGATTTTTAAATAATTTTTAAATATTTTAGTATATTTTCACTGTATTTTAAAAATCTAAGCCCCATAACTCTGTAACGACAAATCGGATGAACCTGAAAATCGAAAGGCGGCTTCCTCTCCACAGTCTGATCACTATGTATAAATTTCATAAAAATCCGTTGACGCGTATTCAAGTTATTGCGTTCCATAGGCGGACGGACAGACGGACAGACGGACAGACGGACAGACGGACGGACTTCGCCATACCATAATATGTCCCGTCAAATGACGGGCGTATAAAAATGGAAGTAACCGGATGTGACAGTTCTACCGAATTGAAGCGACGGGTGTTGCATACAAGCAGGAGATGCTTACTCTTCCTGGGCACCTGGTCTCACTCCCATATCGGGAGTTCGCTTCATTTCATATGGTGGAGGTTTTTGTTTGTTTGCTTTGGTTCCTGTTTTGTCCTGATTTTGTATGCCTTCGGTTTCTGATTTTTGAATTATCGATTTTGTGCTGTATACAGGGATATAGTCATTATCCATATTTGTCATTTTTACCACTGTCCATGTGTCACTGCTGGTGGACAAATTGTCCCCGAGGGCACTTGTCGGGCAGTCTTTTGCTTCAATGGATAGTACACAAGAGACCTACAAAGTGGCTGGGGCGTCGCCCACTATAAAAAGGCCCCAACCTGTTGCGTCTACGGACACATACGCAACAGGTAACTTAGGTGTCCCTAGAATTAGTCTAAATGACATTAGAGACGAGACATTTGTAGTGAGTAGTAACCATGAGTTTTGGTACAAACATGCAGATGGGTATATTAAAATCAAGCCCTGTAAGATTGAAGTGGTCGATATTCTAAAAGAGCACCAATTTTCACCAAGCGATTGCTCAGTTTCTAAGTGCGGCACGAAGAACTGCAAAACTTGTAACATCCTAATAACAGACACTTCATTCTCAAGTAATCTCACAAAACAAACATTTAACACGCATAGTTTTGAAAACCTTAACTGCATGACATCTAATGTTGTGTACGGAATAGAGTGCTCACTTTGTGGATTGATTTATGTGGGTGAAACCAAAGGTAAGCTCCGAACCAGAATGTCAGAACACCGGTCAAAAATAAATAATAAAGGAAGTCAACTCCTTTACCGACATTTTGACCAGGCCGATCATTCGGTTTTATCTATGAGAGTCAGCATCCTGGAGAAAATATATCACCCCACAAACAATCCCAATTTGAGCACACCTTTCCGTCGCAACAGAGAAGAGTTCTGGATAAAAAATCTTAACACTGCAGCGCCCTATGGGTGCAACGATAACATCAGCACTATAGGAAACTTAACAAGTCCCGGTTGTCAATCGGTAAAATTAATGTGACTAGCTTATTCAACAGACAACAAAGAAGACCTCGAAGTCATGGCATTCGAAAACACAATAGGCCTGAGATACATAGTTTCTCCTTCGATGACTTGGTTCCATTTTTGAATGAGCCTCTAGGCCTGCATTATATTCGTACCAAATTATACTCTGTTCCTTTACGGAAGTTGCACGAAATCTACGATTATACGAAGGACCTCACATATACCGATACACGTTCCCCAGAATACAGACTACAAGGAGTCATATTGGACATTTCTACTTTTCGTTTATTTCAAGCAGTTAGATCAGATAAATCAGAGGAGAAAACAAACCGCCCTTTCATTAAAGTAAGATTTGCAAACAAAGGTATTGATAACTTGAATCTTGGTCAAATTTTGAATCACAAAACTGTCACAGAAAAAATCCCACCATATTTCAAAAGAAAAGAAACTCCTTGTATTTCCTATAGCTACACACCAACAGTTGCATCTAAAATTTACAATTACAAACGATTCCTGCAGTGTATTGATTTAAGTAATCCCTCACTACATCCACTTCCCTGCGAATGTTCTTCATCGGATTTCAACTACTCTCCTTGTGGACACGTTATTACTGGTGACCTTAGTATAGTCAAGAACGACAAGTTGAGAGAATTGTTAAAAAAGGGTCCCAAATACAGAGAAAGTATGTCCTTTACATGGAACCAAAATGTCAAAATTATCATGGACTCTTGTGAGGAATATGCAAGACGTTGGGCAAAGAAAGAGGATGTACAGCTCGACACCCTTTCCGAATGGATAAAATCAATCAGAGGGTTACTTTTATCTAGAATTAACCGATTAAACTCAACTGTGAACACCAGATTCGTGTCTATATTTAAAGACCCTGATGTTATCACAGAGCTCACCTACCTCCAAGAACATTATGTCATCACACCAGCGGACAAAGCCTCAAATAATTACACATTTACTTGCAAAAAGTACTATTTCGACAGTCTAGTTAAAGAGTTGGGTTTAAATTCGACACCTGGAAATCCCACTTACACCCCAACAAACCTTTCTGCCTCTGAAATAATAGATAACCACAAATCAGCTCTTACTTCCTTTGGCTTCGACACTACCAAATTAGATTTAGATTTACCATACTTGTACTGCATACCTAAAATGCATAAGAATCCGTACAAACAACGTTTCATCGCTGGTTCCTCAAAATGTTCTACCAAATCTGTATCGATCTTACTCACCAAAGTTTTATCTGAAATCAAATCTGGGCTTCAAAAATATTGTTCGACAGTGTATTCTCGCAGTGGTATCAACCAGATGTGGATTTTAAAGAATTCGAAGGAACTTTTAGAACATCTGAAATCCACTCATTTTAGTATAGTCCATTCGATCAAAGCCTTTGATTTTTCGACACTTTACACTACAATTCCACATTCTAAATTGAAAGAAAGACTCGCAAAAATTATAAGTAATGCGTTTACAAGTAAGAACGGTAATCGCAAATACAAATTTATTGTTGTTAATTATGACAAAACCTACTTTGTAAAAGAAAAGTCCGATTCTGAAAATAAGTACACTGAAACAGACATTATTCAGATGTTAAACTTTCTGATCGACAACATTTTTGTGGTGTTTGGAGGAAAGGTCTTCCAGCAAATTGTCGGAATTCCAATGGGGACCAATTGTGCCCCACTCCTTGCCGACATTTTCCTTTACTCGTACGAAGCTGAATTCATTCAATCTTTGATCTCTGAAGGGAAAAGATACTTAGCTTCTGACTTTAACTTCACTTACAGATACATAGACGATGTGTTGTCCATCAATAATCCAAAAGTCGCGGATTACCTGAGCAGTATCTATCCTTCGGAGCTTGAAGTCAAAGAAACCACAGAGACAAATAATTCAGCATCCTATTTGGACATAATGTTGTCCTACGACACTGATGGTCACATGAACACCTCACTCTATGACAAACGTGACGACTTCAATTTCAGCATTACAAACTTTCCTTTTCTGAGTAGCAACATCCCTTCATCGCCTGCTTATGGCGTGTTCATATCTCAGTTGATACGCTATGCCAGAGCAAGTACCAAATATACGGATTTTGTTCTGAGAGCTTGGCGTCTTTCAGATAAGCTTCTCAGTCAGGGATATGTTTGTGACCGACTAACATCGTCACTGAGGAAGTTCTACGGTCGATATGGGGAACTCGTCATACACTATGATGTTCCACTCTCAAGAATGGTGGATGATATTCTGTCATAGACCATTTGAACCATCCAACCAAAGATTGTACTCTATATCTTCCAAAATGGAAGTAACCGGATGTGACAGTTCTACCGAATTGAAGCGACGGGTGTTGCATGCAAGCAGGAGATGCTTACTCTTCCTGGGCACCTGGTCTCACTCCCATATCGGGAGTTCGCTTCATTTCATATGGTGGAGGTTTTTGTTTGTTTGCTTTGGTTCCTGTTTTGTCCTGAGTTTGTATGCCTTCGGTTTCTGATTTTTGAATTATCGATTTTGTGCTTTATACAGGGATATGGTCATTATCCATATTTGTCATTGGAGATAAAGGAATTTTAGGTGACGATTTTCTCAGAAATAGATGTAATGTGTGTTTGACAAATGGATCTTACATGCTAATTAAAGGTGAGAAAGTACCTTTTGTGAGAGATACTGATAAAGAAAATTTTTGTTATCAGATTCTTGTTGATGAAAATGTTACTATACCTGCAGAAACAGATGTCAAAGTAAAGGGGAGAATTTCTGATGAAGTAAATAGACATTGTTTGGGCATTATAGAGCCTTTACCAGATTTTGTAGAGAAACATGGTTTACTTGTAGCGAAGGAGTTAGTAGATATACCTTTGAGAATGGCAAATTTTAGTTGTGAGAAGATGAAAGTCTGTAAACTAATGAAAATAACTACATGTGAAAAATCAGAAGTAATAGAAGTCAGAGGCCTAGAAAATGAAATAAGTGAGATAAACTTAGATAAAGAGAGTCACGGCGAAATACCCGCTCATTTAAGGAACCTATACAAAGAAAGTTTAAAAGAACTTGAACCTGAACAGAGATTAGAACTAAGAAAACTGCTCGGTGAGTATTCTGAGCTATTTTCTAAGTCGGAGGACGACTTGGGCAGAACAGATCTTGTTGAACATGAGATTGTAGGGTAGTAATAACCTTTTAGATTACCACCTTATAGAATACCATTAGCAAAGAGAAAAGCAGCAGAAAAAGAAATTGATAGTATGGCAAAAAGAAGAGCCATAGAACCCTCATATGGTCCTCGGAGTAGCCCAATTTTGATGGTTACAAAACCAGACAGGTCCATAAAATTCTGTTGCGACTACTGACAACTAAATGAGTGCACTAAGAAAGATAGCCGACCCTTGCCAAGAATAGACGACACTCTAGATGTCCTTTCAGGATTTTGGCAAGTTAGGAGTACGACAGATCTAAGACTGCATTTTCAATAAAAGGCAGTGGTTTGTGGCAGTTCACAGTTATGCCTTTTAGCTTATGTAACCCGCCAGCCACATTCGAAAGATTGATGGAAAGAGTGCCTAAAAGTAAACTTTCAGAAAGAGGTGTCATTTTGGGCCATGTGATTAACCAATACGTTGTTTCTACTAATCCTAAAAAGATCAAAGACGTGAAAGATTGGCATGCCCCTCGAACAGTGAAGGAGTTTAGAAGTTTCATAGGACAGTGTTCCTATTATCAAAGAATTGTAAAAGACTTCTCTACTATTGCAAAGCCAATTTTAAAACTGACTGAGGAAAATACAGAATTTAACTAGACACCAGAATGTGAAAGAGCATTTCAAACATTGAAGACTGCCCTTATAGAATCACCAATTTTGCTTTTTCGCAAAAAGAAGATCAATTTATCATAGATACTGACGCAAGCATTGTAGATATGAGTGAAGTTCTTTCACAAGTCCAGGGTGGAGTAGAAAGATGGAAATCTTATTTTAGCAAATGTTTCAGCAAACAAGAGAGAAAGCACTGTGTAACTAGGCGAGAACTCTTAAGCAACAGTGATGGAATAAAAGCATTTCATCACCATGCGTATGGTCAGTATGTCACGGCAAGAAATGACCAAGGTGCTTCAAGATGACTCTTTTAACTTTGAGGAACCAGAAGGTTAGGTAGCCAGATGACCAGAGGACTTGTCAACTTATGACTTCACAACACAACATATAGCGGGTCGTATTCATAACAACGCTGACTCATTATCAAGAAGGCCGTGTAATGACAAACTTTGCAAACAATGTGACCGAATGGAGAGAAACTGTGCTAAGATATGTCAGAACAAGATAGAATAGGAGGAACAGAGACCCTCCAATGACGATAGTCAAGAGCTCAATATAAATGTCAGGAGTTCAAATAAAATAAGACAAATGAAAATAGACAGCCCCAATGTAACCGTCAATGGTGATACAACTTGTATCAAACCTCCCAATGACAACCACACTGGCAACATCATAGTGACTGATGGCGAAGACACTACAACAAATAAGTCCGAAACAAATGAGTTAAAGAAGATCCTGACGATAATCTCAACAGCACAAGTCGCATTGACCATGATATGACCGTGAGTAAGATTACTGAGGAAACAGAAAAAGGAGAGTTGATAGAGAAGAATGGGTGCAAAAACTGTTCACATGAGAGTGATAGCAACTCTGGTATAAGTATAAGCACATGACGCCGTGTAACTAATACTGGCATCACTCAAGTCAAAAGTTGTTGTTGTTCAAAGTCAGAATACTCTAGAGCTAAAAGGGAAGAGCTTGATCAAGGATGAGTTCCATTAGGTTGTGAAATACCTAAAGTAATATACTCTGTTGCTTGTACGGGTCCGAATTTCAAAAGAAGTTGATCATAATTTTTGTGAAATTTCCAGAAGGTCTTTACTAGTTTGTGAAAGCGAAAACCTTGGCCTAAAAGTTTCTTTGTAATTTGTAGATTTCTATTATGAAAATCCAAAACATCAGTACATGCTCTAGGATACCGTATGACGGTAATCTAGGAACATCACCGTCAAGCCAGGGGAAATTTACTGTGTTGAATCCAAAATCATCTCGTTTGTCGTATGAATTTCTCCATTGACAATTTTGATATTTAGGTCCAAAAATGGTGTTTCTGTGTCTGTAACGTTTGCCTTGTTTAGAGTCAATTTTTCTGGATAAATAACATCTTTATACTTTTCAAAAACAGGATTATCGATAGTAAGAATATCATCCAGGTACCTAGAATTACCAATGAAGCAATTCACATCATCATGTTTTCTTTGCTTTTGAAGATTTTGAATAAATTCTTTTTCATATGTGTATAAAAATTAATCTGCAGCAAGAGGCGCACAATTTGTACCCATAGGAATGTTGTCCAAGAGGAAGGACAAGGCACTACACAGGTCGCTACATGTCTATGATTTGTATTCTGTAGCGGAAAAGAAACCTTTTGATTCAGATGTACAAATATAAGTTTTCCCCTCTCGATTATAGCAGCATTTAATGAGTTTGGACAATTGATCATTAATCTTGTCGTGAGGAAGCGTGGTGTACATATTTGAAAAGTCGTATGAAGAAATCGTATTGGCTTGAAAATTTCTAGATTTCATTTTGTCAATCACATCCCCGAAATTTTTTATAGACCAAAATAAATTTACATCATTCCTGTTCAGAACAGTTTCACAATATTTTGCAACGTGTTCCTTTACCGCCGTGAGGGCTGACGTCATATTTCTAGACAAACTTGTAGTTGAGCAGTTGCTAGAATTAACAATGTATCTGAATTTGTAAGGAGATTTGTGCAGTTTTGGTATGCAGTATATTGTAGGAAGATCCAATTTAGAAATAGGGATGTTCAATGAAGACATTTCAATGTTATGTTTGCTCAAAATGTTGGGGACATTTTCATTGCTTTTGATATAAGTATTTGTAGACGAAAGTTCCGAAACTAAAGTTGATATATAGTAACGTTTTCATATGATTATGGTGTTGTTGGCTGCTTTGTCTGCAGGAGCGAAGACAAATTTTTCATGTAAATTGCGTAATTTGTATTTGAAATATCTTTCAGATCTAGAACTTGGATTTTCAAAAAGATGAGGATTTTTGTCGAAGTTGTCTATTCGAATGTCCAAAATGAGGTTTTTCCAGTCATTCAGAGAATGCGATTCGACTCCTTCCGATTTATAACATCGTTTGGTATAGCTATATAAGGCTTCCTTTAGTACTTCGCGACATTTAATAAAATCTATCTTGGATGGGATTCTATACTTAGGTCCTTTTTTGAGAAGACCACGGAGCTGCTTGTCTTGGATAATTGAAAAGTCACCTGTAATAATATGACCAGCTGGTTTGTATAGATATTCAGACGTTGCACATTCTCAAGAAGCAGGACATGATTCAAGTATTTTAGGATCTGATGTAACTTTGTTGTAGTTAAAAACGAAATTTCGAATAGGTCTCTAATATTTGTAACAAATAAGAGCAGGTTCTAAATTTTCAAAATATTGAGGAATAGCACTTTGTACACGATGATCCCGAAAAATATTAGAGATGTTAAGAAGATCGAATCCTTTGTTAATAAATGAAATTTTTATGAATCGTTTTTTAGGTGGGATATTTTTAACAACTGGATAAAGTTTATTCTGTGCGAATGCAACAATGATATTTAGTCTGAATCAATCGGTATTTCTTAAGAATGCAACCAATGCTTCATCTGTTTGTGTGAGGTCATCTTACAGTGAGGAGGTTGTTTTAAACCACAATGGTACGTTCTTCGAGACCTCTGGGTAACTGGAGAAGTGAGAGGGTTGTGCGCATGTAATCCAGGATAACCACACCATTTGCTACTTGCGTGACAAATGGCCGTCCAAAGTCGGCACCGGTTGCACATTTGGTCTCGTCGGTTTATGTGTAGTCTTTTGTGTTTAATGTTTTCATGTCGTGTGTCTCTTTTCCGTCTCGTGTTGTACTCATCTTTTGTGTTTTTGCATCGGGTGTTTTGGTGTTTTGCTGTTGATGCTGCAACGGGGTCTTGTTGGATATCTCCTCCCTTCTTTCATTCAAGATAGATTTCAATTGAACTGCTGGAACTGATGAGAGAGCATGAAGCAGTTCATGTCTGCCGCCGTTGCGTGCAATGATCAGAAGATCGTTGAGGGTACGGTGTAATCTAGATCTTATTCTGAGTTTTCGGTTTCGTCGTCTTCCATGAGACCTATGCTTCCGTTTAGTGTTTGGGCGGATTGAAATTACATTAATATAAGTTGACGTCGAGGAAATGTTTCCTTGTCCATAAATTTGATCGTTTAAACCAAGGGGTTACGCAGTTTGGAGTTTTATAATCCAGGCAAGTTCAGCTTGTAGTCGGCGTTTTTTTAATTTCCATTTTACTAAGATTTTTAAGTTTAGGAAAAGACTGTACCGGTGTAATAGTTATATCCGAAATGGAATGATTGTATTTAACGAAGTGATTATAAAGTAAATTATTTTTTTTTTGTGACGTGAGTTTCTTATCTGATACGAATGACTTCTAAAACGAGATTTTAAGGCCTGACCTGTTTCTCCAACATATTGGGCGCCACATCCCCTAGCGTTTCATGTTATAACATAAATGACATCTTTATACGATCAATCGATGTCGTTTTCAATCTCGATTTTAAAAGTCTGCCCGTTAACATTAGATCTAATTGTGGAATTGCAATTGATGAGCGGACACATACCGCATATTTTCCCATTGCACGTAGAAATTGCTGAGAACCCTCTATGTTTGTTGTTAAATGTAGAGCCTGCAGATGGAGAAGTAGGTGTAATACGTCTACGGGATTTAAATTTAAGAGGTGAAAGAAGTACCCTGGGTGAGGGAAAAAGCTTCTTACTGTTAAAAGTCGATGATGGGAAAGTTACTGTAATGATAGAGGGTAATCTCAAAGGAGTAAGTTTAATACGAGGCGACCTTAAAAATGCCATAATGAATTGATCAAAGAAGGGTGAATAGAGATCCTGCATGGAAGACACTACAACAAAGTCAAGTTAGAGAACGAAATGGAATTAAAACACTTCAAACATCGGGTCACGGGGAATTGTATTACCAACTCCACACTGCGACCTTAAAAATGCCATAATGAAATGACCAAAGAAGGGTGAATAGCTATCCTGCATGGAACAAAGGAGGGGAAGACACTACAACAAAGTCAGGTTAGAGAACGAAATGAAATTAAAACACTTCAAACATCGGGTCACGGGAAATTGTATTACCAACTCCACACTGCAACACGAAATAAGTGTAGATATAAAAGAAAGGAGGGGATCTCCAGCAACACAAGGTTGCAGCACCCATAGCAAAATCCCAAAACACCCATGCAAAAACACAGAACAGACACCCACAGACCGTTTTCACGTATTTTTTTGCACCATAGCAACACTTGATAAAGAAAAATCTTGATATTCACAAAATTCAAAAATAAAGTCATAATTGATCTTGAAATAGGTCTAATCTTACTTATTTTATCAAAATCATTTCTTGTGATATCCATAAAGAAATTTCCTATTAATTACAATAAAATTCCAAGCACAGTAAGGGAATCGTAACCATGTCCGCCATATACATGTAGGAACACCCTGAAGGGTCGGTCCTAGACGTACCAGCCGATCCGATCCGATCCGATCCGCTGGAACAGCGAGTTCCATTACCAGAAACAGCCGGATCAACCGGAACGTTCCGCATAAAGGAATGCACCACAGATAGACTGAGGGAAGAAATGCGGTTTTTGTTTCTCAGCTGATACGGTACGCCATGGAATGTTCCAAATATGATTTCATCATTAGAGGTAGACGTCTTGCAATTAAGCTTCTTGTTCAGGGTTATATCACACAACGACTGAAATCATCATTGCGGAAATTCTTCGGTCGTCAAGGCGATATTATAAAGCATATCAGATCCCCCTTTCCAGAATGATCAGTGACATTCTATATTGTGATTGAATGGCTGTCGGCATCACTAAACAAGACATACTTACCGGATCTGTACATCAAAATGTACATTGAGACGATCACCGAATTTGACTGGTTTACATGGAGCTGTTGCGACGGGTGTTGCATGCATTCAGGAGACGCTGACTCTCCCCGGGCACGTGGTCTCACTTCGGAATGTTGTTCATTCCGGGGTTCGCAACCGTTCCGATGAGACTTCTCACGATTTGGCCTTGCCTTCTTGACTTTGACACCGAATAACTGTTAGGTACTTCTTTGATGTTTATCTTGATTAATGTAATTACAAGCAAAATATAGGTGCATGGCATACATGGATGTGGTATACACAATCCGTCTGTACCGTAAGTTTACAAAATGCATCTGTATGACGCACCGTTCACACACACATAAGTCATGAATCAATGGGCAATTTAACTGCTTTCCCCTCATTATATTTTTCTAAACTTTTAATATGCTATTTATACGGTATAATTCTACAATTTTCCGCTTAGAAACAAGCTGTTGCAATTTGTTTCATTTTTTCCTAGATTGACTGGCTTAATGACCATGTTTCAGACACTGACAGCATGATATTAAGCTTGATTTTAAATTCTGACATCTGAGGATTGATATGATATGATCTACTGTAAAACACGTACAATAGGTAATATTACACATCAATGGAAATTCGTCCTGTTCACTCAGGGATTGTTCTATATTTATAAATTCATAATTTGACTTTCTTAATTGTATTCTGATATATATTCTTTTCATTCATTGATTGATCTACTTATAAGAACGCTATAAGGTCATAGGTAAAGTCAAATAAGGGGTTAACAGAGAAGGCATGGGAAGGGCACATCTTGCATAATTAATCTTAAACCCTTCTGTGAATTTGCTCATACTCCACGCAATATATATGCTGCATGGAATAGAATAAATCAAATATTTATAATGATACTGACATTCTGAAGTTTATTGAATACATTTGTGACTCCAAATCCAATGCCCATTCAAGGTGTAAGGGGGTGTTAAATTCCCAATTCCAATGCCTCTTCCTGAATCCACCACTGGCATTCAACAGAAGCATGATAAAAACATGCATAATCCTACCTGATGGACCTGTACAGTATACCTGTTATTTTCTCATTCTCAGTCGGTGGGCGGAAGAACTGATCGAATCTTACCTTAGCATTTAGCATTTGAAAGTCATTACTCTGAATAAACAGATGTTTGTCGGGTGTTTATTGCACGCTTTGCTGATTTAAAGTGCACATTACGATTTGAAAATAAGTGACACGAGATAAAACGAAGCAACATTACTGACCCATGTCGTGCTGTTGATGTTGCTCGTTACTGAAGAGTTATCTTTCTTTCACAATGCTCAAAGCAATGCAAGTGCGGATCTAGATAAAGAGGGGTGCAGGTGGGTCGAGACCCTTTGATTTTGCACAAATGCAGTTTTTAACCGTTTTCACGTTGTTTTTTTTCAAAACCATAGCCTAGGTTGGACCATCTAGTAAACTTCTTTGGAACCACCCATGACATGCAGCAATGCATTATGATAACAGCAGATTGTAATAAACAATAGATCTTAAACAAAACAGTTTTAAAAAAACCACACACACACAGAGCGGAAACGGGTATGGGTGTGGCCAGGAACAGGGACATGTAAAACGTCTTCAAATTCAAAAGCATCATTTAAGACCGGATAGATTTGCAGCATGGACCAGACATGCACGTTTCGGGTACTTAAGCCTCGTCAGTGATCCTCAGTCTAAACAATGAAATTTGGCCAAAAAGTGTGAAAATTATGTCCAAAAATGCACCAAAAGACATAACAGAATGGGTGGGATATGATGCTACAGGACCCACGTTCAAGAAATTTTGTAACAGAAACTTCAAATGCGTAGAATAGACAGACGATCGACCGAAGTTGATCAAACTCGGTTACGTGTCCTCGGGGACTCCTGGTCCACCAGTAGTGACACTCACCAAGTTATAGAATGTTAAACGTCTTCAAATTCAATAGCATAATTTAAGACCTGATAAATTTCAATAAAAACTGTTTAAAAAAAAATTCTTTTTTACAGTTTTAATTAAAGTTTGTTGACGTGATCACATCTAGTATAACACTGGACCTGTCTAGACTTTTGTTACAATATCATTTCCATCATCGCACACTAACCAACAATGACAAAGAAGCTTCACGTAGAGCGCTGATCCCATGTCCTATCTAAAAGTTTGTCTGACTTCTAAATATTTATCGGAAATATTATGCAAAAATGTGAGGTATATTTATCTGTATCACATTTTCCACCTATTTATTATATCTTTAAAATTTGCAAATTCAGTATCATGAGACATTAGAAATGCAATTTATTGATGATAAAAATTGAGCATTATGTTAGACTAACGAATTTCAATAGAGGAAGAAGTAGATGCTAGCTAATTGTCTTGCTATCGCGAGATACGAGTGCTCAACAAGCAAGTAAAAGGCAATAAACAAATTATAACATGTTTGACAATTCAACGATAGTGTTTTTGACCCGACTTGAAATGATTTTTTAAAATCATTCTGAAACAGAGGGGTATCTCCCTCTGCATAACTCTGTCCTTAGCTGGCTCCTTTTAAAACTGGAATAGATTTCGACATTATATGTCAAGAATTTCGCTCTGTAATGGACGACTGGATTTCCACTATTTCAGTCTCCAACATCACTGATGAGACATACCTCGATGAAAAGCACAACGTATACACTAAAATTAATCTATTAGTCTAAGAAAAGAGCGTATTTTTCAGTTTTTTTCTAAAGATTATGTCAACTGCTAGGTTGGTATTGTTGCTGTTGGACTGTAAATCCCTTAGAAAAAGTCGTTTCATAGTGTTTCTGTACTGACTTGTTAATCTATATGTATATTCTCTATTACTAAATTAGAGACTTTGGAAATGCGTTGCTTTTCGGAATCAGTAAGCAACTCACTGAAGAACTCCAACAAGCTCAGAACTCAGCAGCTAGGTTGATCACAACTACGAAGAAACACGATCATATTACGCCTGTTCCATTGACTACCCGTACAATTTAGACCACAATTCAAGATTCTGACTTAGGTGTACAAAGCCCTCAACGGATCTGCGCCAATTTATCTTGAAAAGCTTATTAAACCTTATTGTCCCGCAAGAAGTTTGAGCTCTCAAACTGAGTACCAACTTAATTATTGTACCATCCTTACAGCGAGAGGCGATTTGACAAAGCTGCGTCCATTCTATGGAACTCTTTACCCCTAGAGCTTGAGAAATCTGACTCCCTCTCAGTTTTTAAGAAAAACCTTAAAACCAATCTTTTTAAGGAAGCATTTTACTTGTAACTTTTATAGATATATCATGTGTTTTATTTATCTGGTGAACTGATATACATATACTTTATGTATTTATTTTGAAGCGGCTTAGAGTATGTTTTATACAGGGCGCTCTATGAATGTACAATATTATTATCATGATTTTAAAGTATTAAATTTGATAAAATTACTCTAAAACTAAGGGATATCTTTTTCAATGCATAGCTCGGTGTTGAATTGGCTCGTTGGCATGCATTTGAAGTCGATCATGTTTAGAATTTTACTTTTCATATTGAGTCTTTGCGGAGGTTTTCCCTTTACAGGTGGTATCTGACGTAAAACCATTGTGACGTCATGAAAATGATAAATTTCTGTTGAAAAATTTCTTGAAATTTCTAAAGCGTCGGTCCTGTAGCATCATATCCCACCATCCTGCTACATCTTTCGGTACATTTTTGGACATAATTTTCACACTTTTTGGCCATATTACATTGTTTATATTGATGATCACTGACGAGGGTTAAATACCCGAAACGTGCATGTCTGGTCCATGCTGCCAATTGATCTGAGCTTAAATGATGCTATTGAATTTGAAGACGTTTAACATGCATGGTAACGTCGATTTTATACCATCATTTCCCAGACTGTTTCCATAGAATTTGATTACGTCATAATCAGTCTACGTCAGATACCGTTTCAAATGCGAAGTAACTCTGGTTTTCGAAAAAAGTGAATTTTCTCTATATTTATTTGTACTTGGATACCAATCATTTCGGTGCATCTCTGATGAAATGTTATTTGTTGAAATGCAAATTTGGTACTGAGAGTTTTACTACAGAACATATCACCGAATTTGACAGGTTTCCATAGAACTGTTGCGACGGATGTTGCATGCAATCAGGAGACGCTGACTCTCCCCGGGCACCTGATCTTACTTCGGAATTTTGTTTATATATACCGAGGTTCACAACCGTTCCTGTGGAAAATCTAATGATTTGCCTTGCCTTCTCGACTATGAGACTGAATAAATGATGGGTACTTCTGTAATGTTTATTTTAATACTCTTAATGACTATTAACGGGCATGTCCATCTCATTGAATATTGTGCAACAGAAATGAATATTAATAAGGGATCGAGGATTGATCATCTCAGAACTCGAGACAAGTGTACGAAATATCTTACTATTACGTACACTTGTCTCGAGAAGATTGGACTGATACATGCAGAACATCTTTGGTTTTGCTAGGCTTTTATTTCAGTAATATTCTAGAAATGCATAATTTTCTGCATAACCCATTTTATTATCAAAAAGTTTCCTCTTTACTTTCACATTTATGTAGAGTGAAAACCTTTTACTCATGTAGATTTTGAATAAGTTGAAAAGATGAGGCAATTTTTTATAGACCATTCATTATTTCTAAAACTTTCTTGTGTGATACTCCATTTTCCAGATAAAAGTTATGACCTTCCTAACCTTGATTTTAAACACACAGACACCCGACATCACAGCATTTGGCAAAATTTTCCATTGTGACGTCAAATCTGATCGCACTGTCTTGTTGAACTTTTATTTAAATCACTTATGTGTGGTCATGCCTTTTATTATGACGTCACAATGAAAATATCGCGAAATTTTGTGATGTCTGGTGTTTGACTGTCTCACGAGTTTACTGGAAAATCATTTATTTTCCTTCAATCTTTACTTTTCAAACAATTTTTCTAATCTGTTTAACTAAAAATTATCTAAAAAGATATTTCGAGGTTTAAAATCCAATTCAAGCACATTTTGATGATTATATATTTTAGAAAATTATCACTCTCCGTGTAAGTTTGTAATGTTTTAAGGTGCACGCAAGTTGGTAGTTAATTCAGAGAACGATCTAGCCTTTTACTTCGCTGAAACCACCCAGATTGAATAAGGAAGTCGATTTGATCACCAATTAGAGGATCAAGAATTCAAATGCATCCATGCAAATTCGATCACGATAGAAAACAAAATTAAATTTACATGATAATTCTGAAATTAAAAAGATATTTCGAATAAAAGTTATGATGCATTAAGCAATTTTCTGTTTAGATGTTCGTCTGAAGTAATGTTCATAGTATCATAAAGAACAGATAAATTGCAGCATGGACCAGCCATATGCACGTTTCGGTAAATTACACCTCGTCAGTGATCCTCAATCCATGTATGACCACAGACTGTGAAAGTTATGTCAAAAAATACAGAGAGACGTAGCAGGTCGGATGGGATATGATGCTACAGGACCCACTTTTCAGAAATTTAGAGAAAATTTAGTAAACAGAACTTTTCAAATGCGTTTGAAGAAACGATCAACCAAAGTTAATCGATTTTGGCTACATGACAGTGTGCTCGGGGACTCCTGGTCCACCAGCAGTGAAACACCCCAAGTGGTACAAATATTACATCTTCATGTTCAAAGCATCATTTAAGAGTAGATATTACGCCTAAATAAATTCTGTGCAATTTCATCGTCGACGGCGTTTTAAATACCTGTCGTTAGAGATAGATTATTGTGTCTGTAGCGGTTTGTGAATGTTCTTCATCTAACGTGTCGTTAGACTCGTTACAAGTAGATTTTTGTAAATAAATTCTGTGCAGTTTCTTCGTAGATGGCAGGGATTCCATTTACCTGGACAGTGTGTGCGGTGAAGCAAAACATAACGGTCCTCACTTATAGAGACTTGTAGTTCAGATATATAAAAATTCCTAATTAAACAGAAGAAAGAAAGTTAAATGCAATTTTAGAAATCATGTATATAAGTTAATGTATTTACAATGTTTAAATGCTTAAAATTGAGGCACAAGCAGTTCCAAGATCATTTGACAGAAAATTATTCTTATAACAAAATATGCTCTCTCTCTCTCGCCAAAATTAAAAAAAAAGTTATACAAAGTGCTATGTTTTTAGTTTTTTTAAACGAAAGTCAATTGAGATTTTATCGTGTCAATAATGATAATGTATAGTATAAAGGTACTTTCATAAAAAGTAACTATCGTACTAGATATTTTAAAGTAGCCTTTGCAATCTTCAGACGTTATGAATGAAACAACCAGATACTAGTAAAATGCATACATCAAATTATCACGACAGAGAGTATTAAACAGATAAAGTCTGATCTATTTAGAATTGATCGAACTTCGCTAAATGCCAGTTCGACAGGATTAAGTGGATGTACAGATGTACTCTACACCAAAGTTATCCAAGAAAATTGATAGAGCTAGCCCCCCCCCCCCTCCTTTGATTTCTCTCAGCAGGTGTGTTGTCTGCTACAACAATGTCGCCTGGACATATTGCATGCTCGCCATGTTCAGTGTAAGCATCCATAGATCGAAACGAAATTAAATCAGTGGCACCTTCTATAACATAACAATTTATCAATCCATGTAATCCATTTCACAGATTAAGTGTAATATTTGGTGATCTAGATGTCTTAAATACATTTCTCTTGAATTAAAGACAGCTTCGTAAAAAATCATTTTATGTGCCTATTTTTGATGCATGTAGTTCATAAATGCTTGAGTGTTTTGCATATTTGCATCAGTAAATCTTTCTGCAGATGGTTTTGAAAGTTTCTTTAATGTAAATGGTCCCGATGACAATGAACTTTTAATGGCTCTATTAATAGTTGTTAATGAGACCAGTGCAAATCACCAGGGGTGGATGCAGTTTTGGGTATTGATATCACTGCTTATTTTAGTTAAGATAAGTTCAACTATGAAAAACTCATATTGAAAAAATAATTTCAACCTGAAAAAAAATTCTTTGAAAAATGAATATCAATAAATATTGTTTAAACCAAACTAATTCCCTATCGTTTCTCATTCTTTCCTCGTTAAAGGTGTACAATTTTCTTGATCCACTCTTGATTCATATCATGTTAGGTCTACTAACATCTTTACAGATTTTATGACATTGGCCATGTTTACAGTAATAAGGATCTGTATCGTGTACCTCGCCATTGTACTCCTAATCCTATAATTAAAGCTTGTGACAGATCCCATCCGCGATTACAATGTTTATATTGGTTCTTGTCAATTTTGTAGAACATTTATACCCAGATACATACTAAACAGTCACCTTTAACCATTATGTCCAACATGTCGGACGTCGTTAATTAGTTCATTGTACTTCTCCTGAACGTGAAACTCGCGTTTCTGCGGAATGCAACATATGTGACTTACGAAATTACGGTTACCATGGATTTTGTGAAAAATTAAGAAGTGAAATATCTGCATCAAATAACATGTCCGCTAAGACAATGAATCGTGACGATCAAGGCGACTGGGTAGATGCAAATGAATAGTCCATCTCAAAAATTTTATCGGCTGCAAACATAATTCAAAATTTGGACCAAATCCACGCATGTGAAAGTTTTTGGGAGGTCGCCATTCATTGCCAAATAGTTATTCTTTGAACATAGTGGTGAAACGAGATAAAGAAGATCCTGACGACAGTCTCAAAGTGGCGCGATTTTTTTTTAAGTTTTCGAAATCACATACAAGTACTTTAGATCTTGACATTAAAAAAGACGAAATGAAATATAATGAACTATGTGCAAAAGTAAATTCATTGGTGGACCTTCATTGTCTAAATGTTACTGAAAACAAAAACGGGATTTGTCGTCTAAGGGTTTCGAAATCCCACAACAAACGAAATTATAAGGTGCGATCATGTGATGATGTACGTATGTGTGGCAGTCTTTGTTCCCATGAAAATGCGAGGACAGTCAGGGCTTGAAATTCATAGAGAATTCCAAAGGAGCCATACGGGCTCCTAGTCCTGGAATTCAAGGAACCCGTGCCAAAAATCAAGGAGCCCGTAAATATTAAAGTTTCTTTTCTATTAATTACATAATTACATAAGATAATTGATGAAAGCCAAATATTTATTGTGAAAGACCATCTTTGACAGCAGTTTCAACACAACGTTGAAGTAAATCATTTGGGTCCAAGAAATCTCTTACAAAGAAAGCTGAAAATTTATTTACTTAGCCTAAAATATAAGAGCGCCCCCCCCCCCAAAAAAAAACACATTATATACTTTGTAATGAAATACTTAATATAAAGACATTATCCACTAATTAAATAGAACATTATATTATAAAATGTGCGTGTGTTCATGGGTTCATGAATTGGGGTTTTTCTTTTTTCTTTTTGGTCATTTTATACAAGTTTCTTTCTTTTATTCTTTCTTTCTTTAGTCGCTATCCACAATACATGTCATGTGTAACATACGATACTCTGCAAAGTAATGGTTCATGTACTGAGGCGATTCGGGATTTAACGCCGCTGCAATCAATATACTAGAAACGCCACCTACGAAGAAATTGCACAGAATTTATTTACAATAATCTATCTGTAACGAGTCTAACGACACGTTAGGTGAACAGCATTTACAAACCGCTACAGACACAATAATCTATCTGTAACGACAGGTATTTAAAACGCCGTCGACAAAGAAATTGCACAGAATTTATTTAGGCGTAATAAATTTGCTGAAGAATGAATTGGCGTAATCTGACATCAATCGCTTCTTCAGTTTTAAACACACGAGCGTGTTCGAATTTTATAATGAATAATGATAAGTAACTTTTAAAGAAGATCGAAACATTGAAATATGGTTGACCGTTCTTAATCAGTCAGAAAATGTTTTATAACCTTGGGACCTGAGCTGTAGATTTCAAATGATATGAAAGGACAGTCATCCAATAAATGAATGGCTATTCATCAAAGAAAATATATATTCGTCCAAGGAAGGATTAAAATCACCGAACGAAAAAGTATTTTATTATGAAGTTTATTACGGGTACAATTTTGTAGGAGAACATTCAAATTTGCGACATAATTTTGACTATCGAATGTATGTTAATATTAGATAATGTCAAGACTAATATTAATGCCCATGGAGACTAGCTGTTTTTCCTCTTGTGCACTGAACAAAATTCATTTCAGCTGCACCACTTGCAATGAATTTCGTTTTTGAAATAAAGATAAACGGATATTTAATTTACTTAACTACCACAACTAAATATAAAACTACAAATACTTGATTTTTAGCTCAACTGAGCGAAGCGCGTCGTCCGTAGTCTGTCGTCCGTCCGTTATAAACTTCTTACATTTCGACTTCTCCTCTGCAACCGCTGCACAGTTTTTCACGAAACATAACAGTAAGCAAGTACTCAAGGTCCTCTACGAGTGCCGATCTGTAAACAAATATGGCCGCCAAGGGCTCTGATTGGCAAATGCATTTTCGACTTCTCTGCAACCACTGCAAGCAATGAATTTCACAAAATCTTTAAAGAAGCAAGAGCTCAAGGTCCTCTACCAGGTTTCGATCAACAAATATGGCTGCCGAGTACTATGATTTGTTGACAAATTTTCGACTTCTCCTCTGCAATCGATGAACAGAATTTCACGAAACCTCTACAAAGTTTGTGTTTATCGTGCCGATCGGTCAACAAACATGGTATTGAGACAGGGATAACTTAGGTAACTGAGAAATTCACAGATGTTTACCATAATTTGAAAAATACATGAAAGAGAATTCATGACGTGTTTTATTTCTGTTAATTCTGAATAAATGCCATAGAATTCAAAATCATTTATCTATTCTTTATTTAAAATCAAACTTCTTAACATTTAACTTAATGCAAAATTAGCAGAATCGGGAAGCAAACAATTTTATTATATTCATAAATCCATGAGAAACTTGTATGGGTTTTTAAAAATACGTCATGTCGTCCTTTATACCATGCATTTTCAGTGTCATGAAAATTGATAAAGATTTATAATAAAGTCTTAATATGACTGTAACAAATGCAGGGTATGGAATGACCTGTCCAAGAAGAAAAGTATAAACACCATTAAGAGAGACAAAAAAATCAAACATTTTACATATTATTTCATATTGATAAAAAGAGCTTTCACTTGAAGAAAATTAAGACCTTCCATACAAGAAAAATATGTGAAAAATCACATGATATTCGCATGAAAAGAACTCTCATATAGAATTAATGTGAAGAATTTGACTACACATAAAAAGAAGAGACCGGCAGGTATTCGATGCACAAAGGACATGACTTGCATCAAAGAATTCTGTGTATCCAGGTAAGTTGGAGAGTTATGCGCCGTAATAAGGATAAACATACAATTCGTTGTTTCTATAGCGGATCACAGTCCAAAATCGATCATATTTCATTCGTATTACGTGTGATCCCCTACAGGCACCTGATACCGCATCTAGCTTGCTGGGGGTCCGTCGATGCTCAGTTTGGTGCTCTATTGTGAGTGCTGTTGAGATTATCGTCAGGATCTTCTTTAACTCATTTGTGTCACACTTATTCCCTTTGCTGTGTGGAGCTCGTAAAAAAGTTCCCCGCAAGGGGTTTGACAGTAAGTGTTTTGAATATTTCCCTGACATGGTCGCCATAGCACCTTCTATATAGATATACCCTCGGACAGTGCAATGCATGTAATTTATATATTGTTTTTATTTTCGTGCATGAACATCGACGGCGGGTGCGGCTAGCCAACAATGGATGCTTACTCCTCCCGGGCACCTGATCCCACCTCTAGCTTGCTAGGGGTCCGTCGATGCTCAATTTGGTGCTCTATTGTGAGTGCTGTTTAGATTATCGTCAGGATCTTCTTTAACTCATTGAAAAGCTTTTCGTATTCTTCAGTTATACCGCAGCAAAGCTGTTGTCATTTTGATAAAATGCAGATACACAGAATAATTCCATCTTCACCGTGGCGTATCGCGTGATATACAAATGATATGTTCCACGGGAATCCCCTTTGATTAAACCAAGTAAATATTGTCTAAATCTACTTTATAAGAATTTATGCTAGGCCTATCATATGGTCATTATTATCAATTATATGATGGTAATTTATTCTGGTCAAGAATAGACGTATATTTGGAGAACACTTAAACCAAAAAAAATGTTTTTGTCCGTGCACCATATCATAACATGTGCTGGGCATTGAAAAAAATTATGTTTAAGTGTTCTTCGAATACACGTCTATTCTTGACCAGAATAGATAACCATTATATAATTGATTAAAATGTCCATATGATAGGCCTAAAGTAAAATCATATAAAGTAGATTTAGATAGTATTAACTTGATTTAATCAAAGGGGATTCCCGTGGAACATATCATTTGTGTATCATGTGATACGCCACGGTGATCTTATGAATCATTTCTAAGGAATCATAGTTCTTGCATACTACTATCTAATTTCTAACTTAATGTATGTCGGGATCCAGAAATAATGTCATTTTGAATACACCCTACTTAAGACAAACTCGGGTTTCGAAGGTAGAGTACACCCTACTTTAGACAAACAAAAATAGAATACACCCTACTTTAGACAAACAAAAATAGAATTCACCCTACTTAAGACAGTCTCGGGTTTCGAAAGAAGAATACACTCTACCTTCGACAAATAAAAATAGATTACACCCTTCTTTAGACGAACAAAATTAGAATACACCCTACTTTAGACAAACAAAATTAGAATACACCCTACTTTAGACAAACAAAATAAGAATACACCCTACTTTAGACAGACAAAATAAGAATACACCCTACTTTTGACAAACTCGGGTTTCGAAAGGGAATTAAAAAAATGATAGGCACCTTTCAATATGGATTCTCTGTAAAAACCTAAAACAGCATGTCATGGAATTTGATGAAACTTTCTGTGTTTATCATACTTAATGTTTAAACAATGAAAAACCTTATTGTTATATTTGAAACACGGTTACCATGGTTACGGGGTATAACTATTTGAAACCCTCATGTATATGAGAAATAAGACATATTGTGGCATTCTGTTGCCATGGAAACCATGGTCAAAACTTACTTTATGAACACAAAAACTTTTCTTTGCAAGTTCAACTCTAAAAAGAATATTCTTTTGGTGGTGGGGGGATGGTGGTGGTAAGGTAGTTTGTTGATATTTAGTCAAAATATGTGAAAATTAAGCAAGAATAAGGTTAATTTTTATGGTATTTCTTTTTTGCTTGCTTTTGACTATTTTGAAGGTTGAAACTATAATTTGGCAAATGCTATGGGTATTTGATGTTACCGTGACAAAATTAATGTCTATTGCTCGAAAAACATCAAGAAATAAAATTTATTGTGAAACTCACCATTTTGTCAAGAATACCAATCAAAAACCGTTGTTATAGCAACTTGGAATCAATATTTCCGTAGAAGTAGAAATTATCACAGTTTTGTTAAATTGTATTTTACTCCTATGTACAACATACTTTCAATGACAGATTTTCTAGATTGTTCTCGTATAATATGTGACATTTATTTGGGTATTCAATGAACTTTGATAATTTTGATACTCATCCCAACAAATAATGCATTTATCATACTTTCACATCTAATTGATTGTTTCACCAAAGTTCCATACCCTTTACTGTTAATCCTGTCTCTTTTTAGTGAAAAATCACAAAATTTTGCCTGAAAATAGCAAATATTTTTCAATGGCCTAGAAAAATGAGCAAATGACCTTGACATCTTCTCAAGGTAATGATAACATCAAATTGTCTACATACCAAGTTTTGTAACGATAGCAGGCATACATCATGTTGCCTTAGTAACCTGCTTCAAAGGCAACTAAACAGAAATATCTCATTTCTACATAAATTTCCTTCGACACTATGAAGTCCTGGAATAGAAAGTACTTTTCAGGAAATAGGCAACTGTAATTAAAATCTTGTGCAGCTGCATTATTACTCATGTCAAAAGTAAGTGAAATATAGGTAAAATCAGGCCTAAATTGGCCCAAAATGGCACATTTTGAATAAGCAATTTTTCTTGAAAATGAAGTTAATTTACATGACATACAGTAAGAAGGAGCATTGAATAATCAATTCGTGTTAATTTAAGAGGATTAAAATAATCTGTTCATGTACAGAAAATTACATTTACATTCAACATTCGTTCCCATAGTAACGGGAGGTATAAAAATGCCTTGTTTAAAGGGTCTTTTATACAAAACCTTGGTAACCATGGCAACTGAATGTCAGAGAAAAAAAAAACAAAATGTCATTTAATTCTGGGGACATCATATACCCGAAACGTACATGTGTGGTCAATGCTGAAAATTTATCTGCTTTCAAATGATGCTATTGAATTTGAGGACGTTTAACATATACATCTTGTACACAAAAAAATATCCAAAATCTGAGACATATCGTGGCCAAACATGTCTGATTTTTTTTAGGTTTTTACAGAGAATCCATATTAAATTGCAGAAAGTACATGGCTTTATTATATAAACATAGAAGAAGTCTTGCTCTAAATATCTTGCCCAATTACAAGGTGGCATTGATGTCTAAATCTGATTGCAAATACTGATTGTTGGTGCTTTCAACCTTGAAATCACACTAAAGAAGACTAAAAGGATATAGATACATAACAAACATAACTTTAAAGGGAAATGAATTTATATTCATTATGCATAAAACTCACCTTTGTTTGAATTCAAAGTACAACTTTACTAAGCAACTTATTAACGACAACTATTCATTTTGGCTTCAAAACATAGTTCTTCTTCTTCTTCTTCTTTTTCTCTTCTTAAGAACGTTAATTACTCAATAGTATTTTGCAAGAGCAACATCTGTGTATAGGTCTACACAGATTCGTAGTGGAATTGCTAGTTTAAGATTCGATCCTCAGTCTGAATTAAAAAAAACCCAGCGAAAACGTTGATTGAATTTGCTTCTTTAGTACCAATTTGTTCCTCAGATTCCAGTCAATTCAAAAGTGAGCTATTTCTTTGTTATAATTTAATACACCCTACACAAAATTTGGACCCGCTCACTCTTGCAAAAAAATAAATTTTTGAAAATAGTCTTATGGTGGAGGTTTTTGTTTGTTTGCTTTGGTTCCTGTTTTATTCTGATTTTGTATGCCTTCAGTTCCTGATTTTCTGAATTATCGATTGTGTGCTCTATACAGGGATATGGTAATTATCCATATTTGTTATTTGGGGTGCTTCTGTAATATATTTTTTTCCAATTTGAATCAGTTTGGCTTAAAACACTGATGAGGATTTATTAACCGAAACATGTCTGTCTGGTGCACCGAATTTAGACATTTTGTGTCAAGAAGGCTACTCTCTGGTGGCAGAGTTGGACACCCCGTTTATCTATATTAATTTTTTTTGCTAAATGTACTTGTCTTATGTGATTATTACATTGGGACATATCTTATGAGTGACATTATTGACTTAAAAAATTATAAGATACTGAAAAATTAGACACATCAACATCTTGTACCACAGGTAGGACAAAGCAACCAGTTCAGTTGATATATATATAAGAAACAACACATAATACATACAAACACCCATGGAAAAATATTCTCGTTCGAACTTGAAAATATCACTCCCATAATATGCATCCTTACCGAATTGTATATTATACAATTATGGACTGTTTACGAGGTGAATATGGTGTGATATTTTCTTTATTTGAAAATATTGACCTTGGCGATTGCCGAGGTCAATATTTTCAAATTTGTGAAAATATCACACCATATTCATCGAGTGAAAAGTCCACAATTGTTTTATTATATAGTGGATTTACTCAGTATTTACAAAGCTACCTTTTCGATAATGGCTTGAACCGACTTTTCTTTCAAGAAATATTTCGAAGACAAAATAAGAATAATCTGTCGCTGAATTAGGCTAAACGTAATATAGTTATCATGATGATGATTTCACAGAATAAAAATCCATCGTTATTCTTAGATTGGGTCCAAATTCAAGGATTTTATAGCTCAGCTTCAGTGTTATTACCTCTCTTTACGAAATGGCGTTAATGACGTCACAGATATAAATTTCGCACGTTTTCGATATTTAATGGTAAACCGGAAGATTTTTCATGGTAGGGTTATTTAATGAAACGCCCCTCACAGGTCAATATGATGCGACAATGACTCGTCACGTGACAGTTCTCAGCCGATGAGAGTGGAAATAGAAATAAATTATATAACAATATACATTATATAACAACTATATAATTATTACATCAAATCATCTATCGATGAGCAAAACAAACGGCACAGAAAAAATGATCATGAAAATTTTGAAAAAAAAAAAATTATATTCCGACCGATTTCTAAGGAACCAGAGCTCTTGCATACTAGTACCTAACTTTTCACGTTTCAGCCACTAGGCTTGTATCACTGCTGGAGGACTGTAAGTCCCCGAGGATATCGCTCACCTAGGTTTAGTGTTTACGCACTGCATTGAAATATATTCTAAATTTCCTGTCATCAAATTAGACCTAAATTTCTAAAATTAAGGGGTATCTTCCTCATTGCATAGCTCTGTCCTAAGCTGGGTTTCGGTATATTTTTTCGGTTATGTTTAGGATTAAGCTCCTTGCGCCTACCCTCCAACGATTTTTGGCCATATCTTTTACTTAAATACGCTTCTGAATAAACCCTACACAAGATTTGGAGCCGCTCATTTTGCAAGAGGAAATTAAAGCTCTGTATTGTAGATGGCGCCGGAAAAAATCACTTTGGCTTTATTTAAACCATTTGGCATGAAGTACTACTGACGAGGATTAAAATATCCGAAACACGTGTCTAGTACAATGAAATTGGTACAGTACTATACAACATATATTTCAATATTAACAATATTTTAAATAACGACTATATAATTATTACATCAAATCATCTGTGGATGAGCAAAACAAACGGCGCAGATACACAGAAATAATGATTATGAAAATTTTGAAAACGAAATTATATTCCGACTGATTTCTAAGGAACCAGAATTCTTGCATATTAATACCTAAGTTGTGCCTTAATATGCATGCCTAAATCCAGAAATAACGCGTTTTTGTTTGATTAGTATTACGTTGAACAATCTTATGCGGCTTTCATTTGGTTTCGAAAGAGTATAAAAAGATAATTGGCAACCTACGTAAAATTTAAGAAAGTACATTTTTCTTGTTGTCGTCCAAAACCCATTGCTTACTACATTGAACACGTCTTGCCCTAAATATTTCATCCAATAAGAAGGTACCATAGATGTATGAATCTGACTGCAAATACCGATTGTTGGAGCTTACAACCTAGTATGCTTAAAGGATGTAAAAATATCAGAAACATAACGATAAAAGGGTTATGATGTTTTATTTGTCTCGGCAGAATTTATAGTCATGATGCATATCAAATTGATTAAAAGTACAGCTGCTTTCAGTTCCTGGTCAGAACCGATCTTTTTTGTATCAACTTATTGAAAGCACCTATTCTTGTAGTATTTCGGCTTCAAAAACTAGAACTGATTCACATGTTTAATGTCTTTAAATTCAATAGTATCATTTAAAACAGATAAATTTGCAGCATTGACCAGACATGCACGTTTCGGGTACTTAGACCTCGTCAGTGATCCTCAATCTAAACAATGTAATGTGGCCAACGATTGTGAGAGTTATTTTGTCCTAAAATGTACCGAAAGACGTAGCAGGACAGGTGGGATATGATTCTACAGGACCCACGTTTTAGAAATTTCAAGAAATTTTGATAACAGAAATGTTCGAAATCGTTGAAGAAACGACCCAATCTCATGTCTCAGAAGATAAAACGAGACGTTCTACTAAGCTTTCGTGCATGCCTTCGACAATGAATCCTCACTAGTGAGACTTCAAACTAAAATAATTAAAATAAACTTAGTGCCATCCTATCGTTTATTTTCTTAATCTATAGTTGATATTTTGTCAAAAGTGAGTTGCTCCAGATCTCTTTATGTATACACAGACACGTAGCTGAATTGCCAGTTTGAAATTCGATATTCGGATATTTGATATTCGAATGAAAAAAAAAATAACGAGAATTTGAAATGGAATTCCGCTTTTATTTTGCAAAAGTTTTGGAATATATTTTCTGATTTGAAAATACAATATGCAAATATACGATCTATGACAAATATGTCAGTGCACCATATGTGCATTTTATCAATTAATATATCACCAGTGGTATTCGAGGCCGATAAAGAGGAAAGCAAGTTAACCTTGTGAAAATGTAAGGACGTTAATCTTAAACAATTACCGAAAAAATATGCCAAAATTCAGCAAAGGACATATTTATGCATAGAAGGAGATGCCCATCAGTTAATTGCTATACTAAATTACGAACGTTGAAGAATATTACAAGTCAGTCTGGAAAACACTGTGATCCTAGGCAGCGTATGCTATCATCCGGGATTGACAGTAAGAGAGAGTAGGAGAGATACAAACCTAATGGTTAAATTTGATCTTGGAATATTAAGTCTTTGTTGAAAACAGAGCTATCTCTCATTTGAGACGTTATCTGACGTAAACCTATTATGACGTCATGAAAATGGTATGATTAAAGCCCCGTTTACACTATCAAAGTTTTCTTGTACAAGAAAACTTGGTCAAAGTTTTTGACGCTAACTTTGATAGTGTAAACGATCCAAGAAAACTTTGATCATAGTCCGTCAAAGAACTTGGATGGACTTTGACGGAATAGAACTCCATCCTATTTTTTTTTGAAACTTTGACGGACTTTGACGGGCATCGACCAATCAGAATAGTGATTCAAAATTATTTCAGACGTATTTAAAGTATCAAAGAAAGAAATATATGTAATTTAGGACGTTAAAAGTAAAGAATATAGCGACAAAGACAGAAGACGTGACGCAATGAATTCCATCTACGTTTTTTGTTTTAAAAACCTTGAACTCGTGCTTAAAGGTTCCATATAGACCAATGAAAAACTACAAACATAAACTATTAATTGTCATGAAAAATTTTCACAGTATTTACAGGAACCATATCTGTTTTGGTGCATATTTACCACGTTTTCTTGTACAAGTCGTTCAAAGAACTTTGATAGTGTAAACAGACAACTTTGTCCAAGAAAACTTTGACCAAGTTTTCTTTGACGGAATTTGACCAAGAAAACTTTGATAGTGTAAACGCGGCTTAAGTCGATTTTGTAGCGTCATTTCCTAAAAGTTTTAGGATCGTTTCCATAGAGTTTGATGACGTCACAATTAGTCCACGTCAGATAACGACTCAAACAGGAAGTAACTCTATTTTTCGAAATAAGGAAAATGTTCATGAAAAGTTTCAGTGCACAATATGCATATTTCAAGAAATATGGTCTTACTATTGATGCTCTAGGTTGATAAAGATATTGGTATCTGTAATAGAATAATTTGTTTCAAAACCAACTTCATGTAGCTACTTTCGATTACTTTTTCAGTCTTTATCTTTTATAAAATGTCTGACTGTATTGTCTGTTTATCATTCATGTTACGCACGTATTTCGGATCTGGGATGGGTTTTTTTGTGAGTTTTTAAAGTCCTTGTAGTTATGATAATTTTAGGATGTTCTTTTTCATTATTACGAAAATAAATTAAGGTCAATTTAGAGAAATTTGGATTGTCTTCAAATTAGAATTTGTCAATTGCCACCCCGAGGACTTTAATAAATAATATTTACATTACTAGTGGATTCCCAATGATAAACGCCCATTAGGCAACTAGAATTATATTCCAATAACTTGGGTTGCTATTGTGACGTCACTTTCAAGTTTTGCATGTAGGGAGAATTTACCGAAGTTAAGATAAAGGAGAAGGTCCACTAACCGTGATTTACGGCCCTGTATTTAGTGACTTTTTAAAAAGATATAATTTTGAGTCATTTTGATGTAAATCTATCTATCAACATAGGTATTTGTCAGCGGTAAAAAGTTTGCGAACCTGTGCGTTCCATGACGTCATTTATGACGTCAGAAACTGGTGACGGTACGGTAATATCCGTATTTTTCGTTAATTTTCATACATTCTTTGCAGTTTTTCGCTAACAACACAGGCGGGTGCGTACCTAATTTTTGTTTTAGATAAACAATCTTGACATATTCTCAATATAAACGAATTTTCATCTACGTACCTACTTGTGCTCTGTATGAAAACCTTTAGAATATTACGATATTTTACTTTTAACCATCTGGTTGCAGTAGGGGTCACAGGAGTCGTTTTACCGATCGCTGCGTGTCCTTCTGCAGTTTCGGTGTACAAATTCCTCTGATTTGTTTCTTGGCGGATTTTGACAAGTTTTGTATTGATGAAACCGGGAAAGAAAATTTAAGTTTACCGATTAAACGATATATTGGGTAAGATATATCAATGGTTTGGTATCTTTAATTATCTTTGATTATAAGGACTTTTCTCCATTTTTTTTAACTTTCGTACTTTGCAGCGAAATGTTAATAATATCAAACAAAATGTCTTTATTTGGAAACTTTGAGCGAGTTAATTTTAGTTTCAACCCTGCTTTGTTCAAAGATGTATCCATTAAACATAATACTTCACACATTATCGAGAACGAGCGAGTTGAATGACGTTCATTTATTGAAATCTTCTCTGACCGATCCCCTACCCCCCCCCCCCCCCAACAATGAGAGAGGGAAACTTTCTTCCATATTGTCCCTTACTTCGATTTTATAAGTCATCCTCATAAAAAAGAATGTGTCCCTTGTATTTGAGCCTGTCGTTGGCGACTAGGCGTCGACATCGAAAACACCCTAGCTACATGTACGGCACCATATTTTTAATTTGAACGACTTAACAAAAAAGATGTATATAGAATAATTCTTATGTGATGGATCTCTATCCCTCTCTCTCTCAACTTCCTGTGAAGCCCTCTCGGCAAAAAAAAAAAAAAAAAAAAAAAAAAAAAATAACGATCACAGTCACTTATAGCTTGCCCTTCCCTTTTTTTCAAAATTTGGTTACGCGAATGCGTAATGAACCTTGCCATCTCCTTTGTCCTAAATTGCATTTCTTTTGAATTTTTCAGATAATTATTGCGTTTTTGAATATTGTAAGAGCAGTCTTTACAAAAACATTGATGATATAAGTTCCCGTCCGGACTCTCAGTCCTTCTGCATTGTGTTGCAATTCATCCAAATAAAAAGCTGTATGTGCATCCGGCATTTGAGTTTCTGGATCCGCTCCTGAATTTGGACATGTAACCTGATCTCATTAAAGTCAGAAATAATTCTAACTTGCTTATTCTGAAACGTATATAATGAAACCCCCCCCCCCCTTTCATAAGCTGGAAGCTGGCGAAGAGTCACCACCTGCCGTGAGAAAAGCCGTCGCCTACTTTCTATTGTAAAGACATTAAAAATGTCAAAATCAAGAATTTTCTTTTTCTATGTTACACAGTATCTTCCTTCAGAGTATCCACCTATACTTTAAAGTTCATTGAGATCCCTGCATGCCCCTTCCAGTGCAAAATAGTGCATGTATCAAATGTGTATATATATGTAACCGTCTTCCATAAAAATCTAGAATAATTTGACGCGACGTCATTAGAGTTTTATTGCGATTCTGAAGCTTCTGATATCTCTCGGATATCGTTTCCCGATTTATTTAACACTGAAATCCAAATATATTCTTTAAAAACATTATATGTATCAACTTTATCCTCTGATTTCATTTGACTTCAACAACAATAGAATAGTTATACTTTTAGTGTAGAGTTTTAGGTTAAAATTATAATTTTACGTCATGACGTCATGGTGAAAGAAAGTGCATTTTGACGTTTCACAATGCCTACTTTGCCGGGTCATGAAACGCATACCTTATGTCAGATTTTCATAATGCTTACATTTTTAGAAACTAGAAATGTTGTATTATGTATACGTAAATTTTCTTTAAAAACGGCAAGAGGGCCGATTCTGATGGTTAGTGGCCCTTCTCCTTTGACGCTGTTACAGGCAAAATGTGCGATGTTCATGCAAATAAAAATGACCGATAATTACAATAAATGTAAATATAAGTAATGACTGTCTTACTTCGCGATTCATGGAATTTGCACGTGACAAACCAGAATTATACACCCATGAACACCAAAAGTAAGACAGTCATTTCTTAATTGAAAAACACTTTACTGTGTTTAAACAACAGGAAAGATTTATCTTTTAAAGGAAAAATATAACCGAGAGGGGAGTTTATGTAGAAGATCGACCGATTTCATGCAGAATAGATTAAATGTGAAATCAAAATTTCATTTTCGAAAAAAAAAAAAAAAAAATACGCCGAGAATTTTAAGTTCCCTTTATAAATAAGCTCATGCCCCTCTAAGGTTGGTCACATTATAAATTAGTTCTGAACAATATAAGTTTAGTGAGATAAAGAGAATCTTTAGAATATACGAATCCAATAAAAATAAAGATATAAAGATGTTCTTGTCTTTAGAGAAGAGAGGGCCCCGCCCAGTTAGCACAAGCATGTTTTAAAAACACGTCAAAATATTTCAGTAAATGTTATAGAAACGTGATTTTGTATGGTATCAGATGTATCAATAAAACATTTTTGGAGACTTTTCATTATGTTCAGCGCTCTTAAATGTTGCTAAAACGTTTTTTAAACATTCTATACAACTGCACAGTGTTTTAAAAATGTTCTTGTGACGTTTTGTCAGAAAAATTTCAACAGAACCTGTTTGAAACCATACAAAAATATTTCGAAAATGTTTTGTGTTACCTGGGCGACTACCTGTCCTCTCTGAATGTCCGTCGGACTTCTCGGGTGACAACAGATATGAGCCCGCTACAGCCGGCAGAGCACGGACTGTACAACGTACGTCCTCTTTTTATATCATTTTACATATTCATCTGTGTTGCTTGGACCCCGCGTTTTGCGGTCTTGCTTGTGTGTGGTCATCTAACGATGAGGAGGTTGTTTTACACCATAATTCTACGTTCTTCGAGACCTCTGGGTAATCGGATAAGTGAGAGGGTCGTGCGCGTGTAACCCAGGATAACTTCACCATTCGCTACTTGTGTGGCAAATGGCCGTCCAAAGTCGGCACCGGTTGCCCATTGGTCTTGTTGGTTTATGTGTACTCTTTTGTGTTTGATGTTTATATGTCGTATGTCTCTCTTTTGCCTCTTCGTGTGCTCGTCTTTGTGTTTTCGGATCGGGTGTTTGGCTGTTGTTGCTGCAACAGGGTCTGCTTGGAGATCCCAACGATGAAGTCTGAAGTACCGGTATTATCAGAAAATCAGAGCCTTTGGTGACCAAATAAGATAGAATTAGGGAATAAAAGTCAGATTCGGTAACATGGAAAATCGGCCCTAATTTTAGAATATCTGATAGAAGACCTCGAAGTCATGGCATTCGCAAATATAATAGGACTGAGATATATAGTTTCTCCTTCGATGACTTGGTTCCATTTTTGAATGAGCCTCTAGGCCTGTATCATATTCATATATCATAGGGAAGTTACACGAAATCAACGAATATACTTAAAGGACCTCACATTTACCTATACACGTTCCCCAGAACTACAGACTACAAGGAGTCACCGTGGACATTTCTGCTTTTCGTTTATTTCAAGCAGTAAGATCAGATAAATCAAAAGAGAACACAAACCGCCCTTTCATTAAAGTAAGATTTGCAAACAAAGGTATTGATAAATTAAATCTTGGTCAAAATTTGAATCACAAAACTGTCACGGAAAAACCCCCCACCATATTTCAAAAGAAAAGAAACTCCTTGTATTTCCTATAGCTACACACCAACAGTTGCATCTAACATTTACAATTATAAACGATTGCTGCAGTGAATTGATTTAATGAATCCCTCACTACATCCACTTCCTTGCGAATGTTCTTCATCGGATTTCAAGATTTCAACTTCTCTCCTTGTGGACACGTTATTACTGGTGACATCAGTATAGCCAAAAACGACAAGTTGAGAGAATTGTTAAAAAGGGTATCAAATACAGAGAAAGTAACTCCTTTACATGGAACCAAAATTTCAAAATTATCATGGATGCTTGTGAGGAATATACAAGACGTTGGGCAAAGAAAGAGGATGTACAGCTCGACATCCTTTCTGAATGGATAAAATCCATCAGAGTGTTACTTTTATCTAGAGTTTACCGATTGAAATCAACTGTGAACACCAGATTCGAGTCTATCTTTAAAGACCCTGATGTTATCGCAGAGCTTACCTACCTCCAAGAACATTATGTCATCACAAAAGCAGACAAAGCAACAAATAATTACATATTTACTTGCAATAAGTACTATTTTGACAGTTTTGTTGAAGAGTTTGGTTTAAATTCGACACATGGAGATACCATTTACACTCCAATAAACCCTTCTGCTTCTGCAATAATAAATAACCACAGATCAGCTCTCGCTTCCTTTAGCTTCGACACAAACAATTTGGATTTAGATTTTTGTGATTTTCTGAATTATAGATTTTGTGCTGTATATAGGGATATGGTTATTATCCATATTGGTCATTAGATTTCGATTGTATTTCGTATCAAAGAATTGAAATGTATGGTGTTTGAAACATCAAATAAATATAGTAATTTTCGTTCAGTACACCGAAAGATATGACTTTCAAATCGGCTTAAAGTTGTAAAATGCTGAAAAATATTAAGAAACCGGCATAATTCTGAATGATTTAATTCTACTCTTATCAACAAGTTTAATTGGTCGTTGGAAGCATATTATACCTCCATAAATTGGTTTGCTTAATTGGACACGCCTATTTCCAATATTGCTTGCCAGAACTACTTTCGACCTAAAAATACCATTGTGTGGTAGCTGTAGTTGCACTAATTTCCCGTAAAAACTGACGTTTACGTGACGTATAACCATTGTGACGTCCATATCTTCGCGCAAAATGACGGATTATAAAGTGTGCCGCCTCTAACTATATTATATCTCAATAAATTGCAATCAATGAAAATAAGTAGGGTACTAGTGCTTGCCCCCCCCCCCCCCCCCCAATCATAAAAAAAAGTTAGATTTACAATTTATCTTTCGATCTACATGAAATTTATTTTGGGCGGGTGTTGGCGCTTAATTACTCATTTTAAAGATTTATAACAAAAATATGGCATGTTTCCTTCGTTTTCCGTCATGCAGAGCAAATCACGTCAAAATGTAACTTCATAACTAACATACGTGACAATGAAAAATATTTACTTTCTATTTCGGCAGGTATTTGAGATAAATATAAGAGAGCTGCATCATATTTATTCATTAAAATAATTTTTTGCAAAAATTTCGGGCGGATTTTGGGAGTTAGTGAGCCTACCCTTTAGAACAAAAAAAAAATGTTTAATGCGCAAACAAAACCTTGAAAAATACAAAATTAAAGAAAAGGAGGAGATCCATAACATGGAAAACAACAGAACACACTCTCACGCGGTCAGAAAAATAGAACGAACGAACAGACGATAATTCTATCTATCAGTAATGCATTTGAAAATGTATGAAAATATGCCCACTTCCTCTCTTTTTATATCAAAGAAGAAAAACTAAGCAAAATACCAAGATAATGGCAACTCTAGAGAAACTGAGTACATAAAACAATGCAGCCATTGTCCTCTTGTGGTTACTCATTTCTTTCTTCATACGATTCAATTTGGACTCTCTACAAATGTTTGAACTTCTCATTTGTCATTTTATAAAAAAGTATACTGCAAAATCAAATTGATTCATCATGCACTGGTGACGCCAGATTTATGATGGTCGCCACAATTGATGTACAGTATGAACAAACAAAGATAGAATACACCTACTTTAGACAAACAAAATAGAATACGCCCTACTTTAGACAAACTCGGGTTTTTAAAGTAAAACACACCCTACTTTAGACAAGCAAAAATAGAATACACCCTTCTTTAGACAAACTCGGGTTTCGAAAGGGAATAAAAAATGTTTGGTACCTTTTGATATGAATTCTCTGTAAAAACCTAAAACAGATGGCCATGGCATGTCATAGATTTTGATGAAACTTTCTGTAATTATCAAATGAAAACAAACCTTATTGTTATATTTGAATCACGGTTACCATAGTAACGGTACCCATCTGGTTGACATCCTCATATATATGAGAAATAAGACATATTGTGGCATTCTGTTGCCATGGAATCCATGGTCAAAACTTACTTTATGAACACAAAAACTTTTCTTTGTAAGTTAAACTTTTAAAAGAATAACTTTTGGGCGGAGGGGGTGATAAGGTAGTTGTTGATATTTCGTCAAAAAGCAAGAATAAGGTCTATTTTAGGGTCATTTTTTGCCTGTTTTGGACTATATTGAAGGTTGAAATCCATAATTTGTCACATGTTAGGGGTATTTGATGTCACTTTTGCAAAATTAATATGCATTGCTGGAAAAAATAAAGAAATAAAATCTATGGTGAAACTCACCATTTTGTCATGAACAATAATCAAAACCCGTTGCTATAGCAACTTGGCATCAATATTTCAGTACACCGCATATTTAAAAACATTGTTCTTCCTCATTTTTTTAGTCCTTTGGTTATGAAATAGCATACCTGTATACAAATTACATTTATCATTATTATCTGACCTTCAAATCATTTCAATGTCATCTATCCAAAGCTCAAGGTCATTTTTAACTTTACACTTAAATTTGCACAAAAATCAGGATTTCCTATTATTTTGAATTGATTTCTGGAAATTGTTTCAGAAGATATCTTGAGTTTAAATATTTAATAGCCATTCTCTGCCATGGTAACGAGGTCATTCTATTTATAGCACTTTTGGGACCATGAAATAAGCCAGTTCCGGAGACTTTGTTCCCATGGATACCACTGTACCAGCTTGTTCATCTTAATATTATCTATTCTTCCTTACTTCCATTCTTACTTAGTACACTTAGATATGTGATATTTATTACAGGAAGCTTATTGTATTAAGCCAAAATAAGTCAAAATGAAGCGAAAAATAGAGGTGAAAATAAGGGCCAATTTAGTGTGTTTTTGACCATTTTCAATCTTAGATATCACAAAAGGCACCAATAAGAGACTAGTGATTTTCATCAATGGAAATGTATGTTTATTGACAAATAAAATGAACGAAAAATTGGAGTGGGTATTTAAGAGTTTTACCTAAATTCTTTCGTCAAAGACCGTTGCCATGGCAACATTAGACCTTTTTGCTTGTTTCATATTATCTTTGAAATTTATTTTATTCCTCTTTAGAGTTACATAAGATTGTCAAAATGTATGCATGTATGAATATGACTTATATCTTTTACATAAAGACAATTAAAATGTTCAAGGTCATTGGCTTGATGTTCAAGGACATTTTTACTTTGAGACTCAAATTTTGCATAAAATATTGATTTTCTAATTTTTTTGTTACCGATTTTAGTGATTTTTTATTTAAATATTTTCATAGGTCATATATATTTTGAAAGCACATGAATATAAGAAAGACAAATCTTAGAATTTATTGAATTGTAGCAATTCAATAGGAAATATTTTACCGTCAAAAACAAAGAAAAATACAGATTTCGTCCCTTTTTTATCAAAATACTCACCAAGAATTTAGATATTCGAAGATGTGAAGAAACGTAATCAATAGTTCTAAGAAATAAGTGATACATTTATCGTTTTATGGCAAATAACTGTTAAGTTCAATATTTCAAGGTTTCTAAAATATTGACACCTTCATTTTATGAAAAATCAGGATTTTTCGTCAAATCTAGTCACTTAAAGTTGAATGACCTTGAAAATTCAGTGGGTGACCTTGAAATATTTTCAAGGTCATTTTTATATCAAAACGCCTCTGATAGATGTATGCATGAACTTCTGTTCCAATATCATGCGTAGATAGTTTGATAGAGGTTGTGTTTAAATTCATTGTATTGAAACCTTTCAGCCGATTGTTGCCATAGCAACTAAATTTGATGCTGCTTTGCATATAAAAGGACAAATTAGCCCAATTAATTTTTTATATTCATGTAGAGTTCAAAGATGATACTAATTGGATAACTAGAATTTGGACTTCAAAAATTGGTGCTTTTATGAAATTTTCAACCTTGTAAAACAGTAAAAACATGCTAAAAAGGGTCTTTTAGTGCCCAAAACAAAGCCTTTTGATACCCTGTTTTGGCCCAATTTTTCATCTTGTATACATAAGGCATCCGAGATGAATGTAAAAAAAACTTTACAAATATGCATATAATAAGGATTAAAAGAAAACAATCAAAGCAATTTAAGATTTAAAATGCACCTGTTTCCATGGTAACGAAGCCTACAAATATGCCTCGTCCTATAGATTTTCCCGATTTTTGAAACTTCAGACACGGTTACCATGGCAACGACAACCTTTTTGAAAAAAAACTTGGGTTGATTTTCATACTAGTACTTCATATTGAACTTCCATACCAAAAATCTCAAAAATCCATGACATGCCGTGCTAAAATGTTTTGAAATTCTTTGGTTCTTACAGAGAATTGCTGTTAAGAAATGACTCTCTTACTTTTGAAAGCGAAGCGATTCTCGGAAAATTTGCACGTGGCCTACCAGAATTATACACCCATGAACACCAAAAGTAAGACTGTCATTTTTTATATTTACATTTGTACCAATTTTTTTGCATGAACAATACATATACTGTGCGTAACAGCGTCAAAGGTATTTTGGCGTTGGTAAATTCTCCCAACATAAAAACGTGCGCGTGACGTCACAATAGCAACCAAGTCATTGGAATATAATTTTAGTCGCTTAATGGGGGTTCAACATGGGACATCTTCTAGTAATGTAAATATTTACAGTTGAACAACCTTTCAAAAGAATTTATCGCAGTTTTGTTAAATTGTATTTCACTGCTATTTATGACATACTTTCAATAAGAGCATATAATTGAGATTTTCTAGATTTTGCTCGTAAATTATGTGACATTTATTTGGGTATTCAATTGACTTTGATAATTTTCATACTCATCCCAACAGATAATTCATTTATTATACTTTCACCTCTAATTGTTTTACCAAAGTTCCATACCTTTTACTGTTAATAATGTATCAGATTTGGCTTGAAAATAGCAAATATTTTTCAATGGCCTTGAAAATTTAGCAAATGACCATGACATTTTCTCAATATCATGATAGCATCAAATTGTTTTTACCTACATACCAAGTTTTGTAACGATAGTAGACATACATCTTTATAAATTAGCTTTTTACTTAAGACAGGTATTTACTCCTTCATACCAAATGTTGCCATAGTACCTGCTTCAAAGGCATATAAACAGAAAAATCTCATTTCTTTACAAATTTCCTTCAATTCCAATAAGGTCCTGTGATAGTACTTACTCAAGAAATAGGCAACTATAGTTCAAATCTTGTGCAACTGCATTATTACTCATGTCAAAAGTAAGTGAAATATGGGTAAAATCAGGCCAAAATTTGCCCAAAATGGCACATTGTGAACAAGCAATTTTTCATGAAATTAAAGCAAATTTACATGACATACAGTAAGAATGAGCATTTTAAAAATAATTAATGTATGTCAATTCAAGAGGATTTAAAATTTCAGAAAATTTCATATTCATTCAACATTCGTTCCCCGTGGTAACGGGAAGCATGAAAATGCATTGTTTAAAGGGTCTTTTATACAAAACATTGGTAACCATGGCAATATCAGAGAAAAAAACGGAAAGTCATTTTGTTCTGAGGACATCATATGCACCTTGTACACAAAATATTATCCAAAATCTGAGACGTGGCAAAACGTGTCTGCATTTTGTTAGGTTTTTACAGAGAATCAATATCTTAAATTTGAAAGAAAGTACATGACTTTATCGTATGAAAATAGAAGAAGTCTTGCTCTAAATATCTTGCCCAATCAGAAGGTGGCATAGATGTCTAAATCTGATTGCAAATACTGATTGCTGGTGCTTTCAACCTTGAAATAACACTTAAGTAGACTAAAAGGATATCAATACATACCAAACATAACTTAAAGGCCACACCAATTTGATTTGCAGTTCTTTGGGATTTTTTGTGAAAAAATAGGACCGAGCAAACGATTTTTTTTTTGATAAAACAATTTTGAAATATGAAAATCGAAGACCGATACCCATTGACAGAGGACCGAACGAGTAAAAATAAGTTTTTTTCCCATAATTTTCATGTACATTTCATCAACAATGATATCCAACTACATGTATAACTAATTTAAGATTCATTCTTGTATCTCAAGGAAACAACAACTGAATAAATGAATAAAACATTCAAGAAATAGCAGATAACAAGAAATTAGTTTGCTGAAATGTGATGAAAATGAATATTCTGAAAGAAGTTACATATCAAACATGACACACAATAGCGCATATATCATCTGATTGACTAAAAGGTAATTGACTTTGACCAAACAAAAAAGAATAAAGAAATTGAATTTGAGGATGCCACATGAAAAGCATGCAAGATAAATTGTACAATTATTTCTACTGGTTTATTACATTAAATCAATTTAAACAGGCTAGGAAAAGTTGTGTCAGTGGTTTGTCCTTGATGTATATTACTCTTATACTCTGCATCTGCTAGACCTTTGAAGTTCAATTGAATGTACTAGTTATATAAAGGATAATGATACATTTTCCGATTCGTTATAAACTAGAATGTTTAACATTATCTTCTTGTCATTGACCTTTCTTGCCTTGAACAAAGTAATAGTCACCCATGTAAAAGAATGCTACAATACTGATTATCAGACATACATACAAACAGACAGACAACACATAATATCCTGTTTTAAAAACTTGATCTACCCATCATCTACTGATTTGACCCAACTTATCATGTTTTTGGGGCCACTTGATTTGATACGGGGGAAAAATGATTTTTGTACATCAACGTCTCCATCTGAAGTTTCAATCATATACTCTATATACTTTAATTTCAACTCCAATGCCACCCGAGATTTGCATCTACTACCAGTTATCCCAAACTGCTACGACCCAACCGGCTTTGTTTGTAGTCCGACTCATGCATACCTACAACGGTGTTATCTGTTTTTTCGTCTTCGAAAAAGACGAAAAAAGAGATAACACCGTAGTAAGTCTGCACGAGTCGGACTGCCTTGTTTGAGTCGTTCAACAATCATCGTTTCAAGGGTTGGTCAACATTAAAAGAACTTAACAATTCCTGAAAAAATACATTGTCTAAGTCTACTAGGGTTTTTACGGTATGGTGTCAGATTGTCTTCTTTTTGTCGAACGAACATTCACAACAAATGTTAAACGTCTTTAAATTCAATAGCATCATTTCAGACCAGATAAATTTACAGCATGGATCAGACATGCACGTTTCGGGTACTTTACCCTCGTCAGTGATCCTCAGTCTAAATAATGTAATATGGCCAAAAAGTGTGAAATTATTATGTCCAAAAAGGTACCGAAAGATGTAGCAGAATGGGTGGGATATGATGCTACAGGACCCACTTTTTAGGAATTTCAAGAAATTTTGTAACAGAAAATTTTATATGCGTTGAAGAGACAGACGATCAACTGAAGTTGATCGAACTTGGCTACATGTGCCCTCGGGGACTCTTGGTCCACCAGCAGTGACACTCACCAAGTAGTTCAAATGTTAAACGTCTTTAAATTCAACGTTGCTGTCATCTTGGACGAGATAACTCAACATACACGAGGTGCTTGACACTCTTTTCTGTCATTTACACGTTGCGTCAAACGCTTCAGTGATATAGATTTTATTTTGTTATGAATCTGAAATATGGACCGCGCGCAAAATAAAAAAAATTCAAGAGTCGAATATTTACTTCCGGGATTTCCGACGAACTGCAAATCTAATTGATGTGGCCTGAAGGGAAATGATGTCTTATCTTTGCTTTGGCAGAATTTATATTCATGATGCATAAAATTCACCTTTGTTTGAATTCAAAGTACAACTTTACTAAGCAACTAATCAACGACAACTATTCATTTTGGCTTCTTCTTTTTCTTCTTCTTCTCTTCTTAAGAGCGTTAATTACTCAGGCGTATGTCGCATGACAGCTAAAAACTATTGAATAGGCAGTAGATTGAAATATTTCTTCCAGATTGAAGGGATGATAACAATTAAAAACACAAACACTCAAATACACAAATTTTCGGCCCCTTGGTCTTTATCAAGTGTAGAAAACGACGATCTATAATAATTCTAAGTAAAATCCATCCTTTCTTCTCTGGCGTTCATTGCAAATGTTTATGTTAGTCTGTGACGTCACTTGATAAAGGCCAAGGGGCCGAAAATTTATTTGAGTGTTTGTGTTTTTATTTGTTTTGAATAGGCGACTGGGATAAAAGAATAAAAGGTCATGGTAGCTGGCTAGACGGTGAGTACTAGATAGTAAGCTGGTAGCATATCCAGCATTGTCTTGAATCCCTCTAAAACTGCCACACATCTCCTTCCTTAGTAGATAAAACGATATGTTTTATCTACTAAGGAAACGATATGTTTTATCTACTAGTAGATAAAACGATATGTTTTATCTATTAGTAGATAAAACTATCTGACTATGCTGAAAAGATTGGCCTTCATTCTTGAGTCGGACAATGAATCCTCACCCGTGACAGCTCAAGCCAAAATCATCCAAAGAACCTATCGTTTGATTTCTTAATTTGTCAGTGACATTTGAACAATCTTGTGAGTAGCCTCAGATTTCCTATATCTTTATATAGATGTAGACCTATACGAAATATGAAGCCACTAACAAGATTGATCAAATATCACTGATAAATTAAACAATTAAACGATAGGTTCGTTGATTTTTTTTAGCTTAAGGGACCACAAGTGAGGATTCATTGCCCTATGTATGAATGAAGGTCCATCTTTTTCAGAATAGTCAAATAGTAGGACATATCGTTTTATCTACTAAAAAAAGGAGATGTGTGACAGTTGTAGAGGGCTTCAAGAAATATACAATTATGTACTTTTACCGAGGTAAACACAACGGTTTAGCTCCTCGAGAGTACAATATTCACCGAGCCCGAAGGGCGAGGTGAATATTGCTTCTCGAGGTGAGCTCAACCAGCGTGTTTACCGAGGTAAAAGTAAAATAATTATTTTATTACATGAACTCTGAAGTCATTTATTTATATTATCATCAATCCTCCCTAGACTAGCTTCGGAGTATGATCAGATGAATTTGAGCTTTTAAATTGATTAAAAATGCTAACGTGGGCATTCTTGTGTCACAAAACATCTTATAACATCTTTTATTTGAAATCATCGACAAAATAGTTACATCATTGATTTAAGACTATCAAATAAACATTAAGGAAGTACCGATCAGTTATTCTGTCCCAAAGTCGAGAAGGCAAGGCAAAGTCATTAGATTTCCCATAGGAACGGCTGCGAACCTCGGAATGAATAAAATTCCGAAGTGAGACCAGGTATCCAGGAAAGTCAGCGTCACCTGATTGCATGCAATAGCCGTCGCAACAGCTCCATGGAAACTTCGGTGATATTCTCGATGTGCTTTTTGATATACACATCAGGTAAGTCTTTCACGTTTGGTGATGATGACAGCCATTCAATCGCAATCCAGAATGTCACTGATCATTCTAGAAAGGGGGATTTGACATGCTTTTATTATATCCCTGTAGCGACAGGAGAGCTTCCTCAAAGATTATTTCAGCCGTTGTGCAATATAACCTTGAACGAGTAGCTTAAAATTACTTGCAAGCCGTCTGGCTCTAAATTTTCATATTTGGAATATGCCTGAAAACGAAATTATATTCCGACTCATTTTTATGAAACCAGAGCTCTTGCATACTAGTTCCTAATTTGTACCTTAATATGCATGCTTAAATCTTGAAATAATTGTACATGTATTTTCATTTCATTAGTATTACGTTGACCAATCGTATGCGGCTTTAATGTGGTTTCGAAAGAGTATATAAAAGATAACTGGCAACCTACGTAAAATTGCAGAAAGTACATTTTCTTTGTTGTCGTCCAAAACCCATTGCTTGCTACATTGAACACGTCTTGTCCTTAATATTTTATCCAATAAGAAGGTACCATAGATGTCTGAAACTGACTGCAAATACTGAGTAGGCTTTGAGGATGTAAAAATAACAGAAATATAACGATAAAAGGGTTATGATGTTTTATTTGTCTCGGCAGAATTTATAGTCATGATGCATATAAAATGGATTAAAAGTACAGCTGCTTTCAGTTCCTGGTCAGAATCGAACCTTTTGTATTCAACCTATTAAAGGCGTCTTTCGGCTTCAAAAACTCGAATGGACTTACATCTTAAAACGATATGTCCTACTAAGCTTTCTTTCATGCCTCGGACAATGAATCACCACCAGTGGTGCCTAAAGCCAAAATAATTCAATTGAGTTAAAGAAGACCCTGACGATAATCTCAACAGCATTCACAAAAGAGCACGCAATTGAGCATCGACGGACCCCTAGCAAGCTAGAGGTGGGACTACGTGCCCAGGAGGAGTAAGCATCCCCTGTTGGCTAGCCGCACCCGCCGTCGATATTCATGCACGATAGATAGAATACATGCACTGTATGTGGTTTTGTCTATATAGAAAGTGCTATGGCGACCATGTCAGGGAAAAATATACAAAACACTTACTGTCAAAGAAACATGGTGTCTTTATATCGTTCATTTTCTTAATTTATAGTTAATATATTTCGTCAATATATGCGAGTTGCTGTTTACATTGAAGCGTAGTGGAATTGCCAGTTTGAAATTCGATATTCGGATATTTGATATTCGACCTGAATGAAAAAAATTATGACGAAAATTTGAATTGGAATTCGCTTCTTAATACCAAGTTGTTTCTCAAATTCCTTTTTGTTACTTGATGCAAATCTTGACTTTAAAATACTTTGAAATTATCAAATGAAATTTTCTTCATTCTTGAGCTAAATCTTTGTTTTCTTTTGTTATGCAAAAGTTTTAAAATATATATTCTAATATAATGATGAAGCGTAAAAAAATTATAGCTATGATTTGCATCCAAAATAAGGGGAACTTTAGCTTCTTAGTACGTACAGACACGATCGTCGTTCTACTTTCACTTTCATCTACATGAATCACGCCGACGATCGTTTTTCTGCTTTATCAAAAGATATTATTTCTCTTATTTTGGATAAAACTCATAGCTAAGGTATCCTCACACTGCATCACACCTTTTTGTGATTAATAATCTATATTAAAAGAAATTATAGAAAAACCTAATGTTCTGCGTTGCGAGATTACCCACAAAACATGAGGTCTTACCAGTAATGCTCTAAAATAAAGAAGATGTTGGTATCTGCAAAAGAAAGGTCTGAGTAAAACCGACTACTTTCGATTACGTTATAATCTATATTAAAAGAAATTATAGAAAAACCTAATGTTCTGCGTTGCGAGATTACCCACAAAACATGAGGTCTTACCAGTAATGCTCTAAAATAAAGAAGATGTTGGTATCTGCAAAAGAAAGGTCTGAGTAAAACCGACTACTTTCGATTACGTATGTAATCTTTATCTTTTATCTATAATGAATGACAGTATTTCCTTGTCATCTTTCATGTTATTTCGGATCTTGAATGCTCTTTGTGAATGTTGACAATGTGAGTTTTTTTTAAAGTAGTTATGATTATTTTATAATGTATTTTCTTTTCTTAATTAAGAAAGTAAATTGATGTTAAACGTCTTCCAATTCAATAGAATCATTTTAGAGCAGATTAAATTTCAGCATGGACCAGACATGCGCGTTTCGGGTACTTAACCCTCGTCAGTGGTCCTCAATCGTCAGTGATCCTCAATCTAAACAATGAAATATGGCCAAAGAGTGTGAAAAATATTATGTCCAAAAATGTACCAAAAGACGTAGCAGGATGGGAGGGATATGATGCTACAGGACCCACGTTTTAGAAATTTCAAGATTTTTGATAACAGAAATTTTCGAATGCGTTGAAGAGACAGACGATCAACCGAAGTTGATCGAACTTGATGTCAATTTAGATAGACTTGTCTTCAATTTTGTAGCTGATCATATAATGCAAATCTTAAAGTTATATATATCATCCCAAGGGATATGATAAATATGTGAAAATACTTAACTTTGTTTGAAGAACAGCTTGAACTGCTTTGTTTACGCTAAGGAGATATTTATCAAATTATAACGTAAAAGGTGAATTTATATAGGAGATCGACCGATTTTAAATGTGAAGATCATATCTTCTTTCATTTTCGATCCCCCTCCTATAAAAAAACCCGTCAATCAATCTAAAATCGCTGTAAAAAATAGCTCTTGGCCCCTCTAGGTGGTCACATCGCTTAAGTTCTATATATCATTTAAGAAGTATTTATCAGAAATTCAGAGCACCAAAAAAAAAAAAAAAAAAAATCCAGGGAATAAAAGTCAATCCGAAATTAAGAGCAAAAATAAATTTCTAATGGGCATACAAAACCTTGAAAATTTTTTTTAAAGAAGATCCATATCCATATCAGGGTAAACAGCGGAACATTCGATCACACGGTCAGAAAAAAACAACCGACAGAAGGAAATTATATCTATCATCAGTAAATTTGAAATTGTATGAAATATTCCCCCTTCCCTTTTTTATATAAGAGAAAAAGAGAGACAAAGAGAATGAAAACAGCACAAAATGAAAAGATAGGCAAGGAAACCAATATAATGGCAACTCTAGAGAAACTGAGTATTTATAACGATGCCTCCACTGTCCTCTTGTGGCTATTCATTTCTTTCTTCACACGATATCATTTGGACACATTTTATGAAAAAAAGGATATGGTCATTATCCATATTTGTCATACTGCTAAATCAAATTGATTCATTATGGTGTCGCCAAATTCATGGTTATCGCCGCAATTTATCGACATAATTATTCCCTATTGAATCTTTGCTGAAATTTCTAATTTGTGACTGTATTTGACGTAAAACGATTATGACGTCATGAGAAGAGTATGATTACGTCGATTTTATACCGTCATTTCCTAGAGTTTTAGGACTGTTTCCATAGAATTTAATGACGTCACAATTATTCTACGTCAGATACCGTCCCAAATGGGAAATAAACTCTGTTTTCGAAAGTACCTAATAGACCCTTTCACATTATTTGCGGTACTAAATTTGAAGGCCAGTTCCGGTAGACGAACAATAGATTGCGCATGCACCAGTGACGTAATTCAATTTCCCAATTTGTTTTTCGCAGAATAAACGAGACACAATTCCGCGCTAAACACCATAGAACAATCAAATGACTTTACTGGTGCATGCGCAATCTGTTGTTTATCCCCTGGACGTTCCCTTCAAATTTAGTACAACAGATAATGTGAAAGGGTCTATAGTGGCGGTCAGATTAATAAGCGGTACTTTAATTTAAACCCTTATTTCTTGTTGCCGTGTGGAGCAGTTAAAGTCGTTCCCCTTGACCTGATACTTGTTAAGTGTGCAAATTACTTTCCAGCTCGAAGCTTTGTTTTGGTCCTTTATCAATTTGACATCATATATATTTTTTGCTATTTCGGAAACTTGTCATTTCATCGAAAAATATCATCGAATTTAAAGGAGGCTAGCAACTTAGCACCATCCCTCCAATGCTATTTTGAACATAGATTTTATTTTGATATACTACTGAATCGACCCTACAGGACATTTCGACTCGCGCACTCTCTGTAAAGTAAATTCTAAGAATAAAACCAAAGGGCGCTAGTGAAATGAATTTAGGCGGCTTATGAAAAGAACTTTGGCTGGAAGCATCACTGATGAGAATTTGATATTCGAAACACGTGTACGGTGCATGAAAATTGGTTTGGAATTTTCTTCAAGAAGTTGGAACACTTCCGTATTATTAAGAGTATCCGAAACGAACATGTCGCGAGAATAAGGAGTAGATTTCCAACAAGCGCACTATGCCATGAAAACAGCAGAACACTCACACACAACACCAAACGAAAAACACAATGAACAGCAGTCACATCAACAAACAGATTGCAGTAGTTTATTCTTGCTATAGACATTGCCAGTACAATCTTTTACTTTTTTAAAAGTAGAGCATTTATTAAGTTATTGGTCAGAAAAGGATATTTCATAACTTATTGAATGACTTTTAGGTTCTAATGTTTCTCGCTCATTTTGATGTATTCAGATCATTTTCTTCTACTTCAATTTTTTACTTTTTGCACCGATGTGAACTTTGAACAAAGGCATGACCAATTGCACTGATAAAAAGAAGACTAGAGAAATATTTAGTTTTGACAGTCCGCTAATATACTGATATGACTCAAAGCTTACTAATACATGAGTATGTTGGTTTTGCTCTTGAACGGGTGCAAGCATATCTACACTTATACCTTCCTTACACGAATTTACGTAATGCGCACTATAAATATTTCTTTCTTTGAGGTCATGTATTTACGGGTCAAGTATTTCAAACAAAAAATACAGGTATATTTCAGTCACGTTTTTATACAAGGATGTAAAATCTACGTCAATACACCCGAGCAATTGGTTATTTGATCCATGGCTACTTAAACACAGCGAGACTATATAAGGTTTACAGCATGGTAATATGGTCAATAGACTGATTCAATACATCATACTCTGGTATCAAACTTATGATAATGACGCGAAGTTTTCTTCAACATATCACTCTAGTTGGTGGGGTGATTTCCTTCCTATGTCGTGGGGTGGCGTCTCATGGCCGACTGATAGAACCACCAGGACGAAGTACAATGTGGAGATATGGCTTTGATACTCCTGTCAATTACAACGACAATCAGCTATTCTGCGGAGGAAAATCTGTAAGTCTGTTACCGGTAACATCTAGAAATTGAAAACACTTATAACATGTCACAAGTTTCCTATTTCAATTTTCTTTTAACTTCCTATTTATTTGTAGGTTTCACGCAATGCCTGCTTAATGAAAGAATATCAAGTTTGTATACATGCGTGTTTTAAGTCAAGCACTTGTATTGTTCTTCACTTAAAAATACCCCAAACTTTTACTTTATTAACTGGCAAATATTGATGCTGCTAAACAAAGCATAAAGACAGTGTTTATTTCATGTCAAAAACTAGAGCATTAAATCTTTAAATGTCACGCAATCTCTTTTTTCAATTTCTTGTAGAAATGAAAGTTGTTAGATTTTAAAAACTCCCACGCCGTGCCCTTTTCATAAAAGAAAAAGTCCTGTCATTTACTTTCATCCCGTCTCAAATTCTTAAACTGCGCACATAAGTTCAGAAAACTGCACGAAAACGGTCCATAGATACAATCTGCTCATTCAACATAAACTACTGTCCTGTTCACTAAATCCAGTGCACCCTGTTTTGGCTATTTATTCTGTCGTCTGAAAAATTTCCTTTAAATAATTGTTTCCGAGAATTGACCTCCTTTAGTCGTAACTGGAAATTAACTTCAACTTACCCTATTTACCCTATCAGCTGCCTTCAAACCGCCAGATGAAAAAACAAAATGTCTTCGGGAAATGTCCATGTTAATTTCAAGCCGCCGCCATATTGTTCTCCGTGTCAACAATGGTAAACAGTGACGTCAACGTGTCCAACGTCACCCATTTTCAGTTATTTTACTATAGAAAATCCCCGTAGACTTTTTATTTTCCGTCCTATTTCTAACTAAAGTGACGTACAACCATAACAATGGTATTTTCTGTTACGACTAAAGGAGTACTATGAAATTGATATCTTTTTGGAAGATGACAATACGATATTTTAAAGAAAAGCGGGAAAACAGGGTGCTCTGGATTTACTGAACAGGACAGTAGCCACTTATCAATATGGAAAAACTTGTTCTATGGTAAAAAAATCATAGTGCACTGTATGCGTACTCAACCTAATAATGTCTCATCAGTGATGCTCGCGACCGAAAAGAGGTAATTCAAGTACTGAAATCGAATATATGGAAAGTGAAATTATTAACATTCGATATTGACTTAAATATGACTTCAGGGAGAGGTCCCTTAGTTTCATAATATTTCATCAAACTTTATGACGGAGATTTTCAAAATATCCAAGGCTAGTGCCGAAACACTAACGATGTTAATTGTATTCAAATTCAATAGCTTCATTTAAGAACAGATAAATTTGCAGCATGGACCATACATGCACGTTTCGGGTAATAAACCCTCATCAGAGATCCTCAATTTAAACAATGTAATATAACCAAAGAGTCTTAAAGTTATTACGTCCAAAAATATACCGAAAGACGTAGCAGGGTGTGTGGTAAATGAAGCTACAGGATCCACGTTTTAGAAATTTCAAGAAATTTTCGAATGCGTTGAAGAAACAAAATTGATCGAACTTGCCTACATATGGAACCAGGTGAACAACATTATCAGGGACTAAACATTCCACCAGCAGAGATATCAACCTAGCAGTTGAAATAATCAATATAAAAATATGTTCTATGTCAAGATTTTCCCTTCTTTTTCTCCCACTTCAGACTGAGAACTCTCAAATTTCCCTGGGGTAAGATTGTAAGACTTTTTCATGGTCTTCTATGAAAGATACATCGGTTCCACCCGAGGGGTCTCAAAATCATGTAAAACCCGAGGCTTGCCGAGGGTTTTGCAAAATTTTGAGACCCTGAGGGTGGAAACGATGTATCTTTCATGGAAGAACATGAAAGAGTATTTTTCTCTCATATCTAAGGGTCAAAACTAAACTGAAAGAAAAGGGACGAAATGTGAAAAAATGTCAAATTGATCTAATCGCAAAAATTTTGCGATATTCGAATTCAGCGCCCCCGAAAATGGTTTATTCTATAAGAATAAACTACGAATATTAGGCTCTTCAAAATAAAACGCAAGAGTACATTGAAAAACGATCTTAAAATCGAAGTTATATGGCGACGTCGCCGCTAGCTTGCTTGTTTTGCGGGCTGAAATCATGACGTCACAATAGCGTAAACAATCGAAACAATAGCGTCACGTGATATGTGATACAGCTGTCACGTGATATGTGATACAGTAGTGCCCACATAGCTGTATTTTATGGGCCTACTCTATAACACATACACGGGTATGAGAGAAAAATCGATCTCACCCCCTGACGTCATCGATCTCGCCCTCTGACGTCATCGCTACACAAGCGACGTTATGGAAGTAAGGCAAAATGGTGATTATAACAGACACTCTAGATAGTCGATAACGTTGGAGAAAAACAATCAAACACCATCATGAGGGAGGGATGGCTAATTCTCAACCCTCGTGTAAATATTTTGCTTGTCAATGACTCGGCAAGCCTCGTCATGGACTTGCAAAATTTGTACACTCGGGTTGAGAAATCGCCATCCCTCTCTCATGGCGGTGTAAGATTATATTATTCTTTATTTTAGAGTGTCATGGTAAGAAAACAGTCTGAAGAAGTTAAGTATTACTTGTTCATGTTAATGTATCATTGTGTTATCACTGAAAGTGGAAAATATTGCGATATTTGAATTTCATTTTGATTTTGTTTGAGACTTTCACACATTTATGTAGTTTATCATACTGATCAATAAGATATTAATGTATATTTGTATATCAAAACAGATTTGGTTAAGTTAGGTAATTCTGAATGTTGTTTTCTCGGTCTTTATATTTTTGTTCTCAATGATATTACAACGTCAATATTTAAAATAGTTTTACGACTTTGATTTCGCAGAGTCATTCAGACGGTCGCACGATTTTACCATGAAGTCAAATCAGACATGACCACTGTGGAAGCGAATTTTTAATCTGGTGGAAAGTTAGCAAGATAAATTTAGAATCTTCTCAGCTTCATATAAATTAGAAGCTTCAAAGCAAAGGTCTTATCATTTTTTTAAAATTTGCAGTCTTTAACCTATCTTTCTAGTTATTTTGTTTTGTTTTATTATTGGTTTTTGTTATCAACCGATAACTTATCATTTTGCAGTCATGACTGGACTACGAAAGTTAGATATCTTCAATAGAGTATAATTTCTCTGTCTTATTTCAGCATCAATATAATGTCAATGGAGGAAAATGTGGTGTTTGTGGTGATCCATACGACGGTGCCCGCGAAAATGAAGCAGGAGGAAAATACGCCACCGGAACCATATCCCGCTGTTATAACAATACTCCATCACCATTGGTTGTGAGAGTACATATTACAGCCAATCATCTTGGTTATTTCGAATTCAGACTCTGTCCACACGACAATACTTCGACGCCAGTAGAGCAGGAGTGTTTGGATCAGCATCTGTTAAAACTCTATGGATCAGAGGATACAAGATATCACATAGGCTCAGATGTTAGGGTATATGAGGTTCAACTATACATACCGGAAAACATCACATGTAGACAGTGTGTTCTTCAATGGAAATATAATACAGGTACTTATGAGAAACAAAATCTCAGTTACTTTCGTTTCTATGTCTTTTTTAAATGCTTACCCCAAAATCAAGAAGAAATCGAAGTAGATAGAATAATAAATAAGAACTCTAATTAGATATGGGCTTTGAAAATAAAAACAAGGATGAAAATAAACGGGCAGAATTATAGAACATTTGTATAAGATATCTCCACTAAAATGTAGCCAAATTTAGATTTATAAAAAATTTATACGAATTCGTAACTTTTAAGGAAACTCCTGGGGATGCGACGGAAATGGGGAATGTGGAATGGGCCTTGGTCAACAAGAGCAGTTCTATGGTTGTGCGGATATTTCCATCGGTGTAGACTGTAATTCTCTATCAACGACATCTACACAGCCCTCATCAAGTACATACCAAGCTGCAGACTCGACCACTGCATCAACATTTATTTCTGATTCCACTGTGTCCACATCCACTTCAAGTGGTCGATCATCAACTTCAGATGCAACAACTAGGGACCAAAACGCAACCAATTCTTACTCTTCTTCAACGTTAGCTAGAAATTCTTCATCTACTACACCTAGTGTTGGGAATTTGAATTGCCGTGCAGCCGGAGCATTCAAAGGACAACAGACAATAAACCAGTGGTGTAGAGCAAATTGTGCCATTGGTTATTGTCCAGCTACCCATTGTGAATGTGTAGAGAGGACATCAATCTCCTCCTCAACTTCATCCACAACAACAGCATCATTGTCTTCGTTGTCGTCATCATCAAAATTGACAACTGCAAATGAACTGACAACGCTTGGAACACCGACGAAAACAGCAAGTGTCTCGGACGAAAGCACAAATTCTAATCCGTTACAGTCGACGCAATCATCGACCTCAAGTCATTCCTTGAACCCATCAACCACAACACAGTTGATTCAACCATCGGTAGCGTCGACCTTATTGAGCATACTCTTGACAACGAATGAAAACACTGAACCAACAACTGAGCAGACAACAACGAAAGGAACTACAGATTCGACAACACTAAAAGAGCAGTCAACAGAGACCAGTACCAAGCACTCAACCGAGACTAGTACCCAATTAACAACATTAAAAGAACAGTCAACAGAGACCAGTACCAAGCACTCAACCGAGACTAGTACCCAATTAACAACATTAAAAGAACAGTCAAAAGGGACAAGTACTAAATCAACTACAGAAGAAGAGCACTCAACCGAGACTAGTGCCCAATTAACAACACAAAAAGAGCACTCAACCGTGACAAGCACCCAATCAACAACACAAAAAGAGCAATCAACCGAGACTAGTTCCCAATCAACAACCCAAAAAGAGCAGTCAACCGTGACAAACACCCAATCAACAACACAAAGGATACAGACAACAACTGAGGATAGTCAGACACAAAGTCAGTCATGTGTTCCAACGTCAGTCTACAGTTCAGTGGCAGGTATGCAGGCATGGTGCGAAACGAATTGCCAACAAGGATATTGCCCAGCAACACACTGCATATGTACCTAGATCTAGACATAAAACGAAAATACTCGAATAGAAGGTTTTTTTTCTGACCACGCCATGTTCAACAGACTAAAACAGACCGCTTTGCACATATGCATTTTTGCACGGTTTTAAATGAACGACTTTTTTGTTAAGATCATAATGAAGTATAACTGTTGTGGTCTGTTCAGGACGGCACATATACTTTTCTATATTCCCAGCATCAGTACATAGAGATTCTGAGATATTCCAACTAAATTGATTGTTTTGTTGGTTCTATGATTTGGTTTGAGATATAAACAGATATAATTTTTCAACTACCTTTCCTTTCGGCCAATTGTTTAATTGTGTAATTTATATATCCTTTAACGCTATTCTTTAAATGAGAAGGAAGACAAGAGCAACCGTTTTGGTTTAATAGGTCTTTTGCATGTGCTGCTGTCAGGACACTTCTTATTTTGCGAAACACATTTACATGATATATATTGTCTCTATTATAATGGGACGTTAATAGAAGTGAACTAACACTATTATTCTAGATAGTGCTTTAATTCCCAAAATATCAAATAAGAAAAACCAAAGTACATGTAATATAAAATGATTTTAAAATGCAAAAAAAAAAAAAAAAAAAAAAAAAAAAAAAAATCACAAACAAACGAAAAGAGAAGACTCAACGAATTATATTTTGTTTGTAAACAGACATGGTTAGACTGAGAATACATCGCCTGTCGAAATAACTCGACCATAACTAAAATCGACAGAAAATGATTACAACGTTAGAACACAGACAAAATAATTTAGAATTTTCTCCGTAAAAGCTCCCGTAAGTTTTGAAGGATTCTGTTTAGAGCGCAATATATTTTTTAAGACCTCAATTCCGTTTTGGCTCTTTGGTATGTAAAATGTCGGAGTTTTTGAGAATATCAATAGACCTTCTTCATATTACCGTTAGACTAGAATTTTAGAAACGCCAAGACCCGACATCACAACTTTTGACGCTATTTCTTATTGTGACATCATAATTCAGATGCGACGTCACAGTTTTAAAAAAGTTACGTCAAATGTTGTCATGTCGGGTCTTAGGATGTGTAACTGCGGTAGTATGAAATTGTCTATTCCATTCCGTTTTGGCTCTTTGATATGTAAAATGTCTTGTTATTCAAAATATCAATTATTATCATGTATGAGCTTGGAATTTTTTAAAAAGACGGGTTTTACAGTCACAGCCAATATAGATGAGTTATAATAAAACTATGGCTAAAATGTTGATGCATCCATGCCAGATTTTGTGAGATGATATATTCCCACTTTACAGGTTTATATCAAGGTGTAAACAAGCACATGTCTCTGTTATTTTGTCTTTCATTTATATGATAAAATCAAAATTTTATAAGCTATATATAACATTCTATTTGTGTTCATCATATTTTAGCTTACAACTTTGTTTTATTAATATTTTCGAGTCTTTTACTTAGAAAAGAGCACCGATTTGTTGAATATGTTATTAAAGTTATTAAAGTAAAATCCTATCATGAGCTATATATGATTTGATTTTAAATGTATTAACTTAATATAGTACTATTTATTGATATAAAAGATTAATTTATTAATTTTTGGTGTATCAAATTTCTTACGAAACCGAAAAAAAAAATGAAATAAATAAATAGAAATATTGGTGTGTGTTGGGGGGGGGGGGAGTGTGTGTGTGTATTTGAGTTGTAAAGACATGAATCAGTACTAAGACATTAGATTTCATGCATTCAGAAAAAGTGTTGAGCATCATCAACTTTTGCCTTAATCGATATTACGATATGTAATGTAATTTTCGGCTGCGTAATCCATGTGCCAGTTTTGCATGTTCCTATTTTTCCATCCGATTGACATATTGATATGAAAATTTGAATTCGTCGTTATAGTCGTGCTCTGGAATAGCGTATCAATTGCGATATGAATAATAGACAGGAGACGAATTAATGTAACTACATAGGAAAGGGGAATTTGTAATCTTGAAGTTGAAGTCGTCATGTTTGTCATAAAGTATTAAGATAATCATTTTCATCAAAAGGTAACAGATTTAAATATGAAAACAGTGTTAATTTCTTTCACCTCTAGTTCAGATGGATAGACTATGCTGAGGTACATGTAATCTACAAAATTTGGATTATTAATTATGAGGACACGTACTCTTTTTATTTGTATGTAGAAATAGATTGGAGTGCTAGGTGTTTCTTTCCGTGAGAGAGCAAAGAATGAACATACTCGGCTTCATCTTGAGTATAGCAAATATAAGTAAGTAGTGGAGCACAATCGGATCCCATGGGATATCCCACGATTTGCTTAAAAATTTAATATACACTACCAACATTTAATAAATGCCTACCTAATACATGTACTTTCCTTCATATTTTCAAAATATGAAAGTTTTTATTCAATTGTTTTGAAAATCTGCAGCTTGAATATAGTGCTATTAATTCAAATTATTTTTCCGGTCAATTTTTTTTTCAATTTTTCCATAAAAATGTCAGTTTTTTTTTCAAAATTTAATTTTCCATTTTTGTACTAAAAAAGGAAAACTATATGTTGAAATTGCTCATGCATTTAAAGCTCAAAAGAGAAAATATTGGGACGAACTTTTCATGAAATTTCTAATGTTTATATTACCTGGATACTTACTTATGGTGATGATGTGTACTGTTTGAATTTGACAATTCTGTTTGCTGATAGTTTGAGTTTAAAAAAATTAAAACTTTTTTTATTTTACAACGTTAAACAAACAAGTTACACAACTTATATCAATGTCTCACGTTGGCTCAGATGTTGGCGTGAGGGGTCCACGGAACTGGAGGAATCCGGTGTGCCCGGAGAAAAACCCCTTGCATAGGCCTGTATGGGGACAACCTAACCTCCCACATAACACCCTCTGCCGAATCTGGAATTCGAACCCGGTACCTTAGAGGTGAGAAGCGAGCGCGCTACTTCTGCTTTAACCCGGCCTTAGTTTGAGTTTGACAATACTGTTTGCTGATATTTTGAGTTTGTTATTTTATACTCTTGTTATGCTACGGAAGAGCAGAACCACACTCCACTGTCTATAACGGAACACGTCCGCAAGTATCCTGCAAATAATTGACATAAGACAAAACAACTTCATCAAACAAATTTAGGGGTTTACAGTTAAGTGTTTTCAATATATATTACCTGACATGGTCGCCATAGCTCTTTCTATATAGACATAACCTCAGATGGTGCATGTTTTGTAGATTATATTTTCATTTTCGTGCGTGAACATCAACGGCGGTTGCGGCTAGCCAATCAGGGGATGCTTACTCCTCCCGGGCACCTGGTCCCACCTCTAGCTTGCTAGAGGTTCGCCGATGCTCAGATCAGCCTCCATATGAATGTTATGAAGGACTTTTCCTCATACTTGGATGGTGAAAAAGTTATATAGGTAGTAAATTTGATTGATTTAGATTTCATATAACATTGTTTAGAATGAGGATCACTGACGAGGGTTTATTACTCGAAACGTGCATGTCTGGTCGATGCTGTAAATTTATCTGCTCTAAATTAATGCTAATGAATTTGAAGACGTTAAACATTTGTACCACTTGGTGAGTGTCACTGCTGGTGGACCAAGAGTCCCCGAGGGCACATGAAGCCAAGTTCGATCAATTTCGATTGGTCGTTTCTTCAAACGCATTTGAAAATTTCTGTTTACAAAATTTTCTCAAATTTCCAAAACCTGACTCCTGTAGCATTATATCCCAGCCATCTTGCCACGTCTTTCGGTATATTTAGGACATAATTTTCACAGAGTTGGCCATATTACATTGTTTAGATTGAGGATCACTGACGAGGGTTAAGTACCCGAAACGTGCACGTCTGGTCCATGCTGTAAATTTATCTACTCAAAATTAATGCTAATGAATTTGAAGACGTTAAACATTTGTACCACTTGGTGAGTGTCACTGCTGGTGGACCAAGAGTCCCCGAGGGCACATGTAGCCAAGTTCGATCAATTTCGGTTGGTCGTTTCTTCAAACGCATTTGAAAATTTTCTATTAACAAAATTTTCTATAATTTCTAAAACCTTGGTCCTGTAGCATCATATCCAAGCCATTTTGCTACGTCTTTCGGTATATTTAGGACATAATTTTCACAGATTTTGGCCATATTACATTGTTTTGATTGAGGATCACTGACGAGGGTTGAATACACTAAACGTGCATGTCTGGTTCATGTCGTAAATGTATTCGCTCTTAAATGATGCAAATGAATTTGAAGACGTTAAACATTTGTACCACTTGGTGAGTGCCACTGCTGGAGGACCAAATGTCCCCGATGGCACATGTAGCCAAGTTCGATCAATTTCGGTTGGTCGTTTCTTCAAACGCATTTGAAAATTTCTGTTTACAAAATTTTCTCAAATTTCTAAAACCCAGGTCCTGTAACATTATATTCCAGCCATCTTGCTACGTCTTTTGGTATATTTAATAACATAATTTTCGCAGAGTTTGGCCATATTACATTGCTTAGATTGAAGATCACTGACGAGGGTTAAATACCCGAAACGTGCATGTCTGGTCCATGTTGTAAATTTATCCGCTCTAAAATGATGCTAATGAATTTGAAGACGTTAAACATTCGAACATTTTATACAGTGTCGTAATCATATGCGTCTTTCATATATGAGAATAGTGGATGTACGTTGAAATATATAGTGAAATTCGTGCGATACATCATATGTGATGAATTTCACTACATCTTTCGACGTAAAGACATTTTGTCAATTGAATTAAAGTTCAATGATCTAGTAAAAACAGGCCTAAAATATTGTCTAAAACTGCTTTCATGTTTGCGAGTAGACTTCATGTTGCCATAGCAACCAATAAAAACGTTGATTCAATGTGAATATTGATGTTTTATTTCCATGAAAAACTCAAAAATGTAAGTAATTTATCATTGAATTTTGAGTGCCAAAACACTGTTTTATTGGGTACGTGTGTTGTTGCTATGCAAACATGTAGATAAGACCTTAATCCCAGTAATATTAGTATTCAATTTGAAAGAGAAATGATAGGGTACTAATATTTCATGAGTTTTCGTTTTAGATATTGCATGATATAAATGACGTATGAGACTTTAACAAAATGCATTTTTTCAATGTTCAAAGTCCATTTTCATGGTAACAAAAAGTGATATTAAGGCAATTTTAATCAATTTGCTACTTTTGAGTCAGATCCAATCTTATTTATAATATCACATTGTGAAAACATAAAAAAAGGAAAATTACTATACGAGGCATTTGTACGGTAGCACATAGAGGTGACGTAGTTCTCTTTTTAACTCGTTCCCATGAATTATGAAGTGAAAAAAAGAGAGCAGAAAACGAATTGTTTGTTTTTGCTTTCTTTTTTAAATTCTTCCCTCGAGTTATTACGTCGAGTTGATCAGCCAATCAAATGCGTTCATTGTTTTGCACTACTTTTATTATCCCCTCGAAACATAGTTGCAGGAGGATATTGTAACACTGTCGTTCGTGTGTAAGAGAGTGAGGGTAAGGGCGTGTGCGTTAGTGCATAACACATTTGTATATAGCCAGGAGGGCACAGTTTTTATTGGGTTTAACCAAACTTCATGACTTATTGCTTATGTCAAGAGGAAGAACCCTATTGATTTTCAAGGTCATAGGCAAAAGGTCAAGGTTACATATTGGAAATGGTCAAAATAATTGATTACAGCCTAGAGGGCACAGTTTTGATCGGAGCTTGACCAAACATCATAAATTTATTGCTAATGTCAAGAGAAAGAACCCTATTTATTTTCAACGTCAAAATTCAAGGTCACAGATGAAAAATGGTTAAAATCCTTATATACAGACAAGAGGGTACATTGATCGTCATGCCATGCGAGGGGATGCTACGCTTTGCGTTGCGTAAGTTTTACTTTTTTATTCGTATCCTCGAGTTACTAGTAAAAGAATTCACGAATTAGATTGGCTGACTAACTCGTTCTCACGACATAATAATTCGAGGGAACGAATTAGAAAAAAAGAGCAAAAACGAAACATTTGGGTTTCTGCTCTCTTTTTTTTAATAAGAGAAAAAAAAAACAAATATAATTCGTTACGAAGACATACTCATTCGTGGGAACGAATTAAAAAAAGTTGAGCAAAAAACGAACAACATGTTTTCTGCGCTCTTTTTTTAAATAACAGAGCAAATGACAAAAAATAACTCATAATCGACATAATAATTCGAGGGAATGAATTTTTAAAAAAGAGAGAACAAAAATTTGTTTTATGCTTTTTTATATGATAAGAGAGCAAAGAAACAATTATAACTCGTTTCGACGACATTTATAATGATTCGAGGGAAGGAGTTAAAAAGAGAACTACATGTCATCTCTATGCCACTGTACATTTATCTACTAACACAGGAAGTATAATTTGTTTGGATATTCATTGTTTTTGCATTAGGATTACTGACGAGGGTTATTTACCCGAAACGTGTATGTCTGGTCCAGTCTTTAAATTTGACCTGTTTTGATAAATTATGCGACCCCTTTGAAGACTTATTAATATGTATTAAACATCAGCTTATATAAATTAAATGATTATTCAAATTAAGGGTTTAAAGACGTAAACATATCTCAATTGATTATTTTTTTCTTTTAGTAAGCAGTTTGGGATGTTTTACAAATGATACTTGCGGAGTCGGATATGGTGCACAAGAACAGTACTACGAATGCGCTGACATTGCGATTCAAGATTCATGTTCCAGCATAAAACAAAGGAGGGGATCTCCAATAACACCAGGTTGCACCACCCACAGCAAAACCCCAAAACACCCAATGCAAAACCCCATAACTGACACCAACATAACAGCGACCGGTACCTTGATCAGCAACATGAGTGCCCCTTGAATTTGGAATGTTGGCTTTCAAAAAAAAAAAAAAAAGACGTAAGTGCCAATTCGACTTAAACACCAAAACATTTTAAAACCATGTTCTGTTTAGAGTCTATAATTTAAATTCAGATTCACTCAAAATAGTGATTTTCAGTGATCGAGATGTTTTTGCAATTTTTCTCATATTCTAATACTTTGCTATTTTATTCAAATCCAAATAAAACGCCTCCTGTGACTGTGGTCAAGTTGTTTTCGACGGCAAAAAAAAAAAAAAAAAAATACTTTTCATATAATTTCATAATTTGATTGAAACGTAACAATAGTCAAATGAAAGGAGGGAATTCCAAGTAGATCCGGTTAAGGAACCAACAGCAACCACCGACATATCCAAATGCAAAATCAAGGAGTGGACAGACATAAGGAGACACGAGGAATACAAAACACCACAGACGACATCAAAACAATACAAACAATGAAGTTAAGAAGATCCTGACGAGAATCTCAAAAGCACGCACAATAGAGTACACAATTTAGCATCGACGGACCCCTCGGGTGGGGTAAGCATCCCCGGTTTGGCAGGAGTACCCTGTTTGGCTAGCCGCACCCGCCGTCGATGTTCACGCACGAAAATGAAAACAATATCTATAAAACATGCACTGTCTGAGGTTATGTCTATATAGAAAGTACTATAGCGACCATGTCAGTTAAAAGCATTTAAAACACTTACTGTCAAACCCCTCGCAGGGAACTTTTTTACGAGATCCACACGGAAAAAGGCATAAATGTGACACAAATAACACCCCCCAAATTTATTAACCAAGAAGACTAATGGACAACCGGAACCAACCAAGGACGATCATCTGCTAAGTAAGTAGGAAATTGTGTACTTATCCGAATTATGCAGAGTATTAAGTAAAGTACAATAATAAAAATGTTCACCACAGACAAAAAACTAGAGTTTCTTTAGAATCTAATGCCCAAGGATGTATGAAAATTTCCACCAATCGTACATGCATATTGGGGGCTTAAATTGATTTTAGAAAATAAATCAACGTACAAACTTTTCTCTTCCCATTTCAAAACTTTATATACCTTTACAGTGGAAAAGAAAGAAGCTAGCTAGGGGATCTCCAGCAAAACTTGGTCGTAAAACACCAAAACTCCCCATTGCGAAAACACACGGCAGACAAGCACAAAAAGAGACGCAATTAGGACAAGGAACACCAAATACGACATCAAAACACCACACACAAAAGACTATACATAAAAGAACGAGGCCTATGGACAATCGGTGCCGACTAAGGGCAGCCATCTTCCACGAAGGAAATTGACCCTCAACCAAACCCAACGGCGACACTATGAATATGTGTGCATTACAAAGTTATCCCATTGTATATATTTCTTATTCTCGGTATTTTTTTATCCATTGCCATCATGTAATCTTAAATGAGCCATAAGATGTATTTAATTCAGAAATTAAGGATTGTTTGGTTGATATATCTTTATTTTCGTGTTTTGTACCCAGTAGTATCATTTGAATAGAATGAAACCAATTGAAAATGTGATCTACCCTTTCTTACAATTTTAATACGTGACAAAAGATCATTAATGCGATTGAAATAGAAGTATACCCTTTCTTTTAAAAAGAAATCATTGCATGACATTATCAAATAAAGAATAATTCACACACAATGACGATGCTGTTTGAGATTTATGTGGGCGGTCAAATGTCAACAAAATAATCTTACAAAAAGGATCGACAAAATCACGAAAGTGAAATTCAATGAAAAATAAAAAAATATTTCTTTATTCTACCAACATGAGAAAACTTTGAAATTGAGTGACTAACTTAATCATTATCTTTCTTTGTTATATAAATTCAACGTCAAAACTTCATATAAAAAAAATTTCTGTATGGAAGGTTGTATAAAATGACAGTACAACCAGTCGTCTTTTTTCATTTTGTTGACCTCACGTAGGCAGAGGGTTACGTCTATCCAATGGAAGACGAATATGGTCGCCCACATTAGACACCCTACTTGGAAATGGGGACTACTGTCCGCGCAGCTCACTTCAGAAAATAGGAAAATTGAAGTTTTTTTCTGCTTTGTCGGCAATTTTTGAGATTAAAGTGTATATCGGGGGATAGATCTCGAAGTCTCATAACTAACGGTGTATGACATAAGTCTGTACGCTCACAGTGAAAGAAAATAGTTTTAGATGGGGAGTTTTCTATGTTAATTTTAGCGCGAAGCCGATGTTTAACACTGAGTCTATGAAGAACGTCGACGACGTCATGCTAAAATTAACATAGAAAACCCCCTATCTAAAACTATTTTCTTTCAATGTGAGCATAGTATTGGTCGTACAGACATATATCATACACCGTTAGTTATGAGAGTTCGAGATCTATCCCCTATATAAATTTTAATCGGAAAATATGCCAACAAAGTAGAGAAAACTTCAATTTACCGATTTCTGAAGTGAGCTGCGCGGACAGTAAGTCAATAACTAATGACAAGAGACATTGGGCTGAATATTGGTGGTAAATCGGTAATTGCTGGTGATAGTTCCGTATACCTTTACGCTCACATGGAGATGACAGACATCCTTAGTGTAGAATATGGTAAGCATCTCCAGCAAGACTACCCTTTCTGACTACAGCGGAATACACACTCACAGGATTGTAACAAACAACGGACGTCAGATCTCAGAAAACTTATTATATCTCTTTCCTGTACACGCATTTGAGATTGTTGTTACATAGCTCAAACTCACAAAGGACAAATTGTCCAGAACGCCCTGAGGAGAATTAATTATCTTTTTTTTTTTTGTCTTTTTCAAATTTGTTCTTCAATGTGTTTTATCCATAGTTTCTTAAAAACATTATCAATGTCCAATCGCATATTTCCCTTCATTCCACATGCTTTTTCTGTAATTTTTGTTCACTTGCATACAAAATTACGAATTTCAGAATGTAATCTTGTCATAAAGCCGAGTTGATGATGCATACTTTATATGCAACATAAATTCTATAATCCTTTATTATATATAGAGAACAAGTGTCTTAATTTGTGTTTTGTTACGGGTATGCAACACACAGCAAAAGCATTTGCCGTACATGTAATGCGCGTTAGCGCATATCATGCGATAAATACACTTGCTGTGTGCTGCATACCCGTAACAATACACAAATTACATATGAAATGTATTCTTTATATATGCACCACAGTTGTCTGTTTCATTCTTGTTTTCTGAAAGCGCGTTTTTCTAGGTAAAAGGTGACGTTGAAATTCTTGTCACCGCGGGTTTAGTTTGCAGGCTAGAACATCCCTCGCGGCATGTTTCTTTATATCGTATGCATTGTTACGTCACGAGCGTTTTCACGCGAAATGAAAGCACGTTCCTTTCATGTCAGGGGATAACATTGGTTGGGCATATATATCAAAATATTTGTTTCCATTACTGAATAAAGAAATAAGATATTCGACAAGACGATGCGGCTACAAGAGAAATAAAAACTTAAAAAAGACAAGGAAGGAAGCGTGGACCAATCCCCAATCCTCCCTTGAATTTACACAAAATCCTGATTTTTGCATTTTCTTCGTATATTAATTTCAAAATCATAGGTAAGAATCCCAAGACAGACTGGATCTCCCTAAAAAAAACTTAGATTCACACAAATTACAGACTCCTCCTAAAACATTTACGCTGGAAACAAGACGGAATGTGGCGTAAGTTGATGGCGAAGGGGAAAATGTCAGTGACCATAGAATGGTTGGCTGCGCTTATATTTCAGGCTTATAGATGGTACCCATAGATCAATGAACGGAAGTCAAACATAAAAGCCAAAATCAGATTCCACAATTGAATGCCTACAAAGGGGTAGGGCCACGAGACCCCTAAATCGGCCCTTTATTTTTTCTTAAAATAAATTTCATGAGGAATAATTGATATCGCTCATGAAAATACACGAATGTTTACCACTTTTCATGAAAAGAATAATATCACCAAACAATGTGCCATTTAACTGTAATGACGTCATAAAGTGACGTCATTTTGACGTTATGGACAAAATATGGCGAAAATTGCTGGAATTTTGTCTTTTGTCGTAGAATTCAATGTGGCCGCATGCGTTAACAGAGATAAAACTTTTATGACAAGAGGATATAATGATAATCTTTCACATATAAATTTTCCATCATAGTCAATGCATGCAGCCATTTTATATAAATATGTCGTTTTTGCATCAATTTCGCGAAATATGACAAGTTTTGGTGTTTTCAAAAGGCTAAAAGCTATTGATAAACACAATGTTTACAAAAAGTAGATTCGTGATTCAGTAGAGAACGTTTCAAAATGTCAAATAACACTCAAAAATTCTATGAAGTACAATGTTCAAAATTTATCAAAATTAGGGCCAATATCGGGCTTCGTGGCCCTACCCCTTTCTGGAAAAAAAAATCCCAGAACTTTGTTCATAATAACTTTCACACTCCTTGGCCATATTACACTGTTTAGATTGAGGATCACTGACGAGGAATAAATACAAATGTACTTGAAACGTGCATGTCTGGTCACCGCTGCAAATTTATCTGTTCTTAAATGACGTTAAATATTGAATTTGAAGACGTTTAACATTTCTGACGCCAAAAAAATTGACAAACAGACGGAGACAATGACATAGCCCCACAGAAACATGAAGGACAAATTATCTAATGAACAATCTCCAGATAATTGCTTAACGTCCAATGTTCAAGTTGTCACCCAACTCTACTCCACTGACAACTCAAAAACTATTAACTTGCTCACCTTCGACTCTATCAGCTCGATCATCCTTGGACACACCAATCATACAACTAACTGCAAATGGAATATTGTCCTCTTTTAACCCTCCATCTACTAGTTTTGATTATAAATCGAATGAAACTATTTCTCCTCTCTAGACAACTCAAGCTACAAATGATAATATTCATTGTTCATTTCTTCTTTGTGTTTTTATATGAATCTGTATTATTGTATCCGCCTATTTTCTTTTCTTATGAGAAAGCTCTGTTTGATCTTATTTCAAGAATGTGTCAGGATTGTTACTGTTTTGACTTTTCATTCAAAGTTTCATGCATTTCAAACAAGCTGATGCATAACATAGGGAAACTATTCTGGGCAAGGTGAAATCGATTGGTTTTCCCTCTCTCTGTTGATGTGAAGCAACATCGACTGAACAACCTTCATTGCCCATGAGTCGATCCCAATGTAAACAGCATTCGGAACTCAGAACAATGGAGGCAAGGTCAGACAGAACGCAAATTCCTTGCTAGAACATTTTGATTAGGGGTGCCGAAAGGCCATGTGACTATCTAAATGTTTAGTTTTCAATTCTTTTAGTTTTTCATTTTTTATTCTATTTTTGTTTTTCATATTTTTAGAATTCATTTTCAAAAATCTTTTTTAAAACTTTCTTTAATTTTTCAATTCCGTTCTTTAACAAATTCTAGATATTCGGTATTTTTAAACGTGAGTTGATCACTGACGAGGGTTAAGTACCCGAAACGTGCATGTCTGATCAATGCTGTTAATTTATCTGGTCTTAAATGATGCTATTGAATTTAAAGACGTTTAACAATTATATTACTTTTTATTCCTTCAAAATTGTGAGAAAAAAATGAATAGATAATCATGTTAAATGAATATAGACTTTGCACAGTGCGTAACCTTTCTCGTCATCACTTCAAAATAGTTTTGCTTCATTTTTGCTAAAACTTACGATAAGGTTTTCTGTAACAATTACATGTACATTCATGACAGCGATTTTTTCGTGTTATATTTTCGAATCCGATGCATTTTCATCAAATACAAAAATTACGTAATAAAGGATTCATTTCCTGGGCATACCCGTATAAGATGACAAAGGTAATTCTATGTTTATTGGTTGCCCTCAAAAAGTTTCTTGACAAAAAGGAAGTTTTGGACACGAATTTGGAAATTCGATAAGAAAAAAATATCAAACGAAAAACTATTTAAAAGGCTGCACAAGAATCTTGATCAAAATAGTTGCGGAAAGAAAGCGAAATAGTAGACTGGAAAATGATGGAAAAATTGATATTTTTCTGTTTTTTGATGCCGTTAATGTGGAATCATGTCTCTTCACATGGAAGATTAATAAGACCACCATCCCGAAATTCAGCATGGCGATATCATCTCAGTGATGTACAGGATTACAACGATATGGGACACAATTGTGGAGGAAAAAATGTAAGTACACTTATTTTAATTCAAATTCTCATATGAAAGAGAGAGCTAAACATTCAAATATCTAAGATTGAAAGAAATCTTTAAAAAAGGGACTTTTAAGAGAACACAAATACGTACATTTGGTTTACGCGTTTGACGTTAAACTTCATGTGGCTTTATTATCAATATGGTTCAGTCTACATTTCGCATGGTCATTATTGTGAAGTTCCTTTCAAATAACATTTTATAAATTCATGTGAAGTTAATATTGCTTTGTTTTGCATAACATGTATCATCATATATGATAAAAGCATATCAGATCCCCCTTTCCAGAATGATCAATGACATTCTGGATTGCGATTGAATGGCTGTCAACATCAACAAACAAGAACTATTTAACCGATATGTACATTAATATGTACATCAAGACACATTCGGAGAAATAATGCCACTCTGACATCACGTCATGGCTCGCAGCCATATTTGAAATTACTATTGTCGTATATGGGCATCACTGTCACGAAGATTGATAAACGGTTGGGTGGCATTGGATATGATACTCCGCTATTTTCTGAAGAAGTTGATGTAAAAAACTTTGTTTCCGTGATAAATTCGGGGTTCCCATACGAGTTGAAAATTAGCAAGATCCGCCCATAGGCTGTACAGTAATTTCATAAGAATACAGCATGATTTGGCGAGTTTTGGCCACTTCAAAGTCCGTTTTTGTAGGTTTTTAGTGTAATAATTCATGTTCCGGGTATCGCAACTGAAAGGTTATAATAAATACATGAAGTCAGATAACTTCGTTATTCCGGATAACTGATTTTGGCGGTTCCCACGTATTTTAAAAATTCTACGAAATTTCCTCTATTCATAATGTTTTCTTATAGAATTGAAAATAGGTCACGAATCATCGTTACATAACAAATTTGAAATAATATGAATAACAGAAATTAAATAAAACGAAGTTTTAGCGGAGAAAAGCTACTAACTGATTTTAATAGGAGTTTCGCCGAACTACGTCACGTGACTGAGAGAAGCGGCATCATTTCTCCACATGAATAATAGGACTAGACAAATTTTCATGGATCTGTTTCGACGGGTGTTGCATGCATACAGGAGACACTGACTCTCCCCGGGCACCTCCGGGCACCTGTTCTCACTTCGGAATGTTATTCATTCCGAGGTTCGCAACCGTTCCAATGGAAATTCTAATGCTTTTGCGTTGCCTTCTTGACTTTGAGACTGAATAACTGATAGGTATTTCTTTGATATTTATAAGACACAATTTGTTTCATTCGAATGACTTTGACATCCATATGACTTAATGTGTATATATATATTACGTATAGGAAAAAGAACTCGTTGAGGTCTATATGAAGGTTAGATGCCCAAGGAGGGACCGAGGCCGAAGGCCGAGGTCTTTAAACAACACCCTTTTCTTCCCGCGGGCATCTATAACCTTTAAATGCAGACGTCAACGAGGTCTCTATCCGACTTATAACCCGCAGATTTTCCTCAATTTTCACAAAAAAATAAATATTTTCAAAAGGGGCGTTACTGCGACTTCCTCTCACTGGCAAAGTCCGTACCTGAAATAGTCTATATTTAAGAAACATGGTTTATCGCTTCATTTAAAAATACACAAGGCAACATGGAATATATCTTTAAGAAAATTTAGAAAATGACCGTTTCCAAGACTTCTCTTGCAGAAGAATTCATTTATACAACAATGGCAGATTTACTGACTGTCCACAGCGATTTAGACGGCGGCCTGCATGCGATACGATTTCAAGACCTAATCTGATTGGCTCGAATGAGTTCGAGGCAAAATAAGTTACTTTATCTTCCATGTGGTTTTGCAATTATGACATTATATGAACTTAAATTCACATAAAGTTACAGATGAACGACATTCATGTGAAATTCACACGATATTGTCTTCCATACGAGTTCACATGTATGACGGTATGTGATTTTATCTTCATATGTATTCACAATGAACTTTACATGACTGACACTCTGTTATATATTGATAACATTACAGCTGTATCGGAGATGTGATATTCAATTAAGAATTGTTTTTCATATCTTGCGTTTGTACTAATGTGTGCAAAACATTTGGTCATGGAAAAATTCTGTGCAGCACGAATGACACTTTATTGCAATATGCACAAAGGGGAATCCCCGTTTACATGTATTTATGCGCAGACCATTGAAATGTGATGCGGTTTTGCGTGTCAAAACGCACGTGCGTCAATGTTTGGCATTGGAAAATGCAAGCAAGAGCTCTGGGTCCGGCACCATGAACTAAGAATTGACTTAAGTCCAATTCTCAAAATGCGATTTATTATAAAGCAGTGAAAATTTTAAACATTGCGTTCATCCATTCTTTTCTACTTTGAAACAACAAAAATTGTATGACTAATTGAAAGTTAATATTCATATTATAACAAGACAAAATAACATTAAAATTTTGACTTAAATCAATTCGTAGTTTGTGGTGCCGGACCCCGGGTACCTCTGTTTAAGAAAACGAAGTTGCAGCGTAAATATCGTGTCTTTTCCGTTGCAGCTGGTTCTTTCATGCTTTTAAGTCTGTGAATCAACGATTTTCCAGGAGCTTTTCCACAGATCTATATATTCCGGCGTATCTGGAGATTGACATTTGTTTAAATATTGTTAGGTACAGAGCTTTAGTTTATCATTCTAGACGATTTCATATCACAAATTAAATAGAAGTATTTATTTTGTCAACAATATATAAAATTAGTAATTCACAGCAAAATGACGGTAATTCATACAGAATTCATAAAACCATGCGTGAAAAGTACCTATTGTTGATTCTCTATGTATGAACCAGCTGTAAACGGAGAAGACAGAGCAATTAAAATATCACCTCTCCGTCGCAGCTAACTATGTGTAGACTCTTATGCTGCATTATGCATATTTATGATAGTATCAATGGTCGAATGGAGGAAAATGTGGATTATGCGGAGATCCCTTTGATGGTGTACAGGATAACATGGCTGGTGGAAAATACGGTAAGGCTACCAGAAATATCACAGGATGCTACGAATTGGCGTCACCAACAGAAATAGATGTGGCGGTACAGATCACAGCCCAGCATAAGGGATTCTTTGAATTCAGACTTTGCGTGAACAATAATTTGAGCAAACCCATTACACAAGAATGCCTTGATGAACACCTGCTGAAAATCAATGGTACAGACGAGACTCGATTCTATGGGATATCAGAAAACAAAGTTTACAATCTAAAACTAAGTGTGCCAGGAAACATTCAGTGTGACCAATGCGTCCTACAATGGAAATGGAATACGGGTGAGTAGCAGACATCGATACTTAAGGGATCATTTGCAAAAGACATATTTCATTTGCAAAAGTGATTATTTAAGGAATGAGTGTCTTATTGTTTTGCGTTCATGGTTTTTACACTCTGGTTCGACAGGCGCAAATCTCGTGAACCGCGAAGCAAAAAATAAGATACTCAATCCTTATATTTACATTCAGAAATATTCAGATGTAAAACATCTTTGAAAATATCCTCGAAATTTTATACATATTAAGTGAAAATTAAGATCTTAATGTTTCACGTGTGTCAATTCTCCCTACCAGGAAGGGCAAGAAATCTTCCATTTAAAAGGACCAAAATATACGGTTTGATATTAAGAATTACCGAATTATTTTTATTTTAGAAATGTTTACACAATGAGTCTTAATTTTTTGTAAACAATTTAAAGAGGATAAGGATAATTGTTATTTTCTTCCTATTGAGTCGGTAATACAAACATTAAATCTAGATTGGTCACTAAAAGTGCACAACACAAAAGTTTGTGAATGTTGATAGAGAAAGGGAAATAAGTCTTTTGAAAAATAGATTGCTGATCATGTACTCAATAAGTCGAACTCCTGATAAGTCGAACTATTTCTGATGGTCCCTTGAAGTTCGAGTTATCGAGAGTAGACTGTATTTACAATTAAAAAGTCAGTGCTGCATAAATTCAATTCAGTAGCGCCATCTACATTCAAGTACACATGAACTCTGTGGAAGTTCACTTTTAAAAATGTACTGTTACAACGTTTTCACAAGGTTGTAAATATCTGCTAAAACGTTTTTATGATGAATTTTGTTTTTTTTTTATAAACAATTTAACATGTTTAAAGAGAATAAAACCTTATTTATAATATCAGAGTAGTCAGCGCTGCATAAATTCATTTCGGTAGCGCCATTTTTTGTATTGAAGTACACATGAACTCTTTAGAAACTGCTCACATACAAGTAAATAGAGTTGGTATACATATTTCAATAGTTCAAGGATTTTTTCTGTTGTTGTCCCCGTCTGTTTCTTCTCTTTTATATCGATCGTCTCACTCCCGTACACTTGTTGGGAATCTCCTCCTGATCGCAAGTTCAGCAACAGTAAGCCCCCGCCCACTGTTTGAACTTCTTGCGCGCTCGTTATGCGATTGGGGCCAACCTGTGTTAATCGTGAAATGAACGTCAAAATTGAATAGGCGTTTAACATAGGAAATCAACATGCAATGTAAATATTACATAATGTTTACCTGTGGTCTCATTCAATCCCATTTAACCAGAATTTATGCTGAATCATCTAGAATACTGTAGATTAAGTACGCGAAAATCAAGCTTGCATGATATAAGTATTTTCTCATCAAGAAATGGACAGAATGGTATTCGTCATATTGGATTATATGTAATGTATTTTCTCCATCTTTTTAGCAAATATTACACTACTATTTCAACACTGGAAAACTTTTTAATTCATGCACAGCTGCACATCAGAAGAATTCACGACTATTAACATATCTAACCTTAAACATTACACTTATTCTATGTCTATTGTCCTTTGATTTTGAGTACACCGTCTCATCATCTTATAACTCTTGTGTTTATACAATACGGGATCCTTTCGAACGCAAGATTTTATAGGTAGCCATTTTCACGCGCCGATCCACCTTAAAAATCTATGAAGTTTCAAGTTAGAATTTTGACTGTTAGGGAATCATTTATTTATAATTTACACGATATATATTATATATGCTGTCATCATCACCAAACAAGACATATTTACCTGATATGTACACCAATATGTACATTGAGACAATCACCGAACTTGGCAAATTTTCATGGAGCTGTTGCGACAGGTATTGCATGCAAACAGGAGAAGCTGACTCTCCCCGGACGCCTGGTCTCACTTTGGAATGTTGTTCATTCCGAGGTTCGCAACTGTTCCAATGGAAATTCTAATGATTTTTCTTTGCCTTCTCGACTCTGAAACTGAATAAGTGATAGGTACTTCTTTGATGTTTATTATTAGTATAGTGGAATATAGTCTTAAGAATTATTGCATGGTTACAATTTACAAATGTGCAACATTCCGAGGATCTGCTTCTGGATTCCTACCTATGTTGACATGGATACTAAAATGATTAAACCTGGTGTTGTAGCATAGAGCATCCCCCGCATAGGTAATTCATGGACGAACTGGCCCAGTATAGGCCATCCTCCTCCCGGATAAGCTAACCCAGTATAGAACATCCCCCGGATAAACCGGCCCAGTATAGATCACCCCCGGACATACCGGACCAGTATCGAGCATCCCCGCGGATAAACGGGCCTAGCACAGACTATCCCCTACGGATGAAACGTCCAAGCATAACTTATTCCCCCTAAGCACAGTACGCATCACCCCCTCCCCCTTAAGTTGTAAATCGGGTTTGCTTCGAATATTTGAATATACCAAGTTCATATCCTTCTGAATACAAAATGTACGTCAATGAATATTCTTTATCTTAAGCATGTTAGGGATTTCTTCACTTTAGGTTTACTTTATTGTGTTTTTTCCTAACTATGAAAGTACCAGAATGTAAATTTTATGTTGTTTTATTTCCAATCATTTGTGCAAAATTTGATAATTCTTAAAAAGGCTTTTCTTAATAATTTTAATCTTGGGTTAATATTCTTCGTGTAATATAGATATCAAACTTTTGTATAAAGTTATATACATGTTTGCCAAAATAATTTATCATTTCTACAAATCAGGGATTACCCATAAAAGAAGTATATGTTTTTTTTTTAATTTTTTAAGAATCTAAGATATTTTTGTTTCTGATTTTATTAGTATTAGACTGAAAAAATATTTTTCTTTAAGGTTAGGGTTGCGACTACAGGGATATAACTATATTTCCGTATCACGTAATATTTTAAACCGACATGTACGATAGATGCTGTAAACTCAGTTTGTTACATTATTTCAGAATAATTTCAAAAAATAATACTCCTTGAAAGTTTCATAGTTGAATGGATATTTTGGGGGGAAAATGCATATTTTTCAATGAAAATCGCCGAAAATAGGAAAAAATATAGTCATTTTCGCAAGAGTTCTGCTTCTAAAGATTAAAACATCAGAATATATACTATTCATTATACTCTCTAAAAGTGAGATAATTAGAAATTCGAACTTCGAGGTAAACTCTATGTTTTTGGGTCATGAATTGATTTTTTTGCATTAATTATTGTGCTATTTAAAGAAACAGTCATTTTGCTCTAAAACTAATTCGGGTACATATTGTTTTGACTGCTTTAGAATAAAGCAATACCATAGCTCTATGCGTAGAAAAAAATATGTGCAGCTGTCGACCTTGTAGCTATTATTTAAAAATTACGGGTTGTTGCCATAGCAATCAGCAAAAGCGTATTTTAAGAAAATACTCTCCATAGAACAGTTTATTTTATCAGAATTTCTCAAAATAGGCTTTAATTCATACACACGCTATAAGAATCCCCCAAAATAAGAGCATATGTGAATTTTTAAAATTTCATGCATTGCAGAGGCATGGAAATTTATGATGTGGTATTCTCTAAAAAGAAGAAAATGTTAAAATGGGCCAAAAATGGACGTTTATAGCCAAAACGAGACGGGCAAATTTTAATTTTTTGTCCGAATAGTTCGAGGTGATGAGATGTTCCTCTACATGTGGACATATCCATTTTTCTTACCTCATTTCCATTAAAAGTCGCCACCCTGACCTTAAGTCTCACTAATGTCTATATTCATATGAGGCGCCGTTTTACTATTCATTTCTTATTTTTTGATTGCTAATTTAATTTTTTATATCAAAAACTGAATATTTGATGTCAAAAACTGAATATTTGATATAAAAATAATTTGTGGTATCAAAAAATCAACTTTGTAATATCAATAATTGCAATTTCTTATATCAGAAATTCGATTATTTGATATCATAAATCAAATCATCAATTTTGTGTTAAAAAAATCAAATTTTTGTGCGCTGTTTATTATTTTCAATTTCTGGATATCAAGAAATATAATCCGTAATATTGTTTATATAAAAACCGATTTTTTTATATCACAAATTCGTTTTTTATATCACTAATTCGATTTTTTGATATCACAAATTCGAATGTGTGATATCAAAAATCGATTTTGTGATACATTATACATTGTATGACCAAATGGATCTTTTTTTGCGATATCAAAAAATCGATTTTTTATATCACAATATAGGAGGGAATTTTTATGTCAAAAACGATTACAAATTCTATTTCTTGATATCCAAAAATAGGAAATTCACGTAAATAGTAAAATGGCACCCCGTTTGTTTACCCTACCTAACAGACTAATTGTAAGGCGCTGTATGACTGTCTGTATATCGAGTAATAATCCGAGATCAATGGCCCTTTAGCTTCAGAATGTATAAATTTGGACTTGTTTGCTGGGGACATCTTGACACGAATAAAACCAAAAGAAAATGGGGGTTATGCATATCCATTGTCAACTGAACCACAATATGTTTTATGATACTACTAAGACAATTACTGTTTGAAATTTCAGTTTAAGAATGGAAATCCGGAATTAGACAAGGGGAATGTTGGACTCGGGCCGCTCTATCCCCCTGGGGGATGTTCTATGCTGAAACTCTACAGGGGGATAAACCGTGTGGATAGAATATCCCCTTTACATGGGGGATGTTCTATACCGGGCCAGTTCATCCAGGGAGATGATCTATGCGGGGGATGATCTATGCTACAACAAACGCATTATGAGAAAGTATGATCCAATTGCAGGACAGATTTTTGTAGACTCATGATCATATAGTAACGTTTACAGTATGTTATAGTACTGATCATGAGTTCTGCAAAACTGCAGGTGCACTAAGTGTTCATCTTGAAAAATGTTTATCAATGCCGTTTTGCCCAGTAAGAGGGGCAAATAAAGATGTTGAGGTACAGAAAAGTTAGTATTACATTGGTTAAAATTGGGGCCTTAATTCTGTAAAACGGCTGCAAGAATGCTTCACGTCAAATGCAATATGGCCGGTAAACTTTTGTCTACACCCCTTATATGCCTAACGACTTTGCAAATATGACAGATGTTTACATATATTACTTCATTTATATCAGGAAACTCCTATGGCTGCATTCCGGGGACGAATGATTGTGGAATTGGCTTTGGCCAACAAGAGCAGTTTTATGCTTGTGCCGATATTTCTATCAAAGGAAACTGCAATAGAGGTGGAACTACGATTTTGCCGACTCAAGCGCCTCTTACAGAAGCACCTTGGTATCCAGCACCAATGACAGCGGCACCACAGACGCAAGCACCAATGACAGCGGCACCACAGACACAAGCGCCAATGACAGCGGCACCACAGACGCAAGCACCAATGACAGCGGCACCACAGACTCAGCCACCACCACCGACACAAGCGCCTGTTACAAATGCTCCTTCTGGTGGTAGCTCCAACAACTGCGTCCCTACTGAACTTTACAAAGATAATCCTGGTATGGACGTCTGGTGTGTAACCAACTGTGCTGCTGGGTTTTGTCCACCCTCCCACTGCTCTTGTGGAGCAAGGAAACGTGTCTACACACAAAATGAAGGACCACGACATTCTTGTGATCCGAACGACAAAATGTGCCTCAAGATAATGGCTCTAAGGGAGCTCTTGATCGATTAAAGTTGATTTCTTATATTGACAAAAGACCATTTTTTCGGCACAATGACCAGTGTTTTATTCATTTTCTGGATGAATTGTATCATTTGTTTCTACTCTCTATTGGCAATTTATCTGAAATCTTCATAATTCAAATAAATTTTCGTTTTAGCATACAGTAAAATCGATTTCATTTCAATGGGCACCATCTAAGTAATTTCAAGTTAATAAAAAGGAGTCTATCTTTTCATTTGTATCCATTTCTTTGAGATAGTAAACAAAGATGTGTATCTGAACCATTATGCACCGTCGACATAATTTAGTTCCTATACAAAAATGTGAAAATTCTATCTTTAAAGACAAAAGGGATAATCTTGATATATAAAGTAGGTCAAGGTGAAGGGCACAAATGAATGGTCTTGTTTCAAGCATTTGGAGACGTTAAATATGGTACCAGTTTATGTGAAATATGATTATCTTATCTAAAAAGATGACAGAGATATTTTCATGGATGTTTTTTGAAAAGAAGGTCAAACTCCAATGTCAAGACTTAAAGAAGATCCTGACGATAATCTCAACAGCACTCACAATAGAGCACACAGTTGGGCATCGACGGAGCCAAAGGTGGGATCAGGTACCCGGGAGGAGTAAGAATCCCCTGTTTAGCAAACCACGCCCGCCATCAATGTTCACGCATGAAAATGAAAACAATATCTGAAACACATGCACTGTCTCAGGTTATGTCTATATAGAAAGTGCTATGGCGACCATGTCAGAGATAAATATTCAAAACACTTACTGCCAAACCCCTCGCGGGGAACTTTTTTACAAGCTCCACACGGCAAAGGGCATAAGTGTGACACAGATGAATTAAAAAGATCCTGACGATAATCTCAACATCACTTACAATAGAGCACACTATTGGGCACTGACGGACCCCCAGCAAGTCAAAGGTGGGATTAGGAGCCCGGGAGGAGTAAGCATCCTCTGTTTCGTTAGCCGCACCCACCACGAATGTTGACGCACGAAAATGAAAACAATATCTGAAATACATGCCTGAGGTTATGTCTATATAGAAAGTGCTATGGCGACCATGTCAGGGAAGTAACCAAAAGCTTGTTGCTTTCCATAAAGGTGTCAAATGTAATAAAGGATATGGTTCAAAAGATTGGCCAAGAGTAAAGGTTTTCATTATTTCTAAGAATTAGGTTAGTCATGGAGGTCAAGGCCACCGTAATAGCCGCGTCACTCAAAAAAGCGAAAATGTGCATATCTGCTTTAAAATGTTGCTAATGAATTTTAACATATTATCTTTAAAGGAAATGATGATAATGCTGAAAGGGTATTTTCCTGAAATTTGGTTCAACTCCAAAATCAAGTAAAGGGGAAGTCTATAAGGTTGAGGTGAACTTTATTCCGGCGTTCACGTCCGCCCCCCCCCACAAAAAACCATGGGTTACTCAGTTCTGGACATACGTGTATTTCATTATTGGGGGGGGGGGGGGGGCAAACCAATTAAGTCCTCTTTGGATGCTGATATAATGCATGCTTTTGATGCTGCATCTGACGAACTTTATTTTGAACTTTGACCTACTTGAAAAAAAAACGCTATGCCGGACAGGACCTTTATATATTTTATATGCATATTCTTTCAAATGATAATTTATTCGTGATTTGTAATTTATTTGTAATAAAGAGCAGATTATCCGTTATGTTATTGCCAACATTTAGGCTCCGACGATTGAACTAACTACAAAATCTATTTTTTGAAAATGACTCTCCAAAACACCACATGTCCATGATATAGAGGAAGATATAAGATGTTTCTTTTTGTGTCTTACGCTATAATGATAGATGCATTATATCAGAAACATCAAACACAAAGGACTGCACATAAACCAACGTGACCAATGGGCAATCGGTGCCGACGTAGGACGGCCACCTGCCACGGAAACAGCAGAAGGTGTGATTATCCTGGATTACGTGCGCACAAACATCCCACTATTCCGATTTCCCAGAGGTCTCGAAGAACGTACAATTGTGGTGTAAAACAACCTCCTCGCTGTCAGATGACCACATACAAACAAGACCGCAAAACGCAGGGGCCCAAGCAACACAGATGATTATCAAAATAGGGTGTACGTAATACAGTCCGTGCTCTGCCGGCTATAGCAAGTTCATCTATGTTATTACCCGAGGAGTCCGACTGACATTCAGAGAGGACAGGTGGTCGGGCCTTCTCTAAAGAGGTTTGGAAAGGGCCCGTCATGGAGTCCCATCGTCACACATCTTCGTCCCCAAGGCGCATCGTACTCCGCTAGGCACTTCATTACAATACAGTCAGTGTTCAACTCTTGTGAATACGCTGGTATACAAGGCTGTATATTGGTTAAGTGTCTTGCAGAGTGCGTTTATAGTGACTCAAAGATCATATCTATAGAATATTAGGTTACCGTAATCAATGTTTCTGATGCATTTTTCTATGAAAACTGGTTCACTTTTGATCCTCCTTATGTTGTTTTTAAGTAAGTATAAAAGGTAGAATATTAAATACCAAAAGCAAACCGCAATCTCCAATGCTGTAATTGCCCTAAGCTTATACACTAATGTAGAGTAATTGCTGTAAAACTCCAAGATGTTGAGAAAATAACGATACAACGAATATCTTGGCCCAATTGATTTTGAGAAATTTGATCATTTTTCTTTGAAAGATTGAATCAGTAGTGAAATGTCTTATAATTGCCTGTTCAGTAGCTACATCATCGAGAATCAAATCGGTATTTGTGTACAAACTGTACGTGCACTGTAAGTTATTAGATTCATTCCTTTTCGGGTTGTCCTTCAATGTTTCACTGTTGTTTTGTCTGTATGTTTACGTGTTACATTTATGCATTTCCCCTCGTTGTATTTCCTGTCCTCGATCAATGTGTGTGAGTTAAGCAAAAAAAAAAAATGGTAAGTGCACGTTTCTATCGTTTGTCTTATTTAGACTTACTTTTTGAGTGAAAAAAGAAGAAAGTTTGCATTTTTAAAGAAAAAAACCACTCAGCATACAAAAAGGTACATACATTACGTGACCCCTTCTTTGCTATGTAGGAATCAAGTATTCGTTATCGTGATTTAAAAATACTTGATTACTGACCCTTTATGAGAAAAATACCTTTGTAAGATATCAGATATCAATAAAAAAGTCAAAGGAAAAGAAAGTCGTGCACCATCAGGGTATCAAAATTTATTCCCACCCACTTTTAAAATAGAATTTATATTTTCCGATGGAATACGGAAGTGCATGTTACAACTCTTTACCTTTTTAAAGAAAATTTTCAAACCAAAATTAATTCAAATGAAAAAATAGGAATACCCTCATGTTCATGATAAATTTACTGTTTTTATGTGCCTTGATTATGTAATATGATATATTCATTAGATACACAAGGTTAAAAATGTTTTTGGTTTTAATTCAGCGTTCCATATTTTCATCAATAAATACTATCATATATTTAATTTGAATAAAAATAAACCAAAAAGTTTATGATAATCGGTTACCATGGCAACAGAATTTAGAATATGTGTTTCCGAGATTATCCTAGGCTAAACGTCACGAATAAGGCGGTAAGACTCAGTGTCTCTCGGTAACAAAACAACTACGGTATGTAAAGGGATATTAAAAGCATCGGAGTAAATGACGATCAGCACATTCTCTGCTGGATGAACCGAAAACAAAGGATGGGATCTCCAACAACACCAGGTTGCAGCATCCACAGCTATACCCCAAAACTCTCAATGCAAAAACACAGAGCAGACAAGCACAGAAAGAGACGCAAAAGGGATAAGGAACACATTCTCTTATCAAAAAGAGAGCTATATATTCAAATATCTAAGACAAAAAGAAATCTTTATTATAGGGACTTTTGAGAGACCTCAAATACGTACATTTGGTTTACGCGTTTGATGAAAAGGCCTTACCATCAATATGGTATATGTAGCGTGCTCATATGTTTTCACCCGAGGAGTCCAACTGACATTCAGAGAGGACAGGTGGTCGGGCCCCCTCTTCTTTAAAGAGGTTTGGACAGGGCCCGTCATGAAGTCCAGTAGAAATTTACTATGTTGAATCCAAACTCATCGCTTTTGTCATACACACTTGTATGAATCTCTCCATTAACAATTTTTTTTATTTAGGTCCAGAAATGGTGTTTCTGTGTGTGTAATGTTTACCTTTTTTAGAATCAATTCTTGTGGATAGAAATCATTTTTATACTTTTCAAAAACAGGATTGTCGATAGTAAGAATATCATCCAGGTACCTAGAAGTATCAGTGAAACATTTCACATCATCATTTTTACTTTGCTTTTGAAGATTTTGGATATTTTTTCATACATGTATAAAAATAAATCTGCAACATGAGGCGTACAATTAGGACCCATAGGAATTCCTACAACCTGTTTGTATAGTTTTCGAACTCATTTTCGAAGTCAGACCAACTTTCAGATCAGAGGCTTCGCCTTGGGAAGTAGATCTCGTCTCGGGTAACCAGAATCATACTAACTCCCTCAATAGTATACTTTAACTGTATATATTTTTTCAATCTTACCCAAAATGATAAGCAATAGAAATTACAAGGAGGGGCTCTCTAACAGGACTTGGTTGCACCTACAGCAAAGTATTGAAACATCCAAAGGAGAAAAAACACAGAGGGGCCAAGTACAAAGGATACCTAACGGACATGAACGATTAAACTCCAAACTGTCGCCAGCTTAGGACGGTCATCTGCTTATTTTAGTACAAAATGGTGTGGTTATCAGGACTATGCGCGTGCAATTTGTCCAGTTATCCAGTGGTCTCAAAGAACACACAATTGTTGTATATTATAGCTAACATCCTTAGTGTAAGTTTACGATATAAACAAGACAGCAAAACTTATGCGGGCCGCTGGTAACGTGCACAGTGAATAATAATGTAAATTGATATCAATTAAATATGACGTACGAAAAACAGTCTATGCTCTGCCGACTAGAGCGAGCTAATGCATGTAATCACCGATAGACTACAACCAATTTTCAGTGAACACAGGTGGTCAAGGTCCTGTAGGCCCTATTCAGAGGCGTAAGTAGAAGAGATCCTTGGAAGGATGGTGTAGGGACCAAACACTATTGAATCATTTAAGGACAACTCATAAAAAGGAAGGAATTAGACAACTTTCATTGCACTGACTGGTTCATTTAATTTTATATGACGCACCGAACAGATAAATGTAAGATTTTTCACTTATTGTTTTAGTTTGTACTCAATAATAAGGTACTACAGAACCTATGTGGGTATATAGTTTATTTACAATATGTACATGTTCACAGTTCAATGGTGTTTGGTCCCTGCACAATTCTTCCAAGGATTTCTTCTACTTACGCCTCTGATTAGACCTTATACAAACGTTGGACCCGCTCACTTTTTGCAAAATAGATGTATGAAACTTTGATATTATACTAGGGACGGACTTCACTAAACGTGTTTTTCCATTTTGAATCATTTTGGCTCAAAGTACCACTGATGAGGATTCATTATCCGAAACAAGCTTGTCTGGTCCATGGTGCAACGCACGTCTTGCACCGCAACGTCATAGGTTCCTTCAAATACTTTCCATTCTCAATACTTTGCAATGAAGCGTCTGGCAGAATGCGATGAAACCCTTGGTGTACCAAGATGGTGCAACGCATTCAGAAATGCAGATCTAGAAGGCTGTTCTATGGTAACAGAGTTGAGCACTTCGTTTGTTGATGTTAGCCTTGAGAAAAGGGAAGGATCTCCAGCATGACCACCCTGCACTCACCCAGCGAAACAAACACACAAGAAAGTGACACATAAATGACATCAGACAAAACTACAAATAGCAAAAAGACAATAATATTCACTAGCACATAAAACAATCAAAACAGACGTACAGAAATATCAAACACTAACGACAACACATAAAAAGAAGGTGACCAATGTGCACCCGGCGCCGACTTTGGACGGCAATCTGCTTTCAGCAAATTGTGTGGTTATCCGGATTACGTGCGCACAACCCTCCCTCTTATCCAGATAAACAGAGGTTTTAATAGACGCACAGTTGTTGTATAGACATAAAACTTCTCACTGTAATATGACATCACAAACAAGATAGTTGAACGCAGCTGCCTCTTGTAATTGTCAATATTGAAATATATGTTCTATAGTGCCAATTTTGTTGTACTATACACGTGTTTGGTATATTTTAATCCTCGTCAGTAGTACTTCATGTCAAACAGTTTAAATAAAGCCAAAGTGAATTTTCCTGGCGCCATCTACAATACAGAACTTTAATTTCCTCTCGCCAAAATGAGCGGCTTCAAATTTTGTGTAGGATTTATTCAGAAGCGTATTTAAGTGAACAATATGGCCAAAAATCGTTGGAGGGTAGGCGCAAGAAGCTTAATTCTAAACTTGACCGAAAAAATTTGCCGAAACCCAGCTAAGGACAGAGCTATGCAATGAGGGAGATACCCCTTAGTTTTAGAAATTTAGGTCTAATTACAGATTCTATGTAAATGGATCTAAAAAATGAGTATTGCAAGTTACCCTACCATACGATAGAGTATCACGATACGAGATTGTGATAGGATTATACCGATACTTTATTTTTTTTTCTTTTAAATTCTTAATTTGATCTTATTTCTTTGGGATCGAATATATGTACATGCATTTAAAACAGATTTTTCTTCCAAATATCATCATGTCAACACATTTCGGTTTAAGTAATGCTCTTCAGCACTTACTCTTTCTATTTGAATAAACCTATGTCAGTATCGCGATACCTGGGTTGCGATATGATACGCCTATTGTACGGCTTCGTGATCGATACTGTCGATATATTGTTACTAGTAGTGTTGAACCAATTATCGCCAACAATCGATGTCGGTCGCTAAAAGTCTTTCGATTCTGATTTTTTACAGTCGATTGTCGCTAAAAGGAAATGTTTTGTATTAATTAAAGGTATTTATTTTCTTCTTTTTCCATGTAACATGAAACGTTACTTGTTTAACTCAATATTGTTTTATCGGTAAATAGACAGGTAATTTGAAACAGAATGATTTACATTTTGTTTTCAGCAAAATATTCTAGATTCTTCGCAGAAAAAAATACAAATTTTCAATCTTTTGTGTTGAAGTTTTCATTGAATATTGTTTTTCGATTTAAATCGATAATTGATCGGTTTACCCTTTCCGATTATTTTCCGATTGTCCATTCCTAAAAGTATTTCGATGTACAACACAAGCGACTAGCCTAGTTGACATATTAGTTTTAAGTGCTTCCAACCGTCTTTTTTTCTTCTCTCTACCAATGCGCGTATATTACGCTTTGTTCGCTGGTGACGGTTTCAGGGTGAAAACTTCTCCTTATGTGTTCGAAGACATAGATCACAGCCAATTGTGCCTCATATGAAAATCATGTGAAATTTACATGAACTTTACATGAAAGTTCACATGAAATTTATGTGAAACGAGCACGAACATGAAATTTACATGAATTTTTTCACATGAAATTCATGTGAAGATTTTTACATGGATGTTATGTGAATTCAGTTTCCTGTGAAGGTCACTTAGAAAAATTCATGTGAAATTTATGTGAAATTCATGTGAAATATTTTTCACATAAAGCTTATTTGAAAATTACTAGTATAAAAATTTTACATGAACTTTCATGTGAAATTTACATGATGCTCATTTCATATGAATTTCATGTGAGGCACAATTGGCTGTGAAAATGAACAGAATTATCTCTCTTCAGGACGGACGTGGTTTTAATTGGGGTTTTTTTTTTTCGTTTTATTTTACTTAGTCAATCGAGTCCCTTTCCTCAATATGGACGTTTATCTATAGTTGGGGGAGAGGTATTTTGTTTAATTTTACTCACTGGATAAGATGTGCGATCAATCAGGGAGCATCTTTTCAGTTTCTTTTTTTTTAACCTTTAGAAGTCTTGGACATGTTTCTATCGATCAGTCCGTCTAGACTTTTTGGCAGCGGGTGTTGCATGCAAACAGGAGACGCTGACTCTTCCTGGGCACCTGGTCTCACTCCCATATCGGGAGTTCGCTTCTTTTCATATGGTGGAGTTTTTGATTGTTTGCTTTGGTTCCTGTTTTATCCTGACTATGATGCCTTCGGTTTCTGATTTTCTGAATTATCGATTTTGTGCTGTAAACAGGGATATGGTCATTATCCATATTTGTCATTAATCCTCTTGACCATTTATTTTTGTAAGTGATTTATCAATGTTTATTTCATCCAAACTTAGTTGTTCTTTTCATTTGAGTGAAAAGGAAAACAATGCATTCGTTAAATACCAAAAGACCTACTAGTACATTACGTGACCTCTTCTTTGTTCTGCATGAATCAAGTTTTCTTTTTGATAAGGAATTACAGTGATTTGAAAATACGTGATAACTGACATGAATCGGGGTCATACTTTTCCAAGATATCAAATATCAACAAAAAAAGGCAACGAAAAAAAGTTTTCCACTAGCACGGAATCGAAATTCATTTCCACCCACTTTCTGGACACCGATATTTAAAGGGCGACGGATGCAAGATATGTAAAAACTGGGTTTTTTTTTTTCGAATATATATAAGGTACTAAATTTGGCTAGATTTAATTAAAAAAATGAAAAAGAAAACAAAAGTGATCGTTGTTGATTCGATGTTTGCTTACACAGAAATGAAATTTCATATCATATTTTTCTACATTTTGCTATCTTGGCAATGTCGCACGGCATATTCTCATGGGAGATTATTGGAACCACCTAGCAGAGCCTCTGCATGGCGAAAGGGTTTCAATTCGCCAACAAACACGAATGACATGGGACTGAACTGTGGAGGTCTTCAGGTTGGTAAATTGCATTTGTTTTCTTAACACGTTGCGTTGTCTCCTTAAGGAGAAAAGATTCAAATCCCGGCGAGTTGCAAATTGGGGAAATAGAAACACATGATCGGTAAAATAATGTGGGTCATGTTAAATGATGAACCAATTATCGCCGACAATCGATTGTCGATCTCTAAAAGTCTTTCGATTCCGATAATCGATTTCAATTTTTTTTTACAATCGATTGTCGCTGTAAGAAAAGAAAGATGTATTGTGTTTAGGTATTTATATACTTCTTTTTCTATATAACATGTACATTTTTGTAACATTACTTGTTGTTTTATCTGTAAACAGGCAGACAATTTGAAACTGAATGTTTCAAATTTTGCTTTCAGAAAAATGTTTTAGCTTCTATGCAGAAAAATACAATCTTTCTATATTTTATGTTGAATTTTTCATGGAATGTTGTTTTCCGATTTAAATCAAATTTAATAAATCTCCCCGTTTACCCTTTCCGATTACTTTTTTTATTTTCCGATCATCGAATCATAAAAGCCTTACGATGTACGACACTATTTAAGCTTAAGTGGACAGTGGCTAGAATAAAAAAAAACCAGGAGTGGGAGTGGTAATTTACAAAGAGTAACATCGAGGGGCTTGAATTTTCTAAAAAGGGTTTATCTTACTTTGAGGAGCTCTCAGGGTCTGAATATTATATTTTCTTATTGTGAAATTTAGAATGCCCATCGTGTATCAATAGCAAATTTGACAATCTATCATGATTTTGCTTCCTTGCATGGGCGATACATATTTCTTGCTGCAGTGTGAAGTAGTTAAGCTTGTTCCCCGTGACTTGATATTTGAGGTGTATTAATTTCTTCTTTCCAGCTCTGTCGCTTGAAAGATGCTTTCTTTTGGCCCTTGATCAATTTGACATCATATATTCGGAAACTTGTCATTTCATAAAAAAATAATATCGAAAATAAAGGAGGTTAACATCTTAGCATTCATCCCTTCAATTCAATTTCGGTCATCGATTTTATTTAATTTTGCTACTGAATCGATCCTGCAGGGAATTTGGAGTCACCCTCTCTGCAAAGAAATTGCACTTTAAGTGAAAAAAAAAATAAAACCAGAGGGCGCTACAGAAATGAATTTTGACTCTGTCTGAAAATCACTTTGGCTGGAGGCATCACTGATCTCAGGATTACGTGTCTGGTGCATTAAGATTGTTTTAAAATTTTCTTCAAGATGGTAAAGAGTTGGAACATTTCCGTATTATAGAATCCCTAAAAGACTCAGTCAGCTCTGTATAGTTAAAAACTTAAAATACAACAAAACCAAAATCAATTTATTTTTGATTTTCTTTTAAATATGCAGAGGCAAATAGGCAACAATGGAAAATGTGGACTGTGCGGTGATGCATACGATGGAACACAACATCACATGGCGGGAGGGCAGAACGCACCATTCAGTAGACCCATCGTTAGGTGCTTTGAAAGGTCGCAGACAATGAATATTGAAGTCGAAATCACAGCATCCCACATGGGATATTTTGAATTCAGGCTTTGTGAAAACAATGATATGACCAAGAGGATTACACTAGAGTGTCTCAATCAACATATCTTAACAATCCATGGCACGTCAGGAGAGACAAGATTTATGGAGCAGGGTAGTGGAATGAATACCTTAGTTCTAGACTTACCCGATATTATCTGCCAGCAGTGTGTGCTTCAGTGGCTATGGCATACGGGTAAGCATGTTCAGAGTGTTCGAATTAAATTGAAATATCGATCCTTGATCGGACATTTTTGCATAACTGTTAATGCCGTTATTTCTATTGAATTGTTTATTACTCCTACGGTTAATTCTATGGAAGGGTGTTGCTTGTTTTAGCCTAATTTAAACAATTGTATGGAACAATCTCGTCCGTACCATGTTTTCTGTCTTTTATTTTGAAATTTGATACTAGTAATATATATATATATATGTATATGAAAATTGTACGTATACCTTTGCGATAGAGAACTCGTCTGCATCTTTAAATATGTTGAATGAACTGTCCATTTGCAAATTTAGTCAATGTAATGATAACTTAATCGTAAGATGTTTTAATCGAATAAGCTAAATAACGGTTATGTTAGAGAGTGTGTAACCCAACATACATGACCATAAGCTTAATAGTCATTTATTTGAAACGCCAACATGCTCCCAATCTGCAAATGAACTTGCATGTTTGGTTTGAATAATCGTGTTTTTATTTGTGTTTTGTTACGAAATGCAATATAAAGTAGATCCTTTCCATAATAATTTTCTCAATATTTGGCCATATTACACTGTTTAGATTGAGGATCACTGACGAGGGTGAAGTACCCGAAACGTGCATGTCTGGTCCATGCTGCAAATTCATCTGTTCTCAAATGATGCCATTCAATTTGAAGACGTTTAACATTTGAACCACTTTGTGAGTGTCACTGCTGGTGGACCAGGAGTCCCCGAAGGCACATGTAGCCAAGTTCGATCAACTTCGGTTGATCGTTTCTTCAACGCATTCGAACATTTCTGTTATCAAACTTTCTCGAAATTTCTAAAACGTGGGTCCTGTAGCATGATATCCCACCCTTCTTGCTACGTCTTTCGGTACATTTTTGGACATAATAATTTTCTCAATATTTGGCCTTATTACGTTTAGATTGAGGATCACTGACGAGGGTTAAGTACCCGAAACGTGCATGTCTGCTCAATACTGCAAAATTATCTGTTCTCAAATGATATGCTATTCAATTTGAAGACGTTAACATTGTAAGTTTATGTACATTTTGTTACAGCTTCTTAGAAGCAGTTTTTGAAAAAGAAAACTTAATTATCATTGAAAACGTGTTAAAGCTCGGACAATATGATTTTAGGAAATGGCTGGGGCTGTGATCCACCGGGCTATCCGAATTGTGGAAAAGGAAAAGGCCCACAAGAAGAATTCGTTGGATGCGCGGACATTGAAATCTTAGAAATTGGTCAATGTCTAACAACCCAGGCACCACCGACACCTGGACCACAAACACAGGCACCACAAACACAGGCACCACAAACATGGGCACCACCGACACTAGCACCGCCTACGTGGGCACCACCTACACCAGCACCTCAGACACCAGCACCACAAACGTGGGCACCACCGATTACTCAAGCACCACAAACGTGGGCACCACCAACACCAGCACCCCCTGGTGACAACACTCAACAATGCAGAGGAGTTGGGGTCTACACAGGGCGCTCTGACATTGACCAGTGGTGTAACATGCATTGTCCTTTAGGTCACTGCCCTCCCAGTCATTGCGCGTGTGGACCAGCTACTGTTGCACCACCGACCAACGCCCCTACAATCATGCCGAATCCAGCTACTGTTGCACCACCGACCAACGCCCCTACAATCATGCCGAATCCAAACACGGCCCCACCTTCCGGCGCCAATTCTCAAAACTGCATAGCAACTGGGAATAACCCTGGACAATGGGCTTCCCAGTGGTGTAATGTCCATTGTTCCATTGGTTATTGTCCCCCATCTTTATGTAGCTGTGTAACTGTGGCCACAACCCCTTCCGATGAACAACCATCATCACTTTCATGCGAACCTTCCCAAGCTATCAGCACTAATCGAAACTCTAAACAGTGGAAGAAAGGCCAAAAGTGGTGCATGAAAAATTGTACTTTAAAGAAAGGAAACTGCCCAGAAAGTCGTTGTAACGAGGATTGTCGCATTCTAATGTACATGTAAAATCTGTCTACGCAAAATTTCCCTGGTTTAATAGAGCAAGCTTTTGGACAGAAACAAGTATTTTAAGTTTTATGTAAAGAAAAATAAGCACAATCGTAATTTGTGTGAACAATTTTTTTTTAATTTTTAATCATTGGGCTGTAAAAATCAAATACGTATTTATATAACCCTGTTTAGCTCAGATCTAGATTTTGTTCACATCCTGAGATTCAGCAAATGTGAGATAGGGGCTGGGTGGCTGTTTTACAAGTTTGAGAAAAAATATATGTAAAAACGGGAAAATCAGGATTCCCAGACAATTGAATGCGATTTTACTACCTTACGAAGTTCGTATAGATCTAAATCCTGGATGAAGCTAACATTTTTCTGGAATTGAATGAAGTTTGACTGAAAATGCATTGTTTCAAACATTGATTTATGTACGAAAAAAAAGGCTTATAATTTGTTTTTGTAATTTAGTTGTTTCAACATTCTGATATACTAGTACATTGTATTATATACACATATACGTACCTTTAATAATAGAATTCTGCAAGAAAAGAAACGATATATCATCTTCTTTTGAATTAGCATGTATTCTTTTCTTATATATATATCTAACCAATAAAATACTATTCATGAGCATCTAAACAAAGGCTTTATTCTCCTTTCTGCAATCACACTACAAGTACGCATGGTTTTCACTGGAGAGAGAGGGGGGAATTTCATCCATTCATCCATCCATCCATCCATCGTCAGTGGTGTTTCTTTAAGTAGCATTCCTCTGGAATGATGTTTTTATAAAATGTCTGAGTCGGGCCTGAACATAAAATCTCAGTCAGGGATATATGTTTGTGACCGACTAACATAGTCACTGAGGAAGTTCTACGGTCGATATGGGGAACTTGTCATACACTATGATGTCCCACTCTCCAGAATGGTGGATGATATTTCTGTCATAGACCATTTGAACCATCCAACCAAAGATTGTACTCTATGTCTTCAGAAATGGAAGTAACCGGATGTGACAGTTCTACCGAATTGAAACGGCGGGTACGTGTTGCATGCAAGCAGGAGATGCTTACTCTTCCTGGGTACCTGGTCTCACTCCCATTATGGGAATTCGCTTCTTTTCATATATTGGAGGTTTTTGTTTGTTTGCTTTGGTTTCTGTTTTATCCTGATTTTGTATGCCTTCGGTTTCTGATTTTCTGAATTATCGATTTTGTGCGTAAACATGGATATGGTCATTACCCATATTTGTCACTTGTACTTTAGGGCGACTATTTACTTCTGTTTTTTTTTTCTAAATATACACGGAAAGTGTAATAGGGATTGTGCTTCGATCAAAATTCACTTACCAACGGTAAGCAGCATTCCGTTTTCCAGTTACCCGACCTGAATTTTCACTTACCTCGGGAAACGGGTAATGGAATTCTAGAACACTGGAATTTATCATAAATAAAACAGATGATTCAGGAAAAAGCTTAAAATCTTAAAGGAGCTGTTAAGATAAGGGCCGGATTTAGCCCTGAAATCACTCGATTATTTCTCGTGCGCTGTCCTTCCAATTTAGATAAAAGTTGGTCAGGATAAAAATATAAAGTATTATAAGATTCCTAGTAGGTATTTTATTTAAATAAATTCGGTGAAAGATGTTATAATTATGGGTTGAAGAGGTAGGGGTACAGATGACGGGAAACGTTGAATTTCGATCGAAAATGCACAAAATTTGCATTATTTTAAACATTTTTACGTTTATTATGGTTCTGTTAACTTTTCATGTCAAAATTGGATAAGCAAAATTAACTTTGAGGTTATTATATCAATATAATCGGCAAATTCTGCAATCGGGAAACTGAAAAACGGTTTTATTTCGTTCTTCTCAGCCATTTATATAGCTTTCTGGCGCGAAATACACACGGTATAGAAATAGACAACTTTCTCGTTTATTTCCTTCCAAACGGTTAAATATTTGATCGGAACACACTCTGAATAGATTGTTCCGTGATATAAAAAGAAAAAGACGACAATATTACGTTCTTTAACGCTCTAGAGGCAAATTTAAAAATAGTCAGCCATCCCCCCTTTTTTCGTTTTTCGCCTGTGGGACATTGTTCCCCCCCCCCCCCCTCGCTTCAGAACCCCACTTGGCCAGAAAATGTGTTTTATTGATATACAACTTTGGTGAAAGTGGCATTGTAAAGCGAGGGAGGGGGGGACGATGTTGTATAAAACTTTTCCGTTTTCCATTGATTTCTGTGTACAAAACGCTTATTTTGACCCAAATATCGGTCTTACTTTGCATAAATTATCCCATCTGAAAGCAGATTCATATGCAGACCAGTTACTTCAAATTTCAACCGAAAAAGATTCTCAATTTTTGCATTTTGAAATTTCGACTTTTCAGGGCAGATTCTACGCCTTATCTTAACAGCTCCTTTCACATCATAGTACTTGATTACTGATTTTCAGGTCTATTATGTAAGAACAACAAATTGCGAGCGATAGCGATTTTTTTTTTTCAGTATCGAAATAAAAAAGGTTAGACATGTAAAATAATTTCATTTACATGTATATCCTCTATTCGTGTGGTTTTTTTTTCAGTTCCATTGCTCATAGTGCCCTTGTTTATTGACCAAGGTGTAATACTGCATCATTTGAAAATAGTGTATGTAATAAATTCTGGCAAGCGGAAGCGAGCCAGAGAATGTTTTTTTTTCAATGCTGACAACAAAATATTATCACAATACAATTTGATTTTATATTCTTTAAATATCATGACAACAAAAGTGGAAGTCTTCAAAGGTGGAAGCTTTTCTAATTCCTCACGCTGGACTTCAATTAATTATGATTGTATTAAGAGATTGCTGGCGAGCGACACCGAGTCGGCCGTTTATTTGCTGACATAGAATAAATGTCAGAATTTTACTTTGTCTATCTTCTACCACAGGGGACCATTGCAAGATTTTTTTCTATGAAATCGTACTGCAATCTCAATTCCATCCCCCTTTCCCTCTTTCCATTTTTAAATGAGCTACAACGATGTCCCGTCGATTCTACACATAGAGATTTTTCTTTTCTCCGCACTTTGTAGTATATAGCAGAATCCGTGGGAAATAGTTGAAGCTGATTAAATGGAAAGGGGAGGGGGTGTGACTTGATTTGATTGCAGCATGATTTCACAGAAAAAAAATCTTGCAACGGCCCCTGTGTCTTTTAATTTAAGACTTTTAAATATGGATGGGCATCGGACCATCCATATTTCAAAACCGGGATCTTTCAGTAAAGTCTTCAAAACTGCTAATCATACAGTGCAAAATTTTTAAATACTGACAAGAAAGATATCAAAATTCTCTCCACCCTACAATAGTAAAAAAAAAAGGATGAATAAAATAAACAAAACAGAGTGCAAAGTGAGCTGTAAGTGCATGTATACCGGTATTATATACATGCATAATCAAATTATTTCAAAATCTTAAAGCTTGGACACAAAAAAGAGTATTCTGAATCAATAACTTTGGCTGTTTGGGAGGAAAGGGGTGTTAGGTCCCCTCTTTTTTTTTTAAATACGCCACTTACTGCATGGTATAGTGTGTTCCCGTGATCCCAAATTAACTGCCATATTGGATTACATTTTGTACAACTCTCTGGACAGTGCTTGGGAAGCACAGGGGCCATGCGCCATATAGCTCCATTAATTTGCAAATGGCCCATGGTCATTAAAGTCCCAATACTTAAAAGTCTTTCTTAAGAAATGACCCATTGAAATTTTAGAAAATCATGGAAAATGGCCCATTCCCCAAATTTCTTCCCAATCACTGACTCTCGGACATTATCCATTTCAGCCATGCAAAACGTTGACATTAAAAAAAAATATAAATAAATTTTCAGATGAGATCTCATAACTAATCTTCAGACTATTCTTTAACATGGGCGGATCCAGAATTTTTTTCAGGGGGGGGGTCCTAAAGTCCGAATTTTTTGAAGAGCAAAAAAAACCCACAAAAAAACAAAAAACAAAAAAAAAAAACAAACCACCAACGCAAACGCAAGAAATCAAAGATGCTGATTGATGGCTGTCAGTTCTGTCTCTAATTATTAATAAGACAGGTGACTGGAGAGCAATGGCGAGCAAACAGCTTAAAATTTTGAATTTTTACATCATATACATGTATATAGTAATTGATTAAATTGATTGTCAGTTCTAATATGTACAAATACAACAAATGTCGAGCGATAGCGGGCCAGCGAAATTTTTTCCAAGAATTGGAATAAATCCACTATTTGTGTCTTTTCAGTTTCTTTTCGTTTCCTTCGTGCCCTAGTTTATTGACCTAGGTGTAATGTATAGGAACGCGCAGATGTATCATTTAAAAATAACGTACATGTATGTAATAAATTCTGGCGAGCCGGAGCGAGCCAGAGAAAAAAATTTGAAATGCTGACGGCAAAATATTATCAAAATGAAAGATTTCTAATACAAATTCATGATACATTTTTCAAAGATGATGACAACAAAAGGGGAATTGGGACTTAATCTTATGAAATATGTATGTTAATAACAAAAATTTAGCAATGTTTCGAAAATTCCAGGGGGGTCCGGACCCCCCTCTGGATCCGCGCTTGTTTAAAAATATCTTCGTGTTTGTAATTCTCATCAAGACTAAAAATATTTATACGATGTGAAAACTTCAAAAAATTTGTTAAAGTAGAGCAATTCAAACATAACAAAGATGGATAAAGTCTGAGAGTTGTAATCCAAGGAGGGATATGACTCTAGCAAATCAAGGACTTATAAACAGATTATAAATCCTTGAGCAAATGAAGGAAATTAATTAATAAATGACACTATTAGAAGCTTTCAAAGGGGAAAAAATAAAGGGGGAACGAAGGGAAAACCCGGATTACAATTTCGATTTAGGTCCGAAAACTAGGCTCAACTCAAAAAACGAAGTTCCGGCGAAGAACAAAATGACGTTATTTGGTAGTTTTACAGAAAATCGAAAAAGCAATCACTACAAATGAAGAAAAGAATGTTTTCAAAGTTTACAAACATCCTCCATCAGGCTGTTGAGGCGGTAAGCCTTAGACAGTATTCTAGATTTCCTCTGACCACGATTTTTTTTCTACGCTTCCTGTAAATCAACCCTTACTGTCAACTTCTGGAGAGTGTTAGACATTCACTCTGACAAGGAAAATACTTTGCCTCAGAATTTTACTGGACATTTGGACTCATGAGTCAGGGTGTTTCCAATCAGACATTTTAGATTTGAACCAGTTTTGCTGGTCAGACCTACATGTAATATGAATCAAGGCAAAGCCTTATGTGCGAGCGGAGAAAAAAGACATCAAAAATTTTGTAAAACCTTAAAACCTTGAACTCAAAATCAAAAACTTTTCAAAATCATAACTTTGTGATTCCAGGAATCCTCCCCGCCGGTCAAGCTGGACCTCCCCTTCCCACTGCAAAAAAAGAAAAAAAAAAGAAAAAAAAATCTGGACCCATCCCATCAACTTTACACAGACGTAGATCATAAACGAGGGAGTCTGAAATCCCTCTCATTTCCTCTCTAATGACCTTGAAATCCATTTAAAAAATTCAAATCTTTCTTCTTTACTACATGATTATTTCGATCATACCTATTTTGTTTTGTTTTTTTTTTTTTTGATACACTGAAAAGTGTTAGAAAATCGCGGCAGTTTTGTGTTACTTTTCCTTCTTGCGTTGCTACAATAATGTACCATTCTTGCACGTGAAAATGGGCGCACTGCTACCATGACGTCACATATGGAGGAATAATGACGTCAAGTATACTACAGAGTTACGTACCGTTGTGTCGTCATTAGTGATAAAGGTGGCGGATTAGTTGCTGCTGAATTTCTGATTTTTAGACGAACAATTTGGCAAGTTTCACTTAATTTTATTACGCCATAAAATAGAAGAATTCTATCCATTGCGACTTTGTCAAGGTATGTTCTCCTGCTCTGTCGTTTAAGGGAATCGAGTCACTTTTACCCGTATCCTCGGTCCTGTTACCATACTTTTTCAGCTCCAAGTATGTATATCTTTTGCTCGTGCATTTTCCCATACTTATGTATACGCGTTACCATAAATGCGAGCTTCGCTCGCAAAGGCCCTTCGGGCCTTTGCAGCGAGCTCCGCTCGCTATTACTTTCAGCATCTGTTGGGTTGCTGTATTGCTCATGTTTCTTGTTTTAAAACAAAATTCTGTTCGACCAATGACAGAGTGTTTCAAATACAAAAGGGAAAAATTAATTCTGAATGGTACCAAATCGTAAAAAACATGACTTCACCACAATCAGCCAGTGCACTGTACTGAAGGGTTACATCTCAAGGTAGGGTGCATCATGGTGAAGTATTACATCTCTATAATCAACATGATGAAGAGCTTGGCGATTACTTGATTCATTATGTATGTACAGTCTTCAACATTGGATGGTTATTTTAAAAAAGCTGTTCAAATTTTGGTCACGCTTGTAAAGATAAAGTCTGTGGTCATACTGGTCAATGTTACATGTACGTAAGGCTTACGTACTGGTCAATCGAAAGGCTTATCTTATGAATCAGTTTTGATATTTCCATTCAATTCCCAACACTATACATTACAACCACAAGGACATTTTTCGTATATACATTTGTAACACAGAACATATATGTCGGCTGACCTTGAAGCACTGGTCCTAGTAGTACCGGTAGTAGTGTTGTAACGATTATCGGCGACATCATCGCTAATACCCTTTGATTGATTAATCGATTTTGTTTATAAGAATTGATTATAATCGGAAATATTCAACATGGAAAAGAATGACATAGTTTTCGGTCATATTCGCGTATGACAAGTACGAATAAAACGAAAGTAGATCAACGATCGTTTCTACGAGTTAAAGTTCCGGGCGTAGCGTAAATAATTTGAAAAGGATACACTCTCTAAGGCATACAATGGATGGAATTAGGATTTTCATTGAATTTAATAGCAATGACAAGTACTCTTATAGAAAACTTCAATGTCAGATGCGATACGGGACTGCGATGCGTTAATATCTACTCGTCTAGAAAAAAAAACTTTTTAGTTTTTACGCCGAACTTCTGAGCTTTGTAAGAAGGACAAGGTCAGTGAATTTCACAGTACTGTTACCACGAAGATATTGCTTGATTCCTTGAATGAGCAAAATCTTAAGTTAACTCTTGGATCATATTAGTTACAGTGGCAACAGAGAACTGTTTGCTATTCGGTCTTTCCTTCCCTCTCTGTTAGAGAGGGATGGAAAGACCGAATAGCAAACGACTCTCTGTTGCCACTGTATCTAGGGTCGTATGGAACCCCCCTCCCCCCTCCCCCCTCCATCCCTACATATGCTGTATAAAGTCAACTATTACAATCACATATTTGTTTTGACTCCATTACTGCTGTGATCTTGACAAAATATTTCATTTACTAGACAGGATTTTATCATTCTGTGGTTGGAGTTCTTTCTAGACATTTTGCTATGTTTATTAACATAAGATTTAGTGAAGTTTATTCATTACTTGTCATATTTCTTTCTGTAAAAACAAGAAAGAATTATTTCCGATTAAATCGAAATAATCGATTAAAATCCTCTCCAATTATAAACCGATAATTGATTATGAAATTTTTTCCGATTATACAACACTACCTAGTAGTAAGGCTAGAACCAGCAACCTTTCGATCACTGGCCTGACGCCCTTACCACTACACCACGGTACCGGCGGGCTAGAAAATGTTATACCGGTACAGCTATGTAAGACAAGTCCTTATACATGTACATTACAACTTGCAGAAATGCTAAGTCTCGCGTTCATTTTGGTGCAACTTGGACACACACAGGAATGTTTTATTTATGACAACATTCAGTCATATCGTAAAGTAAACTAAAATTTTCTCTCTCTTACCGTTTAAGTTTCAATATTGTAATTTTAGGTTCAGACATGGAGAAATTGTACTGTGATGCAACAGAAAATAAGTACAGTCATGTACAGTATGTTCTTCTGGACCCCCCCCCCCCCCCCCACCCCAAGCTAAATCATTTCTTTCTGTACATGATGCATCTCTTTGTCCTTTCCCCGTTTCCATTGCTTTATTCTTTTGACCATTAGAAAAATATCTATACTTTAAATATATACATAAACTTAAACTTATGAATATGTATATTTGTTAAATGTTTATAGTGATGAAAATTCTGTTCACTGCAAAAAAATTAATTGAAATTTAAGGAGCTTTTACAATAGAGGAAAATTTTTGTGGCATTTGGAAATTTTTACTGGTAAATTAATGGATATAAATATTTGTTTTCAGCTTGCACCTCAGCTGACCTTGTTGGAGGAGTTTACGTACCATTGGAAAGCCGTTACTACTTACTTCATTGACAGCAAAGGTAATGATTGAATTTAGATTTTGCAATTTTTTTCAGGGTTTTTAAAGTTATTCGCAGAGTTCTTCCCAAAGTGCATAGCGGGACATGGTACTGAATGAAAACACTGAATGATAAATATTGTATTTTGTATGCTTTGAAACTGTTAAGAATTTGTATAGATCATCTACCTGTTAGGATATATAACTATTATAAATGTTATTTTGACTTTGACGTTGCAGGTGACCAGCTTCCTATTGATCAGACCTCCCTCCCGACCCATCTGGACCAGATGATAGTGCTCCTACAAGAGGAGGAAAATTCCTTGGAGAACGACAGCACAGGACCCTGTATGGAGTACCTACTTCAACACAAACTCTTGGAAACACTCTACTCCTTGGGTAGAACTGATGTAAGTACATGTATATGTACACAATACTAAGTTTATAATGTTTGGGTTTGGCATTTACTCAATTAAGATAACATGATTTGGATATATCCATATAAATTTAGTATTTTCGATAACCAATTTACTTCTCGTTGTGATGACATAATATTTGACATGGACAAATTGTGACATCATCAAGTTCAATGGGAGCCTTTCGTAAACTCTGGGAAATGACAGTAGGAAATGGACGTTACCATACAAGCTTATGATGTCATAATGGTTTTACATACATGTAAGATACCATCTCAAATGGGATATAACGCCATATTACAAAAATATGGGAATTGCAAAATTAATGCACTGCACATGTATGATAAAAATTATTTTTCTATATTTCAGCACCCTCCTGGCATGAAGCAAGTAGTTTTACAGTTTTTCACAAAGTTGTTATCCCGACTCAAGCAACCCTTACTTGGACATGTGAATGTCCATCGAGCAGTTAGTGTAAGCACTTTTAAAGCATTTCAAACTACATGTACATGTATAGGTATTTTCTAAAACAAATACAATGCTGTTTATTTGTGTTTGTTTCTCCATTGAGCTTCTTATGGCTGTAAGTAAATACAAACTAATCAAACGACCAACAAGTTGATTCTGTTGTTCTTGGTATACATGTATGTGACATTTCAGAAGACCATTTTCATATTACAAAATGTACCACTAAACTTGCATTTTAAACACTCCAAGACCCAACATTACAAGTTTTTACTTCTTTGTTGATTATGACGTCTAATGTGTACAATGTAGATCTGTTTTTACGTCACAGTGAAAAGTTACGTCAAATGTTGTCATGTCGGGTCTTGGCATGTGTAAAACTGCTTTAATGAGAAAATCGTCTATTCATTGACATGTGCCTATTCGTGTTCATGTAAGTAGAGATAGCAAAATAATTTAATTCCCAGGATTTTCCTCTGCAGTTAGTGCAGTAGAGGTACACTATGACCTACTACTGTTTCTCATCCTTCATTTACTTTGAAATATTGACTTTCTTTTCTTGTAGCGGCTTGTGAAAGTTTGCGGAGAAGTGAAAGCTGCTCCGTCGGAAAGTGAAGAAATCCAGTTCCTTTGTACAGTTTGTTCTCTCATCAAGTCTTCCCCGTATCTAGTCAACTTCTTTATTGATGTAAGTCCGTCTTGCTTTACATGTTCATGTTAATGAAATACTTGTACATGAAGAAGTTGATGTTACCAAAGTCATTAAAGGAATGTGTTGTTTCTTTGTTACTTGTAAACATTTAAAATCTATTATACAAGATATATATCAATGCATATGTTTAAAAAAGAATATTGTGATTACATGTTTACAAGATTATTGAAATTCTCTCAAAACAACATTAAGTTTCCTTGTAAAATATTGTATACTACATGTATGTATTTACTTTCATGTAATTTTGTGCATAAAAAAATTACACTGCTTTTACATGACTTCTTTGTCTTGACTATTTACATGAATTGTTGAATATATTCAGGGAATTTCTTACGTACAAGATTTTTCTTTATATTCAAATTCATTTATCGTTAATAATTTCTTATTTCTAATAATTATATGTAACCTGCATGCTTATAATTGTACACTTTAAAATGTTTTACTTTTAGGTGCCAAAACCCAAAGTCTCTTCCATTAAGTCTAGTCAAACCAAAGAGGAGTCGAAGAGTAGCGAGCCTGCTCTCGACCCCACCTCTTTGGCCAGTGGTCACTCACCTGCAAGTCCAAGTGACCAGCGGTCGTCTACAAGTCTAGATGTCCAGCAGGATTTTAGCCTTGTGTCCGCTCTTATTACACTCACCCATAGTGCTGTGAGTACTTGTGTGTATTTCTGATATACACTTGTACATAACTAGTATCGGCTTTCAAAAATTTATGCTACAGCATAAAAATGCTGCAGTTAAAAATTCTTAAGAATCGGTAACTTCGGTCAAAATACAGGGCATCACGCTTTGCCTATTTATAAATACTTTGGCTGTGATACAGAAACTTGAAAATTGCAACCTTCGGCTTTTGTATTTCATAAGCAAAAATTGGTTGATTAGATTGCAATTCAAGAATAATTTATTTTAAGGTCAGCTTTCTAGGTCCGACACAAATACATGTATGTGAAATATTATGAAAAGTTGAGCACTTTGGCTCAAATAGAAATACTATGCATGGGCATAACTTGTTATAAATTCATGGAATTTCTGGAAACTGGTATTTTGGGGGTTTGGAAAAGGCCCATATTGTAAAGATATATCAGAGAAATTCTCCTTAGAAAAATGTTTGCAACCCTTTAGTACTATATTCACTACTTTCAGGATAGTCGTGTTGCAGTTAAAGCCTGTGAGGGCCTTATGCTGTGTGCAAGTCTTCCTGAGGAATCAGCGGCCAAATGTATAGTGCATAATACTCAGTTTTGTACAGAACTAACACAAAGGCTGGTAGAAGCCTACATCAAACTGCCGTCATATATAAATCCTGTAGAGTTGGAAACAGTGGAAGCTAAATGGGGGTAGGTCAAATAATTCTGGAACTTTTGAGGCATGTAGATTTTACTTTCAGGATGTACTTCTAAGAAAGGGCTGAAATTTGCTTTAAGTCCTTACTACATGTGTTAAATATTTTATTGAAAAATGTTCCATTATTACAAAGTTAAGAGAACATACATGTACATGTACATGTACCTAATTTCTTATGAAAAACCTTAAATCTTGAATACAATGCATGTACATGTAGTTGCTTCATGTCTAAGAACAATTTGTAATTCCTGAGTGTTTTAAGCATATTATTATAACACAATTGAAAGAACACTTCTGCCATATTGTTACACTTAAAATTAAATGAACAAAACAGTCAAATTTAAATTAATTTTTTCCAGTTTGGATGTGATTACAGAAAGTGAAGATCAGCAGACATTTTTAGGAAAGCGCCACCTGGTGTCATTTTTGTCATGGTTGGATTACTGTGATCAGCTTATCAGCATAGCCAATCCTATGGTGGCTAAAGCCCTGGCCACTTCTGTTAGACAACTCTTCCTAGATGTCCTTATGGAACCATCTTTACTTCAAACGTACAGGAAAAAATTTCATACATATAAAAATTCAGTACTCTTTATACATGTTTATGCTACATATATTTTAGTTTAGATATACATGTATAGGTTTTAAAGTATTTCTTATTAGGATGTTTTTCTTCTTGATCGTTTATTTGGATTTTAAATGTATACAAATTTCAGTGTTTTCAAACACGTATCTACATGTACCTATTTAGGGGTAGGGGAGTTTCCCAATGAACATATTAAATCAGCTTTGTAGAATATTAACGTATACATAAATATTTTCATACTGTTGACTGCTAATGCATTGAGTTTGACTCTATATATAAATTTAGGAGACCCCCATGTAAGAATTCATGTTCAAACAGGATGTGCCGTCTATAATTTCAGAAATTTTCCTAACAGCCATAATGTACAATGCAGCTTATAACCAAAAAAAAAAAAAAAAAAGAATTGGTAAAGGAATAATTTAGACAAAATGGGATTGAGAGCTTTGAGCTTTCATAATTCCATTCGTAAACGTTCCATAGTGATTTTGTTATTTTTCTCAAAAAATGCTTCAATGTATTGTATGTATGTTTACATGAGGTGTTAAAATCAAAGTAACGAAGAATTTTTTCCTTTCCTAACAGCTCAGAATCAGGTTCCATACTGGCCACTGCCTACTTGTCTCGGTGCTTACGTACTGTATGTTCTCATCCTTTATTGTCAGGTAAAAAAAGCAAACTTGCTTTTTTAACATAACTACTAAGGTACAATATACATGTACATGTAGATGCAGATGATTTTTTGGGAATTAAATTTTTTTAAACATCCTGATTTGTATTGATCACTGTATGGCATTTTACTTCCTTTTCCAGAATTTTGTCATTTTATACTTGGAGACTGCAAAAGTCCAGAAACTCAAGATGAAGAATCTCATAAAATCCGAGAACGACTGATAGAAAGATGTAACCATCTGTCTGAGGAGGTGAGAATTTAGAATATGATAGTATGCAATAAAAAGTATGCAAAAGAAATAGTTTCGTTGTCTGCCGTTTAGTTTGCATTTGCTTATACATGTACATGTTGAAAAAATAAGTATTTCTGTCATATGAAATCTTCAATCTATACTTTGCTTAGAAGCTATAATTTTGCTAAAAAAATTTTCTTCAAGTCTTTATTCTTATGTAAACATACACATACATGTATATATGCAGAACATGTTTTCATTTCACATGTAAACGCTCGTGAAGTAACAATGCATAAGATCTAAAGAAACATGCTGCGACAGCTGTACCAACCTGAAAACTGAACGACCTGCGGTGACCTGAATTTTAACATCACCTTTTTACCTAGAAAACGCGATTTCAGAAAACAAGAACGAAACAGACAACTGTGGTGCATATATATAGAATAAATGTCATGAATTGTGTATTGTTACAGGTATGCAACACATAGCAAGTGCACTTATCGCATGAAATGGGCTAACGTGCATTATATGTACAACAAATGCACTTGCTGTGAGTTGCATACCCGTAACAAATCACAAATTAAGACAATTAAGACACTTATTCTGTATGAATTCGCAAAAAAACATTTTCTTTTAAAACGCATTTACATGTACAACTTTGTAATCTTCAATCAATACTTTGTTCGGATCATGTGTGAATGTACATGTACATGTTCATCATGCAGTAGAAGGTTTTCACATTACAGCAGTAGACTTGAATTTTATACAGATCAAGACCCAACATCACAACTTTTGACGTAACATTTGACTGTGATGGCATTACAGATCTACATGTACATGTACATGTATGATGTTATAATAAAAAATAACGTCAAAAATGTTAATCTCGAGTCCTTGAGTGTCTAAAATGAAAGTTTAACAGTAATATAAAAATTGTCTATTGAATTTAGAAACTTAACAATTTATGTATTACTTCGTCAGTTGACTGTTCCTTTTTGCAGTGTACTTCTTGTCCATTTCAGGTCTCGTTAGTGACGTTAAAACTGTTTGATATCCTTCTACAAAAGGATGACGAACACATTATACATAATTTGGTGCTACGTAACTTGATAGGACGGAGCTACCGGAGGGTAGATCCTCCTGAAAATGAGCAGGATCCCGAGGGTACCCAGGGCTTGATGAATGGGGTAGCTTCCTCAGAAACATCAAGTAGCGGTAAGAAACAAGATTCGGTAGCAATCTTTTTGCCTGTACTAGTTGTTATTGTTTATTCCGTGGTTTATTCCGTGGAATATTGTTTATTCCGTGGTTTATTCTGTGGAATATTGTTTAATCCATGGTTTATTCTGTGGAATATTGTTTAATCCATAGTTTATTCTGAGGAATATAATTGTTTATTCCGTGGTTTATTCTGAGGAATATTATTTATTCCATGGTTAACTCTGAGGAATATTGTTAATTCTGTAGTTTATTCTATGGAATATTGTTTATTCCGTGGTTTATTCTGTGGAATATTGTTTATTTCATGGTTTATTCTGTGGAATATTGTTTATTTCATGGTTTATTCTGTGGAATATTGTTTATTTCATGGTTTATTCTATTGAATATTGTTTATTTCATGGTTTATTCTGTGGAATATTGTTTATTTCATGGTTTATTCTGTGGAATATTGTTTATTTCATGGTTTATTCTATGGAATATTGTTTATTTCATGGTTTATTCTGTGGAATATTGTTTATTTCATGGTTTATTCTGTGGAATATTGTTTATTCCATGGTTAATTCTGAGGAAATTGTTTATTCCATGGTTCACAACTGTTCTAATGGAAATTTTAATGATGTTGCCTGGCCTTCTCGACTTTGAGACTGAATAACTGATGCATATTTCTTCAATGTTTATTACAAACTGAAGAAAAACCATTGCATTGAGACCATGGATCTTCTATGCAAAGTCATAGAATTTAATTTTGGTCAAGGAAAGTTTTAGAATTTAGTTTAAGGCTCTGAAAGGCAGTCATGGAAAGAATATACATGTAGACTAAAAAGCTGTAGCCTAATACATAGATTTTTATGACATTTCATGAAACACGACAATTTAAATATTGCCCCAAATAGGAAGTTTATCATTCTGTATAAGTTACAACCCCCCCCCCCCCCCCCCAATATTTCTATGACCTGTTTTGAAAATAAAATGTAATGATAAGAATGCACAGATTTTGTATTCCTAACTTTCAGATAACTCTGCAAGTTTTATACATGTATCAACAAAAACTGTTATCTTAACCAAATTAAAATAATTCTTACAAAGTAATTTAAGCTGTAAAAAAGTTGACATACATGTACATTTGTTTTTTAAGTTTGTCATTACAAACATTCACAGCAGAGTAAGAGTCATTTGACTATTGTGTGGGGACTGAGTATACATGTATATTGCTTGTGATACTCACAAGGTTAGATTTTCATTTTACCTACAGTGGGTGATGGTGATACGGGTTCAGAATCGTCACAACCTGCCTCTCCAACACTGAACAGTCCCTCCACATCTCCACGGCGGAGTAGAACAGAAGTCCACAAAATTGTCAACAGGTTCGTGGATGTACTTGACCAAATTATTTTGATACTGTTACAAGTTTTGCTCTGTTTACATTTTCGTCACTTTTAATAGACATCTGTTCATTACATTTCTAATGGCTACTGTATCAAACAAAGTATGGAACATATAAATAATCTGTCCCTAGTCATATAGAGTTACTTCCAGTTTGAGATGGTTTCTGACATAAATGCATTATGACAACATGAAAATCCTATAGAAAAGTACCTGTAGAGCTCTATGCTTTACCTGAATTTTACTCTGGTTTCACTAAATCTTGATGACGTCTCAGTAGACCACTTTCCGAAATTCATTAATGGCTGACAAAATAACGAATAATGTCCGACATGGGAACTTTATGCGCTCTTAATTATTGTAATGCAACAATGGAATTGCGTCTTTTAACAGTGACGTCATTATAGAAAATTACACCAAAAAGATGTTCGCTCAGACATCTTGAGTTCTGTTACGAGATCGAAAAATGGTCAATAAGTCTACATCAGATCTGTGTATCAAAGAGACCAAATTCTTGCATGCAAAATCTAGTGAATTTCCTGTCAGGTGACTTTAAGATCTTTTTATTCTTTTCTAAAAATTGGATATTATACATGTATTTGCAGCTTTCTGACCCTTTTACCAGAGGAGCTCAAGTCCAGTTATCAAACCGCAGATAGCGGCTATGACATGTACCTGAGAGATGCCCATAAACAGGTGGGTATCTGTTGTTCACAGGTTGCCACATTCATTACTTGTCTTTCAGTATACCCATCTAATATCTCTCTTATCTTTATCTCTATATTTCATCATACATGTACCTAATCCCTCTACAGCTTTGATTTAAAAAAAAAAATTCTTGTGATTTCCTCCTATTCATGATTGAGAATGACAAAATTGCTCTGAAAATTGCCTGAAATTGCTCTGAAAAATTTGTCAAGCAATTATCTTTTACATTTGTGTTTACGTCAAATCTTGAATTTGTCCTCTGGCCACTGGACAAGGAAGACAAAATCAAACGAGGTCAAAACTGTACTTTAAAAATATCTCGTTAATTTCTATCTGAATTAACTACATTAAAAACTTTTTGTTTGTCTTTCAGTTTAATGACGTTAAAACCATGTGTGATTCCTGGTCCTGGCCTACAGCCCCTGTCTGTATAGAGAACTTTGACATTGAGCCTTTCTATGAAGGTTCCTTCATGCACATGATACTAGATAGGTTGTCACAACTTATGAATCAGGTAGGTCTAAGGAAAACTTGATGAAGTAAAGAATTGTCTTTGCGTGTCTTCATAATTTTTCTCAAATTTAAAATGTTGTTTTTCTACCTTGAATATTCTGCCTTTTGTAGGACTTGAAATTAAGCAATAGATCATGAAAGATAAATGATTTTATTGTTTGTTGGAGATTTTGTGTAATACTATGTATTTCTTGAAATGCACACAACATGCTTATTCTCATTTCAGTCATATGCCATAAACTTACAAGTAACGTCTGTGGTGTCAAAGCTTGCCCTTTTCCCCCATCCAAACATTGGAGAATTCTTACTGGATCCATTTTTACCTGTCAAAGAAGGCACAAAGACTCTTTTCATCATATTCCAAAAGGTATACATGTAGTCAGGTTAATGTCGAAGATATTTTATTATAAAACAAAAGAAATAATGTTTTAGGGGCTTCAAATAGAAATAGAAATATTTTTATATGCAGAAAGGTACTTTTGTAATAAGAAAGAAATTTGCCTGTACATTCATGTGTGATGAGTAGCAGATAAAGCTTTAATATTTTACATGAAAATTTCTTTTCATAACGTACATGTACTTCATTTGTGACGTGAAAATGTTAAGAGCCATCAAATGACCTAATGCCAGACATCTAGCGGTCAAACCAAGCTACATCATTATCAATATGGTTTTTTTCTAAAACATGACATTCTGAATGTGATACTTTTAATTTCAGATAGCCAATGAGATTCGGACAAAACTTTATAGTGACTCCGATCTCAGCAATCAACTAGTGATGGCCCGAAAGATTCTGATGGGAACAGTGCCAAACATCAATAGGTAGGGTTTAATTTCTGCATGTTTGAAAAAAATGAATAGTACAAAGTTTGATAAAAATGATAGCATGAAAAAGAAATCAGTTCAAAAATGAGAGCATGAAAATCTTTCCTCTGTTTCTGATTGAATGATATGAAAATAATTTGTGCATCTTGAATGTTGAATTTTCCTGCATATAATTTTCTGCATATAAATGTAAATTTAGACTTGTGTTTTGTGACAGTTGTTTTGTTACAACAAATTAGCATATTTGTGATGTGATGTGATCTAGAAAATCCTGGATGCACAAATGTACTTGATTGCTTAGTATCATAAATTTCTACAGTACAAAAAACAGCAAGCCGTTTTTAGCAATATGGAAAACTCGGAAAAAGTCACTTCTTGCCAAATCTGATTCTGATCGCAGACCCAGGTATCTTTGGCACTGTACACATAGAAAGCATATTCAGAAGATACTATTTGTATTGCAGTGTAGCATATTTTGCTGTACTAATATTTCGCATTGAATGATTGCACCTTTTTAGAGCCAGAGATATAGTAAATTGGTATGAATCTTTCCAGCTTTCTTTTCTTCTAGTGTTACGACTAATAAATTGGTAGATACATGTAGAAGCTAGAACTTGTAGATTTCGAAATTTATAAGCTGCTAAAAATGAGCAGCTTTGATATACGTTCATGTACATTAGTACATTTACTCTTCAACTTACATGGTTTTAAAAGAGCTTTATTTTGGAAAAACTTAGGATATGAAAATAGGTTGACACTATTACAAATATGATTTTTCATAAATATCGTTTTTTCTTCAAAGTTTTCTCAAATGAATAATGTACAAATGTAGAGATGATGATAAAAAGGTGAAAAATTCCTATCATAACTTTCTCAGATAGTATAAATTTTATTTATGCCAAATGTTGAGAAAATTATGAAAATTTCTAAATTGAAGCTTGAAAATGAAATGAATAAATTATAAATTCTACTTTAATAGAAAGAATAAATTCTAAACTCTACTTTGATAGAAAGGGTATCAACCGTAGAACTTAATTTTTAATGGGTGCTCATGTAATATTTGCAAACTTACCAATATCTATCATACACATTTAAACATATGTATCATATACATATAGACATATTATAGATATTAATCATTTACTTATCTTGTGTATATACTGTACATGTATATGTGTAATAAAACACCATATTATAAATGTAATCCTATAGTGTGCGCAGACTGATCAAAACTAACATGGGGTAAGTCTTGCACTAACTCTCTGTACACTAAACCTTTAAAAAAACCGTTAACTGAATGTATTTGGTGTACGAGTAACGAACATTATGGTAAAGGTATTCTAAAAATAGAAAAGTGAAAATATTTGCTGCATAGGTGAACAGTATGGGTTATAGTGTGTACAGCATGACTCTAACACCCTTTCTTCCCTGTCCTCTTCCTACACACCCTCGGTGTTGTTCTCTTATTTCAATCCCATACTTATTACATCAAAACAATTGAGAATTTCATCAGTTCTCACCCAGTGTATGATTGAAATGATGGTCATTGTACTATTGAAAAAATTATTGATTATACCTTAGCAACAATTCAATGTTATCCCTCTTTTTAATGTTGTATTTTCAGTAAGTAAAGTCAGTAACTAAGGGAAATACAAAAATAAAGTCAATATGACATGTACTGGAGATCTGCATTTATAATTTTGAACTACTATAAATTGGTTTTTATTCATCAGGTACCAATTTTCGTCACTTTCGTCAGTGCCTTCCTTGACGAAATTACATATCGACGAATATAAATACTCCTGACAAAATATAGTGTAGAAAGGAAAGATTGAATCCTAAGAGTTTTAAATACGACAGGCAAATGATAAATCATTGAAAACTGACAACGCACACAAAGTCGCATATAATGTACTATTAATTACCAAATGATATGTTTTAACAACAAGCTAGGTTGTATACATGTCTCTAATTGTTTGTTTACCAATAATTGTTAATCAAACAATGAAAACAAACGCATACGGCCTATACCTGAATGTTAAGTTGGCATTCGAACAGACGAATTTATATTTTAGGGACCCTTGGATGAAGAATTTACGTACTGACGAAATGGTAATTTTGAACGAATTGACGAAAATTGGTACTGACGAAAATAAAGCAATTTACAGTATTGAAATCTTTATTCTTCTTATATAAGGATCGAAAATGAGGTCTGTAGATTTTAAAGGGAAGAGAGGTGGGAGAGGATTTCACTGTCTTGAAATTTCATGAAAATTAATTGCCTTGGGTAATAATTTAAGCACTATTAAACAGTCATTTATTTGTTAAGTGCACATCCTTCAAACTACAATTGATAGTGGATTATAAAGATGTTCCTACTGACCATCTCTACTTCCTGCATAATTTTTTTTCAAATACCTCAAAAAGCAGATTTTCTACCCATTGTAATGTATATGATATCATTTGTAACAATACACATAAGTGAAATTTGCCCTTTTTAGCTCACTGGGACGAAAAAGTCCGGAGAGCTAATGCCATACCCTCAGCGTCGTTGTCGTTGTCTGTAGACAAAACTTTAACCTGGGCTATATCTCTTTAACTAAAAGGGGTAGGGCTTTGATATTTCACATGTAGATACCTTGTGACGAGATCTTTCATTTTAGACCATGACCTTTGACCTTGACCTTGGACCTTAACCTACTTTTCAAAAACTTTAACCTGGTTTCTGACAAAAACCTGTATAAGCGAGCTATGTAATCTTTGATTACCCTATGTTTGTAAAGAAAGGGTTAACATAATTTCTTGAGATTTACAAGTGCTTTTTCTATCAATTTGTTTTGGCTTCTCCTCTCTGTGAAGATCCAAGCGTAAATTAAAAAAATTCTATTTGTTGAGCCAGGGCTTGCTTATCATTTGTAAAGGATAAATGAAAAAAAATAATTTCGTGCATTATTATGAAGTTGTAGCAAAAAAAGCTTTAATATGGAGATAAGGCATTCGGCAATTAAACAACAGCAATGTGTTAATCTTCGTCTAAATAGAATTCTCTTTTTGACACTTTCTTGTTGAGCAACCTGATAGACTGCCTTCACATGGAGAAGATTCTGTTTAAGGTGCCGAAACAAATATTCGTTGCGAAAAACTTTTATGTTTTTATTAAAGAGTAACACCTCAACCTGTAAAATCCTATATTAATTGCTTTTTTGATAGCATTCTTTTGTAGTTGATATTCAGTAAGTTCAAATACCAGATAAAAGTATGCAAATGTAAAATGAAAACTTTAATAAGAGAAATCATTTTTGATCATAAATATTTTTTTTCCTTATGAAAAAAAAAAAAACGTATTGTAACTGATGACGAGAAAGTACATGTACTTTTTTGAAGTAAGGTAATACGAATTAATATAAAAATCTGCCATTTTTCCTTGACAGGTTAGAGGGCCAGAGTCAACTTGAAGCCATTATAGTCATGGAAGAATTCTGTAAAGAACTATCAGCCATAGCCTTTGTTAAACACCATGCTCAGTTGTCAATGTCTTAATATACAATATTTCTACAAGATCAGCCAATCAGTGAAGTCCAATTCCTGTATGATATCAACTAATCAGCAATATCCTTTTTCTGTATGAGATCAACCAATCAGCAATACATATATTCAATTCCTGTATGAGATCAACCAATCAGCTGACTGGAAAAGTCATACATTTGAAAACTGCTGAATGAGAGCATAGTTACATGAAAATACAATGTATAGGAAAATTCTACCACTTAATTTTGGAAGCATAAGCCATTAAAATTTTTCAGTTTTTTTTCTCTTTTAAAGGAAAATAAAACCTTACAAAAAAAAAGAAGAATTTTTTTTATGTGATCTCTATTGAGAATACACCTTATTAAAACAATTTTCAAATTCTTTTGAAGGAATTTTTCCTAAAGATTAGCATAAAAGTGATTTTTTTCTTCTAAATTTTACAACACTTTCAGTCACAGGAACAAAGCTATTTGGGCTTTTATGGGTTTGCTAAATAACCATTAGCCTTAGTTTTAACCGATTTCTTTTAAAATAATTGATTATTTAGCTGTTAAAGCTATGTGTTAAGTAAATAATGCAATGACGGGTGATTTTACAAAACACATATGAAACATGCATCATCATAGCAAGGTTGTTTAAAAATATGATGTGAGAGAGAAAACTTATTCATATTTGTTGCAAAGAGATGTGAAAATCGATGTTTTACTATAAAGGGCCCAGTATGATAATGTGAAAGCCCTATAGAAATCCCACATATTTTTTACAAATTTATTATTTTGTTATCAAGAGTTTTAAATTCTAGAATTGTTGATGAGGTAATCATGTCTTTTAATTTGTTCAAACATTTTAACGATAGAGAAGTTTTAAATATATTGAAATGTCATATGTTTAATTTCACAAGTTGTTATCTTTGTTTGTGTTAAAGAATTTCACCTTGTTAAATCGTACCAAGTATATTTGAGAGATTGCCAAATGTCTGATATAACGCCTATTGGAAGACTTCTACGTTGCAACGTCAAAAACAAATGGTATGTCAAAATATTGTATGACGGGTCATCGACTATGACATCATTATGTAAAATTCCACCGACAGGTGCGATGTCAGAAGTTTTGCCATCTCTCAATTTTTGTATCTTCATGACACACATGTATTTATCATAATAACGTTATTTTAAGATTTTATGAAAAATTATGAAACTGTGTACCAAAGGAGTAAAAACCTCAAAGTTTTGTAAAACCAATACCCCCCTCACTTACATACATGTACATTTATTATTTACCTCCACTTACATTTAAATTGTTTGATGCTTTCCATGTGCAATATGTACATATTATATTATTCATTATTTATGATATTTATGACAAAATTCTTCTTTTTTGTATCATTTGCAAAGCAAGAGACAATTTGGAGTCACTTTCTTTATAGTATGCCAGCTTTGTTATAAAATACATGTCTGCATGAAAGTTGGTACATGTAGTAACCAAAACATATTGAGAATGAGTGTCAAGATGATATCTGTTGGTGGCAGAATATAATTTGTAAGGGTCAAGAGTATATACTCTGGTGTTGTTTTATAACAGAAGTTATTACATGTATATCATTTATACGTACATGTATGTATGTACATGTATTAAAGTACTAATAGCTTCTTAAGAAAACCTTTTATTTGTAAACGGCAAAAAATAATTACTAGAAAATTTAAATGGTAATGCAGAAGGAAAAGCACTTTTCAAAGAACTAGCGTTTTTGACCATATAAGACATCAATTTTGGTGTACTCATAGGAAAATAGCAATATTTTACGCTCGGAAATTGTCCAAGTCGTTTTTCTAAACAAGGGTTGAGTCTATTAAATAAAACGGCAATACCTTTTCATACAGGTAGATATTCACTGATCATTCAGGCATGAATCTATGTGTACAACTACGATTACGGCTATTGCATTAATCAAACTTGACCAGTGTAGGTTTTAATGACTTAGCGCATGGAATAGGTGATTTACCATGCTATTTTCATATGTGTAGAGGGGAAACACAAAAATGATACAAAAATAAAATTTCATTTTCAAACAGTGCTCTAATAGTTGAATATTTCTCTCGATATTCATACATGTATGTGTCTATCTCAAAGCATTTTCACATAAAATCAAAATTTCTGTTTTCTTAACTGGCTGTTAGTACTTTAGGTATCAAAACTTTTGGGAGAAATTGCAATGCTGGACAGCAAAATGCCAGAAATCATGTCCAGGCTACTTGTAAATCCTTCCATGTATTCTACATGTACTGTATGATTACTTATTTTAGCGGGATTCATATTTTAGCGGAGTTAGCCCTGCTAAGACTGAGCTAATTCAAGAATACGCTAAATCAGGAATCCCTCATAGATTAATGTGGAAAATAAGTCAAAGCGCTTATTCATGATTACGCTAATATGTCAATTTACCCAATTCTGCTCTGTTTCCGTTAAAATTTGGTTGCGCTAAACTAAGTACAAGTACAGTATATTATGTAACACCCTTCTCCCCCCCCCCCCCAAAAAAAAAAAAAAAAACAAGTAGAGAAAATGTTATATGGTACAAAGCAAAATCAACCAAAAATTAAAAGAACCATTTAGGTACAAAGACAACGAAGTCAACATTCTTTAAAAAAAAAAATGGCAATTTCTCTCAAAAGTTTGAAGATAATCACGTTCTAAGGGTGCTTTCTCTTTTTGTTCATTAGGTAGATAACCTTGGATAGATATTAGATATATATGGATTGTTTTACGTAGATTTATTTTGTAGGCTTTAGACCATGCCTATTTCAACAATATAGGTTTCCCTTATACAAGAATACATATTCATTTATTTGGTGTTAGACAGATTTTGTTCTATTCTTCCAGTAGCTGAATACATAAAGCTTAAAAACTCGCTGGTCAACAGAATTGTATGCATGAACCACATTTTTTGTTTTGCTTGGTCAATTGAATACTGTTATAAAAGCTCACAGATCTGAAATCTGATATTTTATCTATTCTCTTCATAAATTTACGTACATGTAAATGTATGTATAAATACATTGAGGATTTGCTGTACATGTACATTAATGTTCATTTTGTCATTCACTGACATGTGACTTTGAGAAATATCTTTTCTCTGTGATGTCTCTTTTATTACACTTTTTAAAAGTACTTTGTACTTGTTCAGTTTTAAAAATTTAAGAATTGCCGATTGCAATGATTGCTTGACTAATGCTTATGTTAAGTATATTAGCAAGGTTTTAAGACAATCAATATTTGAAACTTTAATTTTATTCTTTGAAGGTCGTTTTGAATACTGTCTCAACTTATACTTGTTTGTTACCTACTGGAAATGATGCACAGCTGTACAAACTTACGCATTCAATATCAGATATTCAAATTGAATTTACATGACACTCATGACTTGATGTGATATCGAAATCTCTAAAATACATTTTCATTGCCAGAAATAATATAATCTCAGAGGTATTTCAAGGGAAGAAATGTTCTTTTGTGATACTGACCAAAGCAAAATTGAATTTTAGCTCACCTCCACAAAGTAGAGTGAGCTTATGCTATACCCCCGCGCGTCCGCATCCGGTTAAAAAGTTTGGGGGTAGCTCAGTATCTGACAAAGTACTGATGCTACAGTAACCAAACTTGCACAAGTGATTCATCTTGGGATGCTGAGGTGAACCTATGCATGGGATGCTGGATCTGACCTACATTTTATGCTTGATTGACTTGGTTAAGAAGTTTGGGGTAGCTCAGTATCTGACAAAGCACTGATGCTACAGTAACCAAACTTGCACAAGATGGACCAATGAATCGTATGCAGCATCTGACCTAGTTTTTCCGCTTGAGTGATTTTGCCTTTAAAAGGCAATATTGAGCAAAGTATAAGTGCTACATGTACCAAACTTACTTCTTGGATGTATCTTTGATCAAACTTTCATGAAATGACCTTGACCTACTTTTTCCGCTTGAGTGATTTTGCCTTTAAAAGCCAATATTGAGCAAAGTATAAGTGCTATATGTACCAAACTTGGATATTGGATGTATCTTTGAACAAACTTTCATAAAAATGACCTTGACCTACTTTTTCCGCTTGAATGATTTTTCCTTTAAAAGCCAATATACATGTACTTAGAAATATGTTTGAATTGAATTTTGCTGCCACGATGTGAGCTTCGTAATCTGTGATTACCTTTGTTTAAAATATATTGATACATATTATGTTTAGTAAAGAATATGTCTTTATTACATGATATACATGTATATGTCTCACAACAAACTTACATGTATAATGTATCAAAACAATGAATGAATAATTAGCAAATTTGACAAATTTCAAAGTTTTATAAAGAATGGATACTTCTGCTTTTTAAGCTCGCCGGGACGAAAAAGTCCAGAGAGCTAATGCCATACCCTTGGCGACAAAACTTTAACCTTGGCTATCTCTCTTAAACTTTAAGGGGTAGGGCTTTGATATTTCACATGTAGATACCTTGTGACTAAACCTTTCATTTGAGACCATGACCTTTGACCTAATGACCTTGACCTTTTTTTCAAAAACTTTAATCTGGTTTCTGACAAAAACCTGTATAGGCGAGCTATGTAATCTTTGATTACCCTATGTTTGGATAATTTCCATTTGCTATCATTTCATGAGCTCACCGTAGACCTCTCTCTCTCTCAAATACCATGACCAGGATCAAGTACTCATATTTATAATGTAAACATACAAGTGGTATCATTACTATGTCATAATTATTTTCACAGTATTTGTATTAAACTAGAAGGGCTGACTTGTTATATTATAAACCATATAATACTCATATTTTTTCCAGTCGGGATAATAAAATGTAAGAAAACCAGTATTTCGTCAATATTTTATTATTCTATAAAAGTGACAGAAATTGTATCACAGATGCTGAAAAACAATACATACATACATGTATCACAGACTGTATAAAACAAAACAGTAAAGGATGGACGGAACTTGGAATGGAGACTGGTCAGTAGATTATGGCATTGCACTACAAATGTAGCATGTAATAGACTAAGTATACTTGTCTGTGTTTAGCACTAGAAATGATATATACATGTATGTTTAGAAGAGAAGTGACCAGCACTCAAAAAATCATGAAATATAAGAGATGTGATTGTGAAACACAAATGCCAAGATCAGCGACTCTGTCAGTTTTGAGCCGTTATGTAGATCAAGGTCACAAGGTCAACATTTTGGTACCAATCAAAATGTCTTGATATAGGAAAACAAGATATGAAAGCCATATCTAATCACAACATTCAATAGATATGGCCAAAGTTCTTTAAACATACATGAACATGTACATGTAGGTCGGATTCAAATGTGAAGGTCATAAGGTCAGAAATTTAGTACACGTAGAAATGTCTTGCAAAATATCACTTGCCTTTCAAAAGTTCAGACCAAGATCTTTGAAAGATTTGCAGACAAATGGATGGGCCAAAATCAGTATACTTCTGTATCCCCAATTAAGAGGGCATAGAAATATTGCATATACATGTAAATTTATATGACATAAGGTTATGGCATATTTCATGACGTGGTTTTGATAATGTAAGAAAAAAAATTATTGCAAAAAAAAAAATTGTTGAAAAAAACTGAAATTCAAAGAAGAAAAAAAAAATCAGAAAATGAAATAAGTAAAAGATCTTACAAAATAAATTTCTATCTTTCTCTATAAATAGCATGAGTTCACAATTGGTCAAAGAAATGGGCCAGCCAAATACAAGTTTAAGTTTATAAAGATGGTAAAAAAGTAATCAACATTGGACCAGCCATAAATATCAATAAAATTAGTTCAAAAGTTTTGATCCAATATAAATATAACATTTTCAAGGCAATGCTAAATAAAGATAAACAAAATTAATATTTGTAAAGTTCAATATTTATGCTTTTACTGCTCCACAGTCGCGGCATACACAGAGGTTGAACGTGAACTGTTGAGTATTTGGCACTCTTATGGCAGTACTGATAACTCAGTAGGTCAGATCATATCTCACTGAATCTGATGTACTCTGAAAAAAGGTATGAAAGGGATATGAGTAAACTTCATCAAGAAACTGTATTTATTCGTTAAATTCTCAATGGAGGCATAAACAATCGCACAGAGTGACGCCACGGCACAGTGCTTTCTAGACTTTGTAGACGTCACAAAAGAAAACGGATTTGTTTTGATGGATTTTAGAAATCAGACATGAAAAATGTGACAATAGTTTAAGTTTGTTTTTCTTGATAAAGGCCTGTGGCCGAAACCTTGAGAATTGAGCGAATAAATACAGTTTTTACTACATTCCCTCTGGAATATTATTATGGTTCATCAAGAAAGTCATTCTCCAGTACATACAGTATAATTAGCTGATGAAAGTGTCCATCAAAAACATGGAAATTGCATCAATTAGAGTACTTCATTATTTCAAAATTATCATTTCGCCAACAAAATGTTTGTACAAGGCATATTCATGTACCTAAACATTTCGACTATCATAATTTTAATTCATCATTGAGTTATCCTCTTTTGAAATATCTGACATAAATGTACATGTATATAGCGGAAATATACCACTACAGTTTCAACTTGATGCTACATGTAAACTGACCTCTACATATGACGGTGAACCATACAGAATGGCATCCAGGTTTCGTATGCCTTGATCAACAAGGTAATTTGCTGAAAGGAAAAGAGAGATAGAAAATGAATGTAAATGAAATCTACAATCTTGCAACACTCCTGTAAAGGTTTTACAAGAATCTTTTTATTTGAAGAAAAACGTCACCAATTTATTTTATGTAAGGAACATTTTAATAATACGTACTATCAGTACTGTTGTCCATTGTGTAGTGAGCATATAGGATATATTTGTTGTAATCTCTCTCCATTCCTACTCTCTGCCAGTAACTGTCTATTTCTGTATCCGGTATCTGTACATTATAAATACGTACCTAGAAAAAAAATCGAAGCAGGTTATAGAAATATTTTGAATTATGCGTGTACAAAAATGCACAAATACATGTACATGTACATACAATGTATAAATGTTATGGCTAACTAAAAGTATAAGTTAGAAGGTAATTTGAAGTTTCTACATGAATAAGAAGTGGGCGGAGCGTCAGCGAAGCACCTTCTTATTCATGTAGAAACTTCAAGTTACCTTCTAACAGTCTTAGGTGGCTACTACCCCGGTAGTGTAGTGGCTAGCGCCCCCGGCTAGCATGCTGGATAGGATGCCCAAAGTCTGGGTTCAAGCCGACCTCGTCCCAAGTATTTTTCTGTTCAGCTTTTTGAAGGACGCTGAATCCATGACAACCATGAAGACGGTTTCTTCACAAAGAAGACGAGCCATTTCAAAGCCTGTGATTGACTTAGCTCAAATGTTGCCATCTAAACATGCTAAATACTAATACATGTATGTTAAGAAATGCTGAAGAATTTAAACTATAAGGATCGTGGTGTAATTGTTACTCACATCATCCATGTAGCCACTGAAGAAACTTGTTCCATCATACCCCATGTACATTATGAGACTTCCATCCTGAAAAAAAAACATAAGATGTACATGTATTATACTTCTGAAAAATAATCAACTTTCAAAAAGCTTTGTTGAACCTAAAGTTCATTTCAAGCATTTCAAATTGATTCTTTTCTTGGTACAAAGAGAAGATCTTTTATTGCAAAAACGATAAATGAAGTACAAACTTAAGGTAACTCGTATGAACCCCCCTCCCCCAACTTAACTTAACAAAATTAGAAAGAATAATGATTTAGAAGGGCTTACCCATGTGAACTCTGTAATACTGGTTACCTCTCCATCTTTACCACCTGTAACCCCATTCACATAGGTAGTTAGGGTCTCCTCTGAAAGAAACATAATGCAAAAGTTCAGAGAATTCAGATCAACACAGGTGCTCTCCCGGTCATTACCACCAGAAACTCTGTTCACGTAAGTAGTAAGGGTCTCCCAAATCTGGTGTATGAAAAAGAAAGTTTAAAGAATTGTGGTCCCAAGCTTTTGGGTGTTTGTCACAAAAGTAGGTCAAACTCCAAAGTTAAGATCACAAGGTCTCCTTTGGAAATAATGAAATCTGGTGTATGAACAAGAAAGTTTACAGAATTGTGGTACAAAGCTTTTGGGTGTTTGTCACAAAAGTAGGTCAAACTCCAAAGTTAAGGTCACAATGTCAAAATTTTGCTATTGGTTGAAAGACACTGTCCATGAGTATACACTATGATATTTAATAGTCGTAAACCTTTCAAAAGATATGCAAGGTAAATGTTTTGAGACTGAAACTGGTTGTAATATTCCCCCATGCACGTTTGTGAAAGCAGGAGACAAAAAGCAAATGCTCTTACCAGACTTATTGTTCACTGTAAAAAGGGGATTTGCATTTTTATTCTAGACAACATGTATATACATGTATATGTATATGATTTTGTAAGGATGTACACTGTTTTAAAATTGACCTTGTTGGATGATATGGTCAAATAACCATTAGTAACTTTAATGAAGCTTTCAGACATTACACATGTTATGTGTTTACAAGTACCTTGTGCATTATACTTTACAACCACATGTGTCCAAGTCTGTGCTGTTATGGTGGCTGTTCCAGTAACTGTTGTCGTCATGACATTGCACTTGACATTGCCTCCCTCCACATACAGACATAGATCACTGCCATTTGTACAGAGGATTGGGAGCTTTGTGGAGGGGTAGCCAGTGGGGAGATATATCCATGCCTCCATTGTAAAACTGAAAAATCATAATAATATTTTCAGACACCATACTAGTACTTTCCAAAATAAAGCTAAAGGTCTTTTAAAAAGATATCACTTATAATGTGAAGCTAATGAGTTGTTGAGAAAGAACAATGAAATGATGAATAGATTTGAAATCTATGATTCCTGGCATAAAATTACTGTTTTATGATTTTAAGGCAAAAGCAAGCATAGTCAACAAAGTATAAATCTGACTTAAAATTTTGAATGTACTGTAAACGTGGTTATTTTCCCTGGGGGAAAATTTCGCGATTATAGCATCCAAATGTTACGCGTGGGGGAAATGTTCACGATAAAGATGTCTTTCCCATTGTAAGAATACAGCAGGGATATTTTCGCGTGGGGGAAATTTTCGCGAAGTCCCTTGATTCGCGAAAAAAGGCGAAAATTACCCCCACGCGAAATTTTCCACGTTTACAGTAATTGACTCTTTAATCTTACCTTTTCTCTATCCCAAGAGCACTGAGATTAGCTATCTTTGCATAGGTACTTGTGCCATCAAATGACAAGGCTTGATTAGATCTGAAATACATAAGCCAAATAACATGTGAAAAATTTATTCTTTTAAAGCTGAATTATAAAAAGAAGTCTATGGGATCAGGAGTCTGGCCAGTGACTGACCATGGGTCGGCTGACATATACTCATATACAGATATGTTCTGTGTTATATACTAAAATGTCCTTGTCTGTACTGTTTACACGTCTGAGTTTTTTTTTTAAAGATATAAATGCACTTCAACCTAAAACTACCCCCTCCCTCCCCATCCTTGCCCCTCCCCTTTCCATTGTACAGATGCTGTACTATACCTGTCTGTACATTCTGTTCTCAGATCTGACCACACCACTCCTGATTGGTTATATGCAAACAGACCCATTCTTCCTCCTGGTATGGAGACATCATGGATGTACCCTGAGTCTGTGATGTATGTGTCACCCTGCTTTATAAATACTCTGTAAAGTAAAAGAGAATACAAATCATGAAATACAAGCAACGAATGTTACAATAATAGAAGATCTAAGTGGGCACAGCCAGAGCATGTCTTCTAACGGACAGAAAATGTGAGAAAATATTTTTCAAACGTAGTATCACAAATGACCTGAAGGAAAGGAGCAAAATTATGATTAACTGTCTGCACAGCTCACTGAAACCATACAAATCTGATATTGACTACATGTACAATTTACCTTTATAAACTTGGCAAAACGTTTTTATCCAATTTCTAAAATGATCGAGCCTTGTGAATAGCCAAAACTCTTAGTGAAGGTAATGTGGTATTTTCCACCTATATGATGTCCTACATTCCCAGTCTACAAGGGCGGGGTCCTGCCACAGAAGCGTGTCATACCCAGTGCTTGTAGTTCTATGGTAAAGGGCATGACCGTATTTCTGGTCTGGTTCAAGAATCTAAATCTACATAAGATTTACCTGAGAACTCCCAGTGAGGGTATATGTTGTATTTTCCACCTATAAGAAGTCCTACATTCCCTGCCTACCAGGGCAGGGTCCTGCCACAGTAGTTTGTCATATCCAGTGCTTGTAGTTCTATGGTAAAGGGCATGACCATATTTCTGGTCTGGTACAAGAATCTAAATCTACATAATATTTACCTGAGAACTCCCAGTGAAGTCCTACATTCCCAGCCTACAAGGGTGTGGTCCTGCCACAGTAGTGTGTCAAACCAAGTACTTGTAGTTCTATGGTAAAGGGCATTGGCGTAATTCTTGTCTGGTACAAGAATCTAAATCTACATAATATTTACCTGAGAACTCCCAGTGAGGGTATATGTTGTATTTTCCACCTATAAGAAGTCCTACATTCCCAGCCTACCAGGGCGGGGTCCTGCCACAGTAGTGTGTCATATCCAGTGCTCGTAGTTCTATGGTAAAGGGCATGACCGTATTTCTGGTCCGGTACAAAAATCTAAATCTACATTATATTTAACTGAGAACTCCCAGTGAGGGTATAGTAAGAAGTCCTAAATTCCCAGCCTACCAGGGCGTGGTCCTGCCTCAGTAGTGTGTCAAACCAAGTACTTGTAGTTCTATGGTAAAGGGCATGACCGTAATTCTTGTCTGGTACAAGAATCTAAATCTACATAATATTTACCCGAGAACTCTCAGTGAGGGTATATGTTGTAGTTTCCATCCATAAGAAGTCCTACATTCCCAGCCTACCAGGGCGGGGTCCTGCCACAGTAGTGTGTCATATCCAGTGCTGGTAGTACTATGATAAAGGGCATTACCGTAATTCTTGTCTGGTACAAGCTATGTCTATATAATATTTTACATGAGAACTCCCAGCGAGGGTATATGTTGTATTTTCAACCTATAAGCATAAAAGGGCAGGGTCCTGCCACAGAAGTGTGTCATATCCAGTGCTTGTAGTACTATGGTAAAGGGCATGACCGTAATTCTGGTCTGGTACAAGTATCTAAATCTACATAATATTTACCTGAGAACTCCCAGTGAGGGTATATGTTGTATTTTCCACCTATAAGACGTCCTACATTCCCAGCCTACAAGGGCGGGGTCCTGCCACAGTAATGTGTCATATCCAGTGCTGGTAGTACTATGGTAAAGGGCATTGCCGTAATTCTGGTCTGGTACAGTATTTGAATTTATAGCCTGGAATCAGAGAGGTTATTTACATGAAAATTTGAGAGTTTGTGGGGTTTTGTTTTTTTTAAATATCATTCCTTCCCTCCAGAAGAATTATTTAAATCTGAAGCAACTTTCTTTTATAAATATGTTTGTTTACATAAAAAAATATTCTTTCTGGATATACTGTATATGTAATGTTCAAAATTATATGATCACAACTAAATTTGCAATTTTGGCAAATAAGTTCCATAAAATTAATTTTCAGTCAGCCCTTATTTCTCGACAATTAAAATGCATGTTAACACTATTACACAAATCTTGTTCTAAAGCAACTCTCTAACTTCAAACAAATACATGACGGAAAATAAAACAAGACTTCTGAAAGAATTTATGAAATCCTATAATGCTTTACATGTACATGTATGTACAAATAAAGTTTTCTGGTACTCACCCTTATTTGTAGACCCTTGGTTCCTCCATATTGGTTATAATTCAGATGGTTATGTCTCCACATGGCTATATAGTACCGTGTACTTCCCTGGTAACCGAAGACAAAGCCTATATAACCGTCACATTCATCAGTCTCGGCATAGGTGGTACCCCAGAATTCCATATGATCAAAGTATGTGCCACCTACAAAATCATTTGTTCAATTGTTATTGAGAAAAAATGTATTCTCTGATAGAAAATATGATAATACAATGTAATGATATTTGCGTTTTCATGTATGCAGGGATTATTTCGAATGTTTGACAATACTGAGGAGAAATTAAGGTTGGGTAAGAAAGGGTAAAAGAGATCACTCAAAATTTGTACTAAATCAAGTTCTGTTTGCCAAATAACAAGGAATAGGTGATTTCTCATAAAAGATAATTGATTTGTATAATACAAACATACAACACGTGATGCATCTTTCATTTTAGATATCACCGTAAAGGAAATAAAATTAGAGAAACACAGATATGCATGTAATATGCCACATTCATTCCAAGATTGTTGGCAACTCATCATATTTGACCAATTTTAAAATATTTGTTTTATGAAATAACAGATTTTTTTGTATAAATTTTTTACCAATAAACGCCACAGGTTTGAGCGTGGTGACAGTCTGTCGTATTTCTTTGCCGTTATCAGTGAGGGTCCATGAGGGACTGCTCTCCGACGTCAGTGAAGGATTGAGGTCTACCGACATGAAGTTAGAGAACGAAGTCTCGTTGATGTCCTTATTTTTAGGACATGCGTCCAGCTGGTCTACTGTACCGTCATTGTCCATATCACTCTGACAGACATCTCCAACGTAGTTAGCTGGAAGGATTGAGGTTAATCAATTTACATTTATACTTATAGAGGCACATTACAAGCAATAAGTGCACATACTGTATGTTGCGCACACATAAACACAAATTATGACACTTATTCTACATACATGTATATGCATCAAAATTGTCAGTTTCATTCCTGAGTCTGAAATCACGTTTTCCAGGTATAAAAAGAAACATCAAAATTGAGGTTTAGTTTGGAACAGCATGTTTGGGGCATGTTTCTGTACAGCTTATGCATTTTGATGTAATGACTCGTGTGAAATGCAACACGTTCCTTTCAATAGTTTCATCTCAGGGAATTATATTGGCTGTGCATGTATATATTGATGTAACTTCGGCAATCTGATTACTCCAGGAATTGAACCTGGGGCAGTGCATGCTAATCCAGCACATTACTGAATGAGCTACATGTATAGGGTCAACCCAATACTTATATATTGAACACACTGATCTATCGATGTAGATACATCCGAGTATAGTAAAACATGATTTATAACAAACTTAGAGGTACTGATAAAATTTCTTTATCTTCAAGAAAACTTATTTCAGCTTAGAGTTATAGAACCTCTGTCAGAGGATATACATGTATTTTACTTTCTTATATAAAGCATGGATGTCACTCAATATCCTTTTTCTTTTCAATCGTCCCTTCCCTAAAATGGATATCTAGAATAGTTCATACAAATACCTACTCTCTGCAAAGAAAACAATTTAAAAAATCTGATTGAAAGGATTTCTATGTTATATATATACTTTTTTTTGTGTAATATTTCTTTGTATAATAATCTAATAATTACCATTGACATCTTCTTGCCCTGGGTTACTGACATATACACAGTTATCTACTGAGTTAAGTATGCCATCATTATCGATGTCTATATCACAGTAATCACCTGAAAAAAACAAAATTCATATTATGATTAAGAGTACAAGACTGCTAGTTTGTTTCACTGAATCTATACCGTAAAACCAGTTTTTTTCATGAGATACTAATTTTGGCTATATTTAGAACAATTCAAAACGCGAAAAATTATTCAAGCCAAAAAAATGTGTTCGATAAGGAAAACCTTAAATTGGCATATCAGTTGCATTTTGTTAAAATTGTTCATGTGTCATTCTTCTTTTATAATCTTTATGAAACACAAAGAAGAGTGAATTGAGTGTATTCTTAAGGCAAAACTTACAAAAAATATCATTTATGATGGTTAGAAATCAGTAACATTATTATACAAATATGGACTTGGTCGAGGTCATTATGTCATTATAATGACCCGATGATATTTGTAATATTGACCGAGGCCGAAGGCCGAGGTCGATATTACAAATATCATCGGGTCATTATAATGACATAATGACCGAGGCCAAGTCCTTATTTGTTATATTATATAAGGAATAGTTAGACTATATATGATTAAAATAATGATTCAAAATAATATATACACATTGTCTTTCATCAAGAATTCAACAATTAATTGCACTTTTTTGTGAAAAGTATATCTAAACTTTTAATATTTAACAAAATAACTTAAATTTTTTTTTCGAAAATACTGAAATCAGGACAAATACCATACCGAGTCATTATCTTCCGTCAGCGGTCATTATCGGAAAATAATGACTCGCGCGTCAGCCAATCAGAATCGACGTTACATCCTAGTTATATAATATATGTACATATTTGTCTGTAATTTTTTATTCGCGAAAAATTATATCTGGGAAAATGAAGATACTCTATTTTACCATAAATTTGTGAATTTTAATAATTGGGAAAAATTCTGATTAAACGGTATATACATGTTAAAGCTAATAAAAAATGTTATGATCGCTGAGCGATATAAGTCCCCTACCGGCGGCATATATTTATGTCCTGCAACTCTGCCTATGAATTACTCTTCAATTAAACATGAGTTTTAATTAAACTTACTGTATGTGCAGCTCAGTTCTGAGGTTTTATCTGCTTTATCGATTCGAAAAAGAGGTCAAGCGTGACGAAAGTTGAACTTGCTCTGTAACTATCCAAGACTAAGCTGAGTATCAAATTTTACCTGAATATCACTATTTGTTGCAGAAAAAAGTCTGGAAAACTGACAAAACTGAATTGTGCAAGTCATCAAGGGGCATAACTCCTCGAAAAATAGGTCAAGCGTGACAAAAGTCGAACTTGCCCTGCAACTATCCAAGACTAAGCTGAGTATCAAATTTCACCTGAATATCTCTCTTTGTTGCAGGAAAAAGTCCGGAAAACTGACAAAAATTGAATTTTCCAAGTCATCAAGGGACATAACTCCTCGAAAAAGAGGTCAAGCGTGACGAAAGTTAAACTTGGTCTGTAACTATCCAAGACCAAGCTATGTATCAAATTTTCACCTGAATATTTCTTTATGTCGCAGACAAAAGTCCGGAAAACTGACAAAAACTTAATTTTCAAAGTCATCAAGGGGCATAACTCCTCGAAAAATAGGTTAAGCATGACGAAAGTCAAACTTGCTCTGTAACTATCCAAGACCAAGCTGTGTATTAAATTTCATCTGAATATCTCCATCTGTTGCAGAAAAATGTCCGGAAAACTGACCAAAACAGAATTTTCCAAGTCATCAAGAGGCATAACTCCTCGAAAAATACATGTAGGTCAAGCCTGACGAAAGTCAAACTTGCTCTGTAACTATCCAAGACCAAGCTGTGTATCAAATTTTATCTGAATATCTCCATCTGTTGCAGAAAAAAGTCCGGAAAACTGACAAAAACTGAATTTTCAAAGTCATCAAGGGGCATAACTTCTCGAAAAATTGGTTAAGCGTGACAAAAGTCAAACTTGCTCTGTAACTATCCAAGACCAAGCTGTGTATCAAATTTCATCTCAATATCTCCATCTGTTGCAGAAAAAAGTCCGGAAAACTGACCAAAACAGAATTTTCCAAGTCATCAAGGGGCATAACTCCTGGAAAAATAGGTCAAGCGTGACGAAAGTCAAACTTGCTCTGTAACTATCTAAGACCAAGCTGTGTATCAAATTTCATCTCAATATCTCCATCCGTTGCAGAAAAAAGTCGGGAAAACTGATATTCGGACAGACGGACAGACAGACGGACAGACGGACAGACTGACGGACGGACGGACGGACAGACAGACCGAAAGGAAACTAAGAGTCCCCTTCGGCGTTGCCGGTAGCTAGAAAAAGAATCGTGTGGTGGTTTAGCTTGATCATTTTTTTAATTCTCTACATTGTATATGTGTGAGTTTTTGGCCTACTCAAGGGACCTATTTTAAGAAACAATGGTTCTTTTAGACTTTATAGCGTTTTGATATTTGTTCAATGGCTAGTGATAATTTTGGGTGGCTAGTAGATTTTGGCACTGAACTAGCCCGACTGGCTAGTGGTCAAATAAAGTTTTCATGAAGACTGGGTACAATTCTTCTGCAGGAATCACAATACATTTACATCCCATTTCAAAACAGAGTAACTCTGTATAACAAAAATGTTATGATCGCTGAGCGATATAAGTCCCCTACCGGCGGCATATATTTATGTCCTGCAACTCTGCCTATGAATTACTCTTCAATTAAACATGAGTTTTAATTAAACTTACTGTATGTGCAGCTCAGTTCTGAGGTTTTATCTGCTTTATCGATTCGAAAAAGAGGTTACGCGTGACGAAAGTTGAACTTGCTCTGTAACTATCCAAGACTAAGCTGAGTATCAAATTTTACCTGAATATCACTATTTGTTGCAGAAAAAAGTCTGGAAAACTGACAAAACTGAATTGTGCAAGTCATCAAGGGGCATAACTCCTCGAAAAATAGGTCAAGCGTGACAAAAGTCGAACTTGCCCTGCAACTATCCAAGACTAAGCTGAGTATCAAATTTCACCTGAATATCTCTCTTTGTTGCAGGAAAAAGTCCGGAAACTGACAAAAATTGAATTTTCCAAGTCATCAAGGGACATAACTCCTCGAAAAAGAGGTCAAGCGTGACGAAAGTTAAACTTGGTCTGTAACTATCCAAGACCAAGCTATGTATCAAATTTTCACCTGAATATTTCTTTATGTCGCAGACAAAAGTCCGGAAAACTGACAAAAACTTAATTTTCAAAGTCATCAAGGGGCATAACTCCTCGAAAAATAGGTTAAGCATGACGAAAGTCAAACTTGCTCTGTAACTATCCAAGACCAAGCTGTGTATTAAATTTCATCTGAATATCTCCATCTGTTGCAGAAAAAAGTCCGGAAAACTGACCAAAACAGAATTTTCCAAGTCATCAAGAGGCATAACTCCTCGAAAAATACATGTAGGTCAAGCCTGACGAAAGTCAAACTTGCTCTGTAACTATCCAAGACCAAGCTGTGTATCAAATTTTATCTGAATATCTCCATCTGTTGCAGAAAAAAGTCCGGAAAACTGACAAAAACTGAATTTTCAAAGTCATCAAGGGGCATAACTTCTCGAAAAATTGGTTAAGCGTGACAAAAGTCAAACTTGCTCTGTAACTATCCAAGACCAAGCTGTGTATCAAATTTCATCTCAATATCTCCATCTGTTGCAGAAAAAAGTCCGGAAAACTGACCAAAACAGAATTTTCCAAGTCATCAAGGGGCATAACTCCTGGAAAAATAGGTCAAGCGTGACGAAAGTCAAACTTGCTCTGTAACTATCCAAGACCAAGCTGTGTATCAAATTTCATCTTAATATCTCCATCCGTTGCAGAAAAAAGTCCGGAAAACTGATATTCGGACAGACGGACAGACAGACGGACAGACGGACAGACTGACGGACGGACGGACGGACAGACAGACCGAGAGGAAACTAAGAGTCCCCTTCGGCGTTGCCGGTAGGGGACTAAAAAGCATTTTTCCTTTCGTCAAAATAGTAATTTCTGATCTTAAATCATTAGATATTCAAACAACATGAACAATCATTGTCAATGGAGACTTCATAATATTATCAGCTATTGTACCTTGTCCGTCCCCATCAGTGTCTGTTTGTTGTGCATTAGGTATTGAAGGACAGTTATCACTAGCATCTTCTATACCGTCACCGTCCCTGAAAGAATTATGGGTAAATTTGAGATTTTGTGAAACTATATGCAGCCAAAAATATTTATTAAAAAGCTTTCTTGAAAAACATGCATTTATTGGAATTGTTTTACAGATTTTGAATGTTAAAGAAAAGTTAATATCATCAATAAAATTACAAACAATATTTATTCATTTTAGCAGTATGTATACAAATCAAGAGTGTTTAGCACTTGTACTTTCATAAACTGATTAGAGGTTTATCATTCAGTTTTTGTTTTTACACAACATTTCATGTGAAACTCCAACATGTATATTATTAGGAACCAAGAAATGTACATCAATTGTATACCTGAATTTTCAAATTGAATTACATGTAATTCAAGTAACTACATGTATGTACATGTAAATGTCAGTTAATACACATGAAAATATAACAATCAATTTCACTTACTGGTCATTTTCACAAGTATCACCTATACCGTTAAGGTTGGCATCTGTCTGTGCGTTATTGGACGTATGTACACAGTTGTCACAGGCATCTCCTACACCATCACCATCAGTGTCTGTCTGTCCTAAAATATCAAACACAAACTTAACATTAAAAGGTTGGTGTCCGTCTGTGTGTTACTAGATGTACAATGTAAGTACACAGTTGTCACAGGCATCTCCTACACCATCACCATCAGTGTCTGTCTGTCCTAAAATATCAAACACAATCTTAACATTAAAAGATAGTGTCCGTCTGTGCGTTATTAGACATATATACACAGTTGTCACAGGCATCTCCTACTCCATCACCATCAGTGTCTGTCCTTAAATAGCATTATATAATCCATGTAGGATAAGCTGAATGCATTACAAATGTAAATTGATAGTTCAATACCAATCTCTAATAGAAATCTGGACATTTATTTCAACAGTCCTCAAACTGCAATAGGCCAAAAATATAAATTCTCTGTTTTTCCTCACAAGGTCAGAAAAAAATGGGATAGGAAGATAGGAATTTTTTTTTCTTTCGTCCCAAGGACTGTATAGAAGTCAACATTGTTTCTGCTCTTTCAGTGGCATTTAGAAATATTCAATATAGGAAGCCATGAATTGATAATATTGAAAAAGTCACTACAAAATGCAGTCATGGTACAAAAAAAAAATATTTATTGAAAAATTGCTTGGAAATGGCCAAAAAAGAGTTTAGGGTGGGCAACTCAAAAAAGGGTAGGTAGGATGAGTGGATACAGATATATTTTGTAGACTCATTTATCTGTCCCCTACCTGCATTAGACACGAGTTCACAGTTGTCAGAGGCGTCCAGCACTGCATCGCCGTCCTTATCATTGTCCGTATGACATACGTCCCCCACTCCATCACCGTTCACGTCCGATTGGTCGGCATTGGCCACGTTAGGACAGTTGTCACAGGCGTCCCCGATACCATCCCCATCTGTGTCTACCTGTAGTACACCTGCATTTGCCACCAGGGGACAGTTATCCTATAATCAGTAAATTCGGATAAATCTTATATGTCACAAATATAACAACCTTGGTTTTCTGTTTGGTTCAAGAACACCAAATTAACCAGTCAGATAGTGAAGTTATATATATACTTTGACTTAATTCTGGTCACCTGGTATTATATTCACGATCTTGCAAATTCTCCTGATCACTGTTTGGACCATTAGGACAATTACCCTACATAATAACAAACAATTACATATCTGCCATACTTACCACACTGTCAGCTAGTACAACGGTATCATCATCCAAGTTGCCAGCATCCCCATCCAAATTACCTGCATCCTTCTGACCACTGTTGGGACCATTAGGACAATTATCCTACATAATTACATACAATTACTTATCTGCCATACTTACCACATTGTCAGCTAGTACATCATTATCATCATCCCAGTCACAAGCATCCCCAGCAGAATTACCATCTGTATCCTCCTGACCACTGTTGGGATCATTGGGGCAATTATCCTGTAAATACATAATTGCTGGTCTATTATAAAGCTCAAGGGACAATTAGCAAGGATGTACAATGGAATGAATTTCAAAATGAATGTTAAAAGATGCAATTTCTAACAGAATTTTACGCGAAGAGTACATATATAGCCTGATACATCACTGAATAGATAAGGCCATCCCTAAATTCAAACATAGGTAATCACAGATTACGAAGCTCACCTCGTGACAGCACTATTCAATTCAAACATATTTCTTAGTAAATGTATATTGGCTTTTAAAGGCAAAACCACTCAAGCAGAAAAAGTAAGTCAAGGTCATTTTATGAAAGTTTGATCAAAGATACATCCAATATGCAAGTTTGGTACATGTAGCAGTTATACTTTGCTCAATATTGGCTTTATAGAGCAAAATCACTCAAGCGGAAAAAGTAGGTCAAGGTCATTTTATGAAAGATTGATCAAAGATACATCTAATATGCAAGTTTGGTACATGTAGCAGTTATACTTTGCTCAATATTGGCTTTATAGAGCAAAATCACTCAAGCGGAAAAAGTAGGTCAAGGTCATTTTATGAAAGATTGATCAAAGATACATCCAATATGCAAGTTTGGTACATGTATTACTTATACTTTGCTCAATATTGGCTTTTAAAGGCAAAATCACTCAAGCGGAAAAAGTAGGTCGAGGTCATTTTATGAAAGTTTGATCAAAGATACATCTAATATGCAAGTTTGGTACATCTAGCACTTATACTTTGCTCAATATTGGCTTTTAAAGGCAAAATCATTCAAGCGGAAAAAGTAGGTCAAGGTCATTTTATGAAAGATTGATCAAAGATACATCCAATATGCAAGTTTGATACATGTATCACTTATACTTTGCTCAATATTGGCTTTTAAAGGCAAAATCACTCAAGCGGAAAAAGTAGGTCGAGGTCATTTTATGAAAGTTTGATCAAAGATACATCCAATATGCAAGTTTGGTACATGTAGCACTTATACTTTGCTCAATATTGGCTTTTAAAAGCGAAATCACTCAAGTGGAAAAAGTAGGTCAGATGCTGCATCCGATGCATGGGTCCATCTCGGCATCCAAAGATGAATCACTTGTGCCAGTTTGGTTACTGTAGCATCAGTACTTTGTCAGATACTGAGCTACCCCAAACTTCTTAACCAAGTCACTCAAGCGGAAAATGTAGGTCAGATGCTGCATACGATGCATGGATTCACCTCAGCATCCAAAGATGTATCCTTTGTGCCAGTTTGGTTACTGCAGCATCAGTACTTTGTCAAATACTGAGCTACCCCAAACTTCTTAACCAAGTCACTCAAGCGGAAAATGTAGGTCAGATGCTGCATCCGATGCATGGGTTCACCTCAGCATCCAAAGATGAATCACTTGTGGAAGTTTGGTTACTGTAGCATCAGTACTTTGTCAGATACTGAGCTACCCCAAACTTCTTAACCAAGTCACTCAAGCGGAAAATGTAGGTCAGATGCTGCATACGATGCATGGATTCACCTCAGCATCCAAAGATGTATCCTTTGTGCCAGTTTGGTTACTGTAGCATTAGTACTTTGTCAGATACTGAGCTACCCCAAACTTCTTAACCAAGTCACTCAAGCGGAAAATGTAGGTCAGATGCTGCATCCGATGCATGGGTTCACCTCAGCATCCAAAGATGAATCACTTGTGCAAGTTTGGTTACTGTAGCATTAGTACTTTGTCAGATACTGAGCTACCCCAAACTTCTTAACCGGACGCGGACGCGGACACGGACGCGGACGCGGACGCGTGGGGTTATAGCATAAGCTCACTCAACTTTGTCGAGGTGAGCTAAAAATGATAATTCACTTGTAAAGAACTTTCATAATCAGATTGCTGATAAAGAGATATTCAATAAATACTTTTTGAAAAAAAAACATAGTTAATCACAGATTACAAAGCTCACCTCGTGACAGCAAAATTCAATTCAAACATATTTCTTAGTACATGTATATTGGCTTTTAAATGCAAAACCACTCAAGCAGAAAAAGTAGGTCAAGGTCATTTTATGAAAGTTTGATCAAAGATACATCCAATATGCAAGTTTGGTACATGTAGCAGTTATACTTTGCTCAATATTGGCTTTATAGAGCAAAATCACTCAAGCGGAAAAAGTAGGTCAAGATCATCTTATGACAGATTGATCAAAGATACATCCAATATGCAAGTTTGGTACATGTATCACTTATACTTTGCTCAATATTGGCTTTTAAAGGCAAAATCACTCAAGCGGAAAAAGTAGGTCGAGGTCATTTTATGAAAGATTGATCAAAGATACATCCAATATGCAAGTTTGGTACATGCATCACTGATACTTTGCTCAATATTGGCTTTTAAAGGCAAAATCACTCAAGCAGAAAAAGTAGGTCAAGGTCATTTTATGAAAGTTTGATCAAAGATACATCCAATATGCAAGTTTGGTACATGTATCACTTATACTTTGCTCAATATTGGCTTTTAAAGGCAAAATCACTCAAGCGGAAAAAGTAGGTCGAGGTCATTTTATGAAAGTTTGATCAAAGATACATCTAATATGCAAGTTTGGAACATCTAGCACTTATACTTTGCTCAATATTGGCTTTTAAAGGCAAAATCACTCAAGCGGAAAAAGTAGGTCAAGGTCATTTTATGAAAGTTTGATCAAAGATACATCCAATATGCAAGTTTGGTACATGTAGCACTTATACTTTGCTCAATATTGGCTTTTAAAAGCGAAATCACTCAAGTGGAAAAAGTAGGTCAGATGCTGCATCCGATGCATGGGTCCATCTCGGCATCCAAAGATGAATCACTTGTGGAAGTTTGGTTACTGCAGCATTAGTACTTTGTTAGATACTGAGCTACCCCAAACTTCTTATCCAAATCACTCAAGCGTAAAATGTAGGTCAGATGCTGCATCCAGTGCCTGGGTTCACCTCAGCATCCAAAGATGAATCACTTATGCAAGTTTGGTTACTGTAGCATCAGTACTTTGTCAGATACTGAGCTACCCCAAACTTCTTAACCAAGTCACTCAAGCGGAAAATGTAGGTCAGATGCTGCATCCGATGCATGGGTTCACCTCAGCATCCAAAGATGAATCACTTGTGCCAGTTTGGTTACTGTAGCATTAGTACTTTGTCAGATACTGAGCTACCCCAAACTTCTTAACCAAGTCACTCAAGCGGAAAATGTAGGTCAGATGCTGCATCCCATGCATGGGTTCACCTCAGCATCCAAAGATGAATCACTTGTGCCAGTTTGGTTACTGTAGCATTAGTACTTTGTCAGATACTGAACTACCCCAAACTTCTTAACCGGACGCCGACGCGGACGCGGACACGGACGCGGACGCGGACGAGGACGCGGACGCAGACGCGTGGGGTTATAGCATAAGCTCACTCAACTTTGTCGAGGTGAGCTAAAAATTAATCAACAATGCAGACGTGTAAATAAATCAATACTAGTCAGATGCAGGCATACTGTATTCCTGATAAATAAAATCATCGCAGCTGAGTAATCTAAAGAAGTTTTTTAAGTATAATAACTTTTGCTCTGACATAGACGGAGTCACCAACCTTGGAACATGAGCTTTCAGTACATGACAGACCATCAGTGGGGACACCATCTTGATCTGGATCCACCCCACACATATAGCCATTCCCAGCCCAGCCTGGATTACACTGAAATGACAAGACACAGTTTGTTTGCTAGTAAAATTCATTAATTCCTTTCCTTGATATTTACAAAACAGTTACAGCAGAAAACACACACATTTGTACTTTTTAAAATTCATGTAGAACCTAAAATCTGCCATTAACTTGTCTCTGCAAGATAAAACCCGAATTTTGTAAGGTACTTCTAGAGAATACTCCAGAATATCCCTATGAAAGATCTGGTCATGGAAAAATTATCATCTTCAATTTTAAGAGATATCCTTACACTCCAACAGGTAATGTTAAGTACAACTTACATGCCTATCTCTGAATGCATGCATTCAGCATTGACGTCACATGTGTGTTGGCCTGCTAAGCAGTAATCTGCCAGTACACACCCGGTTTTTGTGTCACCAATAAACTAACTAAACGGTTATAACTTACCACACATTTATACTCCATAGGACTGGTGTACACACATTCAGCATTGACGTCACACGTGTGTTGGCCCTCTAAGCAGTAATCTGCCAGCGTACACACCAAGTTTTTGTGTCACTCACAAACTAACTAAATGTTTATAACTTACCACACATTTATACTCCATAAGACTGGTGTATACACATTCAGCATTGACGTCACACATGTGTTGACCCGCTAACAGCAATCTGCCAGTACACACCCGGTTTTTGTGTCACCCACAAACAACCAAACTGTTATAACTTACCACACATTTATACTCCATAGGACTAGTGTACACACATTCAGCATTGACGTCACACTTATGTGTAAATTAGCCTGCTAAGCAGTAATCTGCCAGTACACATCCGGTTTTTGTGTCACCCACAAACTAACCAAACCCTTATAACTTACCACACATTTATACTCCATAGGACTGGTGTACACACATTCAGCATTGACGTCACAAGTGTGTTGGCCTGCTAAGCAGTAATCTGCCAGCACACATCCGGTTTTTGTGTCACCCACATACCCCGGCTTACAGATCCCACAATTGTAGCTTCCCTACAGATAAAACATGTCAAATTAGAAAAGTAGAAATTCTGACAGATGCACGTTCATGCACAAGAACAATTTTTTTTTACAATTTCTTAAAATAAGATTTACAATGAAAAGATTGTGTTGCTTGATATTTGCATCCTTTTATGATGGTCAGTTGAGAATTACCAAAAGTTGAAAAAATATCCTATTTCTTGGAAAATAATTTGACGGATGAAAGGCACTTTTAAAATGGTATGAAAGTATATGTATACACTTTGCCCAAGTTGAAAGGGTCTTTATTTCTGTTTTGTTGTACATATAGAAATTGTGTCACAAATTCCAGTGATAACATACATGTACATGTAAGTACGACTTCATGATGATGCAATTGAGTACAGAGAAACTTTACCATGTGTTGAAACGTGAATATTTAAATACAGATGTATTGCTCAATTGAAGCTTGTAATGCATGAAAAATGTTAAGAAAACTGAGTATAATAAAACCTGTGTTTGTGAAACATGTATTCCCCCGTTGGAATCTTTGACAGTAAAACAGCTGAAAAGTAGTTTCACATTTTGAGGGCAAGGTCACAAGGTCAAATTTGGTATCATGAAAAAGTCTTGCCACATGGAATTCATATGTGAAATATGAAAGCCATATCAATTAGCATTCAAAAGTTATGGTTTAAGTTTAAATTTTCGAAATAAGGTCAAACACCAAGGTCAAGTTCAAGAGGTAAATAATTTTGGTATCCATGAAAAGGTCTTTTTACAAAGAAAACACATGTGAATTATGAAAGCCCTATCACTTACCATTCTGAAGTTATGGCTAAGGATAAAATTTTTTCAAAAGTAGGTCAAACTCCAAGGTCAATAATATTGGTATCAATGGAAAGGTCTTGTCACAAGGAATGCACATGTGAAATTTGAAAGCTCTATCACTTACTATTCGAAAGTTATGCCCAAGGTTAAAGTTTTTTTTCAAAAATAGGTCAAACTCCAAAGTCAATGTCATAAGGTCAAAACATTTGGTATCCATGGAAAGGTCTTGTCACAAGGAATGCACATGTGAAATATGAAAGCCCTATCACTTACCATTCAAAAGTTATGGCCAAGGTGAAAGTTTTTCAAAAGTAGGTCAAACTCCAAGGTCAAGGTCACAAGGTCAAAAAATTTTGGTATCCACGGAAAGGTCTTATCACAAGAAATGCACATGTGAAATATGAAAGCCCTATCACTTACCATTCAAAAGTTATGGCCAAGGTTAAAGTTTTTCAAAACATTTGGTATCCATGGAAAGGTCTTGTCACAAGGAATGCACATGTGAAATATGAAAGTAAGGGTTATTCTACTGTCTCCGAGGGCGTAGCCCGAGGAGCAGTTGAATAACCCACTTGTTGCACGGCAATTGTTATGCCATCAAACAATTATCACCAATGATTGAGTAATTATAAGTCGTCATTCCTAGTACGTAACGGTAAGAGAAAACTACTCATGGTCAGTAAACAATGACAGTGGTACAATATACATCGTAGAGAGATTAGAATTTTACGCATTTTAAAACTTGATTTGACAGAAAATTACATTAAAGAAATTAAAAGAATTATTTCCAGAATTTGAATTGAATGAGAGAGAATTAAAGAAACCAATACGGTATTCAAAGTAATGATATATTACTATACCTAACAAGCGAATTTTAGGAGTTGGGGTCGGGGATTATCTGACAATTTTCCATAAAATTTTAGAAACTGTTGGAATCTTCCGCTATTATTTGTGTTCTATTCAAAGCTATTCAATGGTTCCGGTCAGTACAAAATTATTCGATCGACATCTTACTTTTGTCTGTCTCCGTTTGTAGCGGAACCTATTCATTCAAGTGCTGATCTAGAGGGCGCTAGGGGATTCAGGATCCTGCCCCTCCCTAGAATTTGCCGTTTTTCAATTTTTTTTTTCCACAATCATAGGTTAATTGGACCCCTCCCCCGATTCACTGTGAAAAAATCTAGATCCACCCATGACTTTAATGGAAGTAATTCAAATCTGTAAGTCGCGGGGTGTCCTTCTCATTCCTTAGAAATGCGCTTTTAGTAATGTTTCTAATAATTCTAAAGGAAAAATGTGTTTCCATTATTTAAAACGGAAGGCAGTTGACTTCGGGTCAGTTCAGGACAATAAACGGTTCAGTCGATCGTTCAATGATTGGTTCAATCATTTATTTAATTATTGCTTCACAATGAAAAATATTGCACCGTCTGGAAAGGTGTTAATAACTGTCTACAGCGTAGACCGTGCAACAAGCCCTATTACTTACCATTCAAAAGTTATTGCCAAGGTTAAAGTTTTTGCAGACAAACAGACACACCAAAAACTATATGCCCCCGAATCTTCGATTACGAGGGCATAAAAATATGTAGCCATACCTATTTTTTCATGCATGCAATCATATTGTATAAGGGCATGAAAGCCTATTAAATTCTGATACTCTTTGAATATTAAAGATTCTAATTCAATACCTTAATTTCTTCATTCCAAGTCAACACTTTTAAATATAACATACCACAGTGTTGGTACAGTATGCGTTCACATCACATCCTCCGTTATTCACTTGACATTCATCTATATCGTTACAGGTCTGCTCCTGTGTGGGATCTAACACTACGTTATAAAGCTGGAATGTTCGTCTTGTGCTATTTATAGACAGACCGTCCTCGTAGGTACCGACATAACCTGTTGGACAAGCCAAACACTGGAAACCAGGCTCTGTGTTTACACATCGCCCTTGGAAGCATGGCGGTGGGCTGTAATAGGTACACTGGAAAAGAAGAAAATAGATTTTTTTCTTGGGAGTTTTGTATTACACGAAATAGTTTGTATGCAATGTAAGGCCTTAAATAAAGTCTTACAGTTGTATACATCATTGCAAAAGTATTAGAGTGCAAGACTGAAAAATCTAACTCGAAATTCATTAGTATTTTATTACATAAGGCTCGAGAACATATACATGTAACATCACATTGCAAAAATTTTTACCTCATTTATATCTGAGCAAGAGACGCCATTCCCACTATATCCGGTTGTACAAGGCAGACATCCGTAACTGCTGTCCATGTTATAACACAAATCTGGGGAATGACACAGTGTAGAACTCCCCAAGCACGGACACTGTGTGGTAGACGTACAGCTCTGACAACCAGACCCGTCTGCCGAAGCATAAGTACCGTCTTTACATACGTCACATCGATCTTTCTTCGTAGAGCTGTAGTAACCAGCAGGGCAGTTTGTACATGAACTTTGACCTTTCTGGTCCTGGAACATTCCTGGTGCACACATCTCACAATATTCTGTTCAAATTAACAAAAAATTGTAAAAAAAATCATATTATCTGGTTTGGAAAAAAATTCAGTCTACGGCATCAACTTTGAGATACTAACTATGAGCTAGCTAAAGAAATGTTGAAAATATAGAACTTTTATGAAACAATTTAATAAAAGTAATAATGTCATCATAAATCACTGTTTCTGTTATATTATTATTTTTCAAAGGGAATAAGGCCATTTCGACCTGAATAAAGACTTTTCAGGATGACATTGTCATAATTTACTTTATTTAGCTTTTTTGGAGTTTTATAATCAACATAATTTGGAATGTTATGTCCACTTCAAGAACAGCTGATCTAAGTGTGCAAAAATTATAGATTTTTAAAAAAGCTAAAATTTTCTTTGATAGCTGTTTTGTATAAGTACATAATGCTTTGAACCAAAATTGTACAAAAGACACATATGAAAATTTTTTCAAGGTACAATCTCTTACCTAGAGTTCCGTCTGAATATTCCCCAACATCACACTCATATCTCTGTCCACCTCTACAAGCATACCCTGACTCACAGGGGTAACAAGATGTGGGACAGGAGGTATCATTACATGTAACGTATGTAGCTTCAGGACAGGGCGTGGCATAACCCTCTGAACATATCTATAACGAGAAAGATTTTTGTGCATAGATGAACAGATAATTGATTTCCTTTTTAAAATACAATTAAAATGCCATGACAACTAATGATGTAATAACTAAGTCAAGGAGAAAACGAGTAACTGTAAATTAAATGTTTTTCCTTTAAAAAACACACACAACAAACAGATAGATATGCAAATTTCAGGGCTGGGACGATACTGTACCTAGCCGATCCGATACGTATCACGATACATGTACCTGACATCTGATACCATACGTATTGTGATACTAAGTGAATTGATAAACTTTCTCAAAAAGCTATTTGATAGTAATTATTAGTATTTATATTTATAATATAAGTTTTTTTTTTTTATTCAACATGTTATATTTATTCAACACTAGCTTTCTCCAAACTTTTCTTTTGTTTTCTTTAAACATTATTTTCGTTTTCGGTAAGACAGACAAAAAAATATGGAAAATTCAAACACATATTTTTTTGCAAATTTTAACTAAGGTATCATTAGGGTGTATCGATACTTGGATTGTGAAAACAAATATCACGATGCATCTATGAATCGGGGTATCGCCTAGCAAATCCTAGACAAGTGTCAACAAACATAGGGTAATCAAAGATTACATAGCTCGCCTATACAGGTTTTTGTCAGAAACCATGTTAAAGTTTTTGAAAAGTAGGTCAAAGTCTAAGTTCATGGTCACTAGGTCAAAGGTCATGGTCTCAAATGAAAGGTCTCGTCACAAGGTATCTACATGTGAAATATCAAAGCCCTACCCCTTATAGTTCAAGAGATATAGCCCAGGGTATGGCATTAGCTCGGCAGACTTTTTCGTCCCGGCAAGCTAAAAATTTCTTTGCACTCTTCCAATTTTTTTAAGTTTCAAATTAATGCATAAACTAGAGTCGATGGACTTATAAGATATCATACCCATCCTAGAGGACAAGTAGTGCATTCTGACGCTGCTCCAAAGCTGTGCTCTGTCTGTGATCTCCCACATGTAGAGTTGGCTACAGGCGGGTCACATCGTCCACATGGGAGCATCGATCCATCCCCAGGACAATACCAGGAGGTCAAACATCGCTGACATGTGGTTTGATCTAAAAATAAACAAAGATTAATGAAGTGACCTCCCACATTTAGAGTTGGTGACAAGTAGTTTACATTGACCACAGGGGAGCAATGACCCATCCTCAGGACAATACCAGGTCAAACATCGCTGACATGTGGTTTTATCTAAAAATAAACAAAGATTAATGAAGTGACCTTGATGTCTGTGACCTCCCACATGTAGAGTTGGTAACAAGCAGTTTACATTGTCAACAGGGGAGCATCGATCCATCCCCAGGACAATACCAGGAGGTCAAACATCGCTGACATGTGGTTTAATCTAAAAATAAACAAAGATTAATGAAGTGACCTTGATGTCTGTGACCTCCCACATGTAGACTTGGTGACAAGTGGTTTACATTGTTCACAGGGGAGCATTGACCCATCCTCAGGACAAAACATCAATTATCAAAATCATGCATTGCATAGGACTTTCATATTTTCCTAAGCATGTATATTCAAAAGAAAAGAATTTCGACCTTGGAAGGGAATTTACAGAACAGAATACTGATATTTTGAATCCTCCCTAGTGCCTAGACTCAGTTACAAAATATGTGGGATTTTCTCATCCTTAATAATAATGCACTGCCTGAAATTAAGTACAGGTCCACGTAAGGATCAGGCAGTTGAAAAACCCTAGAATTTTTGCAGAACTTTTTTCTCCTAAAATGTGTTCAGATCAGCCTCCATGTGAATGTTCTGAAGGTATTTTCTCATACTTGAATGGTGAAGAAACTTATAGGGGAAGCAAATTTGGTTGAATTATATAGAGAAAATTTTTCCGCCATTTTTTTTACTTCATAATCCTTTATAAATTATGAGGTGAATATCTCGTTTCACCAATGCCTCCTTGAGAAATGAATATCATATGTTTGATTTGTACCAAATATATGTCTCAAAATAGAAATAAAAAGTTTTGCAAAAAATTTTGATGTATCACCCCAGCCTGATTCTTACGTGGACCTATGCTTAACAAATAACCATACATTTAAATAATTCACATATGAATACTCACAGTAATCATATTCTGCCTGTGAACAACCAATAAGTTCAAATCTGAGGCCGATTTCATTGTTCCAGGTCTGTGGATTTATCCTGATGTATTTACTATTTATGGCAGGACTTATTGTGACGTTGGTAACACTGTTCTGATCTACCGTACCATGAAGAACCTGCAATATAGTACAAGTAACTTGTTATAAGAAAAGTATAAACTGACACTGATTTCAAACTAGCAATTATATAATCATGTGAAACAGGAACACATTATGTTAGGCTATTTTCATGCCTCTTTTTCATATAATAAAGCACCCCTTTTGTATAAATTTGCCTGTACTCAGAGTTAACAAATCTATCATGTACATGTATATCTCTCGATAAGAATTTAAAGGACCGTCACAGTACTATATTTAGAATATAAGGTGATCTGTCAACTATATAAGGAGCTGCATTGGGCTTATTAAAACTCTCCAGTATGCTAAGGATCTATGTAGGTCCATTCTCTCTCTAGTAATGGCCCAGCATGGGTTTGCTAACCATGAGAGTCTTATTTAGTTACGGGATTCTGTTTAAGGATCTTTCAAATATTGGCAGGGGGTAGATTTTCATGCCTAGGTTACATATTCTTTCTCTCATGTACATTTTCTATCGTCTTTGTCGTTTATATGTCGTTTTACATTAAAGTATCTAAATGTTATCCATTATCATAGTTTTCTTTCATGTTAGTCTGTCATATAAGGTGGTGGCTGCAATATAGGAATCCTTCGAACCTGAAGACAGGCACCCACCCCCACCAGGTCCTGTTACACATGAAACTAAATGAGAATACAACAGATGATAGTGCAGATGGGGAATTTACTCAGAATAGTTTGTTCTGAAGTACACTTGACCTTGAAAATTAAATTGACCTTATGTAATAAAATTTATCCCAATTTTTCAACCAAGTTCATATAATTTAATTATTTCCGCATTGTCTGTATAACGCCTATACAAATGTACAGAGCAAAATTTTATCTATAGCTGAATAGACAATGTTGCCTACTATGACGTCACTAACGTTCCTGAAGAGAAAGTTAATTCATTCCATATAATCATTTTTTTAATGATACATGTACCAATGAAATTGACAAATACATGTAATCTACATACATGTATGAACTTATGAGACATATTGATGATCATACAATAGTTATGCCATAGAGACTTACCGTAGCACCAGTGCCGTTAGTGTACAAAGTCCAAGTACCGGCGTCATCACTATAATATACGGAGAATGATGTGACCCAGTTAGCCTCGTCCTCTTGGCCCTGAATCTGTATAACGTGGATCTGGTACGACTCCGTCAGGTTGACCTCTATGTGCTGGTTTGTATCCATTGTGCTTGGCTTCCAGCCTCCGTGAAGACCTCCCAAATTAGCTTTCAAAAGTATATATATGTAAATGAAATCATACAAACACTCAAGTATACAAAATTTGATGTAAACCAAATGTTTGTGTATTTGAGAGTTTGTGTATTATTCCTACATTCTTAAAGAGTAGATAATACTTTTTGTAAATAAATTTCTCTTGCAGTCCAAAAGATACCTTAATTCAATAAACCAGTACAAAGACACGCCCTCTTCAACAGAAAAGTGATATGAAAGGGGAAGTTGCCATTTTGCTATTAAAGAAACGAGAAGTACATGACTTTTGTACTTTGTATTTCACACCATAAAAGCAATCTTTTAACTTAATATGATGATCAAGATTAGCAAAATTCTTGGTTATTTACCCTATCTAAACATGCTAAAATATTTGTTCCTTACTTTTTACTGAGCATTTTTGAAAATTTTAAATGACTGTAAGATATAAAGATCACCAAAACTATTAAACAGACTGTTTGATTATTCCACTTTTCGGACAGCGTAGAAATTATTTGTACCTGATAAAGCGGTTGTATTCAGCCTTGACCTTTCCACTCCACCGATGTCGGAGGCTGAGGACGCAGACAGCATACTGTCCAATATAACACCACTCTGTATACCCAGCGCATCTCTACAACCTACAGTATTACGATATAAAAAAATTGTACATTCATGTACAAGATAATTCCTATATTCCTTGAACTTTTTTCCTGTGATATACAAATGTATATGTTCATTTCATTTAAGGACTAGGTGCGTTAACCTCTAAAATCGGCCCTGTAATTTCGATATAAATAAATGATTTTAATAAATAAATCATTAATTATCCCTTTTTGCAACGTTGAATGTTTGAGAACAAACAGCGTCATAATAATTTACAGCCCTCATAACGTCACGCGCGTGATGTATGACATCATGTTCTGGCGTCATTTGCCCTGAATGACACAAAATGAAGGAAAATTATCATATTTTACACACAAATCTTCAAAATTCATCTACGCTTCAGGCCTTGCCCACAAATTTTTTTATGCAAATTAAAAGGCCGATCAGAAATCCATCGATCGGTACAAAAATTACCATGGGCAAGGCCTGGAGTACTACTTGATTTCATAATTTTGTATCAAAATTTCGCTCATTTATTGATACATGTATATTATACAATTATTGCACAGTGATGAGGTCGATATGATGATTCATGGAGTGATAAAACCAATATCGAAAGAGGCAGAAGGCCGAGGTTGATATTGGTTTTATCACTCCATAAATCATCATATCAACAAAATCATCTGTGCTATAATCGTTTTATCATACATGTATACATGAAAACTGGGAGAGAAAAGGGTAACTATAATGTTTTGTTCCCTAACACTGCTCAATTTTACATTTTTTCTTTCAGATAAACATTTTGTATTCTAGTAAAATGTTTTACACTTCATCTTTTATTATTATTTTTTTTCATTAAAAAAATGCTGCCAAATAGCATACTCAGTCATGTCAGAAACAGACAGTTTGCTGCCGACTACAGTTTTCCTCTAATACATAAAACCGGCAATGCGTCAATATGACTGGTTCAATACGACGATCAATGGCATTGCACGTGACCGCGTTTTGGCCAATGGGAAAGCTTGTAAACAGTAACATAAATTAGAGTATATGATAATCAATGATATCAACGTGTTTTGACATTTTGAGCATCATAGTATTCAGTATAAGACTGTGAAATCAATACATGTTTTCCGGATTTGGATTCACCATACATTTGACATTTTAAAATAAACTAGAAAATTATGGATATATGAATAACTTTGAAAGTAGGGCCAAAATGGCTGGTTACTGCACCTACTCCTTTTCCGTGACTATTTTACATGCACATGCATGAAAATTTATAATTCACTTGAGTGACAATCAAATTGACATACATGTGTAAATTCCACATTCAGACAACTTTCAGCATAATAAATTATAGTTGAGTTACATTTATTACATGTCCCAGTACTTCCATCTAATATAATTTTCTTTCAAAAGTAAAAAAATTCTCAAAACAATCTTACCATACTGGTAGAAATAATATCCCGGTAGTCTGTGAAACACCTCTCCCGTAGTATTATCAACGGAGATAGTGTACGGTATTGCCTGGAATTCCACATCTACAAGGCATGAGTTGTCTATATCCACCTCCACCGTGGCAGAGGCACCGTGGACCGGTGAACCCTCATCCACCACCACCACGGTGAACCTCAGCATGGTGTTGTTGGTGTATACTTGGTTGTACAAGTCGTATGTGTTGTTGAGGATCAATGGTGGACTGAAAAGATATAAGATCAATATCAATGTACATTTTTCAGTGATCAAAAATATCAGAAATGACCTAAAAGGAGACTATACTAACATACAATACAGACCTGAATTATAATGACAAAATCAGGAGAAAAATATCAGAAATCTGATAAAAATCTGATTAAAATCACCATTTAGAAACTTTCATGTGTTTCTCAAATTTTAAGTAAGCTGTTAATTGATTATAAGATGAGAAATATCTAAAAGCGAAGCAAAATTATATCTTTAATCTACATGTATATGTACATTTGAAACATCAATGTGCGCAGTTATTACATGTATACCATATAACCAGAAATTTTTGCGAGTACCAAATTTCATGATTTTATGGTAAAATAGGATGTCTTTATTTTCGCGAATGCAATTTTTCGCGATTCCTAAATTACAAACAAATATGTTCATTTGATGTTACTGTTTTGTACATTTCATTTTTGAAGTTTTAGTCAGTTCTATCAAACTCTATTCATTCCTCATTACCTTTAATCAGGTAAGTGAAGAATGACACATGTACAATATTAACAAATGTAAGATACAACAATTTATAATAAACCTTATCAAACAAAATTTTTCACGAGAATAATTTTTTGCGATTCCAATTCACTCACGAATATAGCGAAAATTAGAATCTCGCAAAAATTTCTGGTTATACTATATGTAAAACAAACTTTTCAGGCACAATCACTGAAAGTGTATATTCAGAGGCATTGGATGTTATCAGTATAATGAAATGTATAAAATCATCTTTTTTATCGAAAGAAAGTTATCCCCTTACTCCTCAGTCACAGATGATATATAAAAGACCAGTTGAGAGTTAACACCGCTATCTATGTCTGTGGCACTCAGATCTACGAGGGCTGCTGACTGGAGGGAGGGAACGGCCTGGATGGAATAGCTCGTCTGCGTCAGCTCCGGGCAGTTGTCGTTTATATCAGTCACTTTAATCTGGAAAGGGAAGGAGTAAGGAAAATCTTACTAACTGAAAGGTTAAGATCAGTCTATGAGTACGCAACAAATAATCCTCAGAAATAAAATTGTTGTGGCTGGAGGGAGAATTTTTCTCTTACTAAATAGTTTATTTAAGAAATGAATGTCTTACTTTTGGTGTTCATGGGTGTATAATTCTGTGTATCTCGAAGCAGATTTATACACCCATGAACACCAAAAGTAAGACAATCATTTCTTATATTTACATTTGTATTAATTTTTTAATAAACTCTTATTTGCATGAACATCGCATATACTGTGCATAACGGCGTCAAAAGTATTCTGGTGTTGGTAAATTCATGTGCGCGTGTCATGCCAAAAAAGGCAACCCAAGTTATTGGAATATAATCCTCGTTCCTCAATGGGAGTTCAACATGGGAAATCTACTAGTAATGTAAATATTAGAATGTAAAGAAGCAATATATTCTACTGCCTTAATTTACCGTTACTGTGACTTTTTAACTAGAAATGAAGAAAAGCTGGAGAGCAATTTTTCAAATTTATGAAACAAGAGGACGGGTAAACAGAATAGTAAGTTCTGAAATAATATCAATGAATAAATCCATACCTTAACAGTGATGGTTCCTGTAGATGGGGGTGTTTTACCCGCGTCCACCACCTGCATCACCACGGAGTATGTGGTGTTGACCTCGTAATCCAAGGTCGTAGAGTCAAGGGTTAGTAGAGCTTGTTCTGTGGTGATGGTGAAGGCCTCTGTAGTGGGGTCATGACCTTCAGGTGTTATGGTAGATGGAACACTACAAGCTAAAAGAAAAGTGTAAATCATCTATAATGGATTTTGAATGGCAAGAGTCACCAATGATTAAGCAATGTTCTTTGTTTATACATGTATGTAGCAACCATTATTTAGACAAACCATATTTTAGAAACAAAAGCTTCAATGTGCAAAAACCAAATTCAATGGATTACCAAACTGACTCGCAGCTCCTAAACTCATCGTTTTAGAACCAACATAATTTTGTACGAGAAGAATTTGTAAAAACTAATTTTCCAGAGAAATTTATGATACATTTATTGCAATTATCATTTGAAGTAGAGTGGCAGACATTTGGGGAAGCCCTATCATATTGACAATGTGTATTTGATGAATTTAAAACTTATTCACAACATTCAACCTATGAAGGCAACTCCGGAGGCGTAGATATTTGTATATACAGTATGCACAACCAATGTACATGTAATTCCCCGAGATGAAACTATTGAAAGGAACATGCTTGTATTTTGCATGAAAACACTCGTAAAGTCACAATGCATAAGATCTAAATAAACATGCCGCCACGGCTGTTCCAACCTGCAAACCTTACCCGCAGTGACGTCACCTTGTTACCTAGAAAAACGCAATTTCAGAAAACAAGAATGAAACAGACAACTGTGGTGCGTATATATAGAATAAATGTCATAATTTGTGTTTTGTCACTGGTATGCAACACAGCAAGTGCATTTATCACTTGAAATGCGCTAACACGCATTACATGTATGATAAATGCACTTGCTGTGTGTTGCATACCCGTAACAAAACACAAATTAAGACACTTATTCTCTATATAAACGCTCTGTATACAATTAATATGGAAAATGAAAACTTCCCTACCTACGTAAGAGACTCCAGCGTTTGTGGTATAGGTTGGGGCCACAGTGGCCGGTGCTACACCAGCATTAACATTGGCTACTGTGTTGTCCTTCAATGTGAAATGTCTTGCTTCGTTACCTGTTTTATAACAGTATATGATTACAAAAGCATTAAGTAGGTAGCATAAAATTAAACAGCCACATTTTTAGGTACAGTTCTACTACATGTACTTTTTTCAGAGATAGCAATAAAACGTTCATGAAATTCATTTACAAGAATTATTACTGGGTAGAAAAATTATCGATGGAACAAAACTGCTGTGCATGAAATTACATCCCAAAGAAAAGTATACATTCTCTAAAATCCTTGAAAACTTGGCCAAATAAAAAATTTTATACCAGTATTACAGAATCTACAGAATTGCTTCATGCCGGTGTTGCAGGTCGCCGAAAGAGTGACCTACATGTATGCAATATGCAAAGATGAAGTGGGTCACCAAAAGAGAGACCTACATGTATGCAATATGCAAAGAAGTTACCTCGCATAATAGTTAGTCCATATGTCGGTCCTACTGAGAAAATGTCAGTAAGAGTTATCTCCCTGACAATGCCGTTAATGTGGAAATCTTCTGCGATAGACACGATGTAATCTCTGGGTGGTTCCTCTAGAGGATCTACGATAAACTGCATATTCTCCGTCTCTATATATAGACTTGATGCACACGGAAGACGTTCTGTATGGAAAATTGTGAAGTGGTACCTTTCTCCGATCTGAAAAATACACATGTACGCTCATTTATTAAACAGTTCATCTTCCAGGTAATAATTGTGATTGTGATTGTGACTGATCTAAACCCAGATTTTATATGTATAGGCACAATACATCACATTGTTTGGCAAACATTTTAATAGTGAAATCATATTTTATCTTACTGTTTTGATGCATTGAGATATTTCATATTGTATCCAAAAATTTTATGGTGTCTGTCACTAGTTTACTGGAAAATAAGCAAATCTTACATTCAGAACATTTATTAGTTGCCTTGTTATAAGAATGTGGCACTCTAAAAGGGAAAGAGGACAAAATAAATGTACATGTATACTACTGTCTGTACAGCTCACTTTGGAAACTGGATAAATGCAAAAATTAAAATAAAATCCATATCATTGAATAGATCTCGCTTAGTCGTAAATTTTGGTATATGTTACATGGTCGAGGGTTTATGCAATCATATTATACAGGCAAAATAAATTTTAGACGGGGCATTTTCAATGTTAAATTTCAGCATGACATCGCCAGGTTTAACATTCAGCCTATGGAGAGCTTCAAGACGTAATGGAAAAAAATAACATGGGAAATGGCCAATCTAAAACTTGTTTTGTCTATAAAGTTTCATTGAGTGCGCTGCCTATCCTAGAACTTATACCAAAATTTCTGACTAAGCGAGATTTATTGGATGGCATCAATTTCATTAAAATTTTTGCATGACAAAGTAGTCAAAATCGAGTTTATCAAGTTTCCGAAGTGAGCCGCGCCGACAGTAGCTACATGTCCGCCTAATAAGATACCTCAAAATCCACTGTAACTTGTTCAGAAGTGAGGGTTGATGAGATGACGCAGGTACTTGTAGTTCCTGATACGTAGCCAAATGATGGTGTGATAGTGGCTCCACCTTTAAACACCATGATAAAATATCAATCATTTGTTAAAACTAAACTGTGAAAAAAAAAATCTTCTTGTCCATTCACATGTGACTTACATGTGAATAACCTGTCTGTCAAAGATTTCAAGAAAATTGAAGTGTTCGTACTTGTTACCTTTACTTGAACAACATTATAAACCAATTTTATTGCACCAGACATATGCTTCGGATAGTAAATCCTCATCAGTGTGCATGGTACATGTACTTCAAGCCAAAGTGTTTTTTTTAGATAAGCCAAAATTTATCAAGTACGTGCATTTTTAACTTTGTACCATGCAAGAAACAGACCACATAATTTAATTCTTAGAAGGGAAAATTGAATGAAAGGAATTAAAGAATTTTTAAATTATTCAAATTCTGCCTACCTGTAGCAGAGGCAGTGGAGATGTCAATTTTCTTGCATGGGATAGCAGAGCCAGCATTTCTGGTCGGCACTTCTAGGATCAGCTGACCATTCAAGTACAGCCACATATCGTCTCCGCCCCCTATAGCTATGGTCTCACTGCCCTGGTACACAAATCCTGTCCTTATGGCGGTTGTAAATCTAAAATTGATAAGGGGAAAATCTAAATTTAATATGGGCATTTCTGGTCAGCACTTCTTGTATCGACTGACCATTCAGGTACAACCATGAATCATCCCCAACCCTATAGATATGGTCTCATTGCCCTGATATACAAATCCTGTCCTTATATGGCAGTGGTAAATCTAGAATTAAAACGGGAAAATCTAAAATAAATACGGGTATTACTGGTCAGCAACTCCAGCCGATATCAGCAGACCATTCTGACCATTCAAGTATACATCAGCTAATTTCTTGATTTCACTTTCCATACATTGAAGGAATAATTTTGCCACGTCAAATGTTAAGAAAGAATATCAATGGGATTTTTTTCATGAATTCAAAATTCTTCAGATCCCTCATTGAAAATAGATTTTATTTACAGTCTACTCTCGATAAGTTGAACTTCAAGGGACCATCGGAGATAGTTCGACTTATCAGGAGTTCGACTTACTGAGTACATGGCCAGCAATTGATTTTTAATAAGACTGATGTCCCTTTCTTTATCACCGTTCACAAACGTTTGTGTTGTCTTCTTTTAATGATAAAACTACCTTTAATGTATGTAATGCAACTCCATAATAAGAAAGTATCAATTATCTGTCCACCGATCTCCTTATAATTGATTGATTTTTGTTTCAGAATTAGAGTTTATTTGTGGTTCGACTTATCCAGGTGAATTTTCAATGTAATATGAGTTATGGGACCTAAAAATACGTTCGACTAAATGGAAAGTTCGAGTTATCGGAATTCGAGTTATCAGGAGTAAAAATGCATAGAAACCAATGGAAGAGAAACGGGAGTTAAGCGGAAATTCGAGTTATCCGAGTTTGAGTAAACGAGAGTAAACTGTACTTCATGAAAGATGGATAATTTTCATATGACCAAGTTTATGGAAGTCTGACTGCTTAAAAATTTCAAGTTCAAGCCTACAATGTCAATGAGAAACTAATATCTTACCCAAAGTTATGTTCAGCGCCATAACAATCTTTGTCCTGGTTACCAAATCCTCTACCATCCACAGGGTAATAACTGTTTGACATGTACCTGTAATGGAATGCAGCCAACTATGACTGATCCATGATCATACTTTGGCACAATTACAGACTTTTTATGTCAAGGATGAGATGAACCAATATCTGACAAGGTCAGTATACTATAACTTACACATATTTTATCACCATTACCTCTTTTTGATCCCGGAAATAAGTCAGGTCAGTAAATCTATAAATGACATTGCAAAACATTCGAAATTTTGTCAAATACAGGTAAATCTTAAAAACAATGTCATACATGACATATGAGAAGGTACCTCTATTGCAAACAAGAAAATTTACAGATCGTGACTTGCATTTTTACCATGTCAAGTGAATGTAAATCAACCATGCGACAGAACATTTGACGATTGCAGTGAACTGCAAGGGCATCATCAGATATTCTATCCATAACTCATCCTGCCAATTAAGGGATCCCTAAATGTCCGACATATCACCTTTAGGCAGATTTATTCATTATGACGCTATAATCAAATTGCCTGTCAAAGTATCGTTTAACGTTTATCGATAATGTCGTCATAAGTTGAAAGTCCGGTAACAGGTGCGATGTCAGATATTTGGCATTTCATCAATTACGTTGCATCTTTTATGTTTGACGGAGATTCAAAGCTTGTTTGTCCAAGACAAAAACAAAGTGTTGTCACAAAATATTTGTGATCATAGAGTTGGAATACAAAATGTGAATTTAATACCTGTGTTTTGGAGGAGACAGCGCTACAGCCGTCAGTATAATGGTATCACTGAATGCATAATTAACGGCAGTCGACTGCTCCACAAACCATCCAGAGAAAGTATCCGAGGCAGGATTCGCAGATCTTGACAACCAGGCTCCATAAGGACTGGCCACGTAGGTTGGACCTGTGATGAGGCTGTCCGCAAACCCATTGAAGTCAGAGTTGGTAACACTGAATTAGATAACAGGCATATAATTGGTATCATTTAACTAAAACTTTGAAATGAAATTTTGACCCAGTGTCTCAAAGCGTTAAAGTCTATACAAATATCAAAGTACTCTGGTTGAATATAGAAGGAAAACAATGTCTTCATACTTAAACATGCATGGTATCTCAATGATTTCCTATATGAAATCTTTCAGTTCCTGACCCCAGCACGTCTGATTCCTCTTTTCAAGACAAGAGTATTAATCCTTATATACCAATTGAACCTTTCGATTGCGGGAAGAAAATGCAAAATTTACAATGCTTTTACTTTGGACAAACAAGCTTTGAACTTTGGTCAAACATCGAAATTGCATTGTGATGTCATTGAATTTCTCAAATTTTTCCCGCATTCAGAAGGGTCAGTTGGCATAACATAATGACTGGGCTATTGACGTCAGCCATAACATTCATACCAAGTTAGATACTATAAATCTTGTCTCCATGAATGAATAATGTCTGAAAGAAAACTGAATCAGAAGCATATGTCCAACTTATGATTTGTAAATGAAACAAAATCACTGAGTTGCATGAAATTGAATCTCAAAATTTTAGTAATACCTGAAGTCATAGTTGACAATTGGAAGAACCCAATCTGACACGGAAGCAGATGAATTCCCAGAGGGAGCTGTAAGCAAAATAAAGAGGAACCAATCAGAATTATTTTTACATGAAGAATCGAAACATATCTGCACATCAAATTTTCATGTGCGATACAATTAAGCCTCATTTGCATTTCTAGAAGCATTTTAGTTCTAATAATAGCAGTAATTTTAAGCACAGCTTATGATTAATTTACTTTTAGGCATGCTAAAAAGATCTGAAACAGTTAAAAGCATTTATCGATTTTTACATATTTTTCAGAATTATGCATCATTTTGAAGCTACATTTGAAAGCAATGCTCACAGAATGTTCTATTTTCTATGCAGGGCTTTTAGAAATTAAGCAGACTGTTAAGGACTTTTAAAAACATAAACTTTATAGAGATTCATTTACTTCAAAGCAGCAACAGTTTGAACAACTTGTGATCAAGTTTTGTTTAGATACATGTAATATATTACAATCACAGAATGGAACTATGTTATTGAGTAGTAGGTGAAAGAAGGTTATTTTTACCATAACACCTATGTTATCATATTGATTAAACAACGTCAATGCAATTTCATACCAGATGTATAAGACACAGAATGGAACTATGTCATTGAGTAGTTGGTGAATGAAGGTTATTTTTACCATAACACCTATGTATCATATTGTGTACAAGGTCAATGCAATTTCATAACAGATGTATAAGACTGATTTTTAACATGGTTTAAATTAGGTAAAGTAAAGAAGTACATGTAGAATGGAGACCTGAAGAAAATATCATGACCATGAATCTAGTTATAGAACCAAATCACCACCAGCATAAAATCATATTGACCAAAATTACCACAGATATAAAAGCATATTGACTTCTTTGGCATTAGTGAAAGTGAGAAGTTGGCTACTTAGGGAGATTTATGAACATCAAAGATCGATAGCGGTTAAATATTATTGATCACCAAAAGAAATTTCACATGTAAAGACAAAAAGTTCCTATACACATCATTACAAATACACCCATAACAAGTCAAATTGACAAACTACATATACATGTACATATACACATTATTACATGAACTTTCACATGTGTACATTACCTGCCCCTGTGTAAAGGTAAAGAGACACACATATATCATTAGCACATGCAATTTTGTCTTCATTATTTACATGCAATACAATATCACAACTAAAAACATGCACCGACTCAGTCTTCATGAAAACTCGCTAACCCAACCCCTACTTAGTCTTTGCAGAATACAGACTGAGTTATTTCCCATTTGAAATGGTATCTGACATCATGAAAATGGTATGGTAACGACGATTTTGTACCGTCTTTTCCCAGAGTTTTATGACTGTTTCCATAGAATTTGGTGACATCACAATTAGTCTACGTCAGATACCATCCCAAATGGGAAGTAACTCTATTTTCCAAAAATACCGAATAGCTACTAAAAAGATCTCTTGGGCAGTGAAACTTTACATATCCATTGTACAAATAAGATCTCTCGCTAAGGTCTTGTTTATTTCATCATTGCATATTTACATGGTCTCATGATATTGGCATGTCTCAACAGTTTCATGGCAAAAATAGTGTTGAACCCTGATAACGAAGACCAACTACTTTGATATATATGCACAGCCATTGTAATTCCCTGAGATGTTACTATTGAAAGGAACATGCTGCAATTCGTGTATTAACACTCATGACGTCACAATGCATAAGATCTAAAGAATCATGCCACGATAGCTGTTCTAACCTGCAAACTGAACCCGCGGTGAGATGAATTTTAACGTCACCATTTTACCGAGAAAAAGCAATTTCAGAAAACAAGAATGAAACAGACAACTATGTTGCATATATATAGAATAAATGTCATAATTTGTGTTTTGTTACGGGTATGCAACACACAGCAAATGCATTTATCGCATGATATGCGCTAACGCGCATTACATATACGATAAATGCATTTTGATTCACATGATTCTGCCAAAAAATTAGTACATGTATTTCCAATGTGAAATCAACGTGTCTGAGAACTACAGGCAAACTACGCCATGACCTAGAAGTTGTCTGCTACGCCATGAGAAGTAGTTCCACACTGTATAAATTTTCTGTGTGTACAGAGAAAAGTATTTCAATTTTGTACTTTAATGCAATAATTATTTCAACAACAACAATTTTATCATTGATATTGAATTTGCATCTCAATTTAACATATGACCGATATTTGAAAGGTCACACTTGTCACAGTGTAGGTGATGAGGCTACAAACTTGACCAATCGCATTCAAGCAGAGCGTTATGTAATTTGTTATCACAACATTTGATTATGAAATGGCTTTAAAACGGGTGTACCATGTGATAAAGACAAATACTAAACTAAATGACTGGACAAACAGACTGAACAAAAACAATATGCTTTCTTCTATAAAACAGAGAGGTAAAAATAGTATCAGATACTCAGTCCTTGGATATATACATGTATGTACAACCTAGTGTTTTGTACAATGGATTCTTTATAGATGCCCAAAAAGTTTTATGCCTGACTGACTAGTGGTCTGTTGAAGTTTTCACAAAGACTGTATGATTGTGACGAACCTTTCAATTATGCAAACACAGATTTCATCGATGCATGCTCACGCTTGGCATCAAACAAAATTGTACTCTGAACACCATTTGAAACTAATCATAACAATTCTTTACCTAATACTGGTAGATATATATGTAAGTCACTGAAAAGAAGATTACGCTTATATATCATAATCTCTAACTACTATCATTACTAAAATCAGTGATACGCATGCATGTACAGTCATGTATATCATAAAGCAACAGAAAGCAGAGAAACATGCATGCATATATATTTATGTATATTCTGTACACAACCGATTATCATGCATGACACAGAATTTATTCTACTACACTCAATAAGCAAAGCACAACATTCCAAATCTAAAGCAGTTTGATTCTATTTATTTCATATCATAATTGACTCTAAACGATTATTTATTTCCAACCACCTCTGTATCTTATAGATCCATGTTAACTGGGGAAGCTAGGATTATACAATACTGTATCTTTTTTTTTACACGCTGGGATTGTTGTCAAAAATTATACAATACAGGGTGTACATGACTATGTATGCAACTGCCCACGCAGCTCACTTCAGAAATCGGAAAATTGAAGTTTTCTTTCCTTTGTCGGCATATTTTCTGATGAAATTTGTATAGGGGGATAGAACTCGAATTCTCATAACTAACGGTGTATGGTATACATGTATGTCTATGCTCACAGTGAAAGAAAAAAGTTTTAGATGGGGAGATTTCTATGTTAATCTTAGCATGCAACGTTGACATTCTCCATAGACTCATGCAGTGTTAAATATCCGCAACATCGCAATAAAATTAACATTGAAAACTTCCTATCTTAAACTATTTTCTTTCATTGTGAGCGTAGTATTGGTCGTACAGACACATTATCATACACCTTTAATTATGAGAGTTCAAGATCTATCCCACTATATAAATTTTAATCGCAAAAATTGCCAACAAAGTAGAGAAAACTTCAACATTTGTTCAATTTTCTGATTTCTGAAGTGAGCTGCGCAGAGAGTAGAGACGTTCTAGCTGTGTACCTTACCAAATTCTTAAAATTACCTGATCCTTAATAAAAGAATTCAAAGATTGTTAATTAATATTACTAAATGGGGTTTATAATATGTATAATTTTAAAATATTATAAATATCTAAGTTTCCAAGTTTCTAAGAAATTTGTGCTGCTTCATAGATGAAATAAAGTGAACAAATCTATAACACAGTTCATGCACAAACTCACAAAATTAATTTACAAATAAGGCCCTAACCTCCCCCCCCCCCCCTCCTTCCCCACTTTAGGTCTCTTTAAACTTACCTAACAAACAAAAGAATAAACATGCAGATTAATTTCTACAAAAAGTCCCCCTCCCTCCCTTCCACAAACCCCACCCTTCCCCTCCCACTCCTACCTGCAGCAGAGGTCCTTGCCACTACTGGCACACTTTCAGCGCTGGTAGTCGCGCTGTCTGGTTTGAGAGCCACAGTGCATGTGTACTCAGTATCTGCCAACACACCATCGGCACTGGTGAAGGTATGTGTGAACAAGCCCACAGTCGCCTGTATGGCCACACCTGCCGCACTGACACAGGTCACTCTGTACGTCCTGTGAAGGGACATTAGAATGTATTGTATGAGCAAATCTTTACAAAATTTGCTAATATACATGTACAATTTTCCACTCACAATTTCTGTGTAACTAAGACCTTGGCATTTCATTTTTTAAAATGGTTTACATCTTCAGTAACTCTATTGTGAAGTATGAATACATGATTGAACGATGTGTTTATCTAATTATTGAGAGTTCAAGAGGCAAGCATGTTAGAAATCTAATCAAAATCTAAAATAGACCTTGACCTTTCAAAACCAACAATATTATATTGTAGCTACATATACTCTGAAACTGAATGCACATTTACTGCATGTGTACTTATTTTAGCTCAACCAAATTTTAGCGGAAACGGAAGAAACTTGACCATATAGCATAGTCATGAATTAGCGCACATGGCATTGCTGCAATATAATTCAATACAGATTTATATGTTAGTGTAGTCTTGAATTAGCGGACTCATGACAACGCTAACTCCGCTAAAATATAAATCTCACTAAAATACATGTAAGTACGCATACAGCATACAGGGAAACTTTTACCACCAAAGTCATTTTTTACCCTTTATACACAATGACAGGTAAATGAATTTCATTCTAGGTTTGTTTTAAATAATTTGATTGGAGAATTCAAGACTAGTTGATTAAGTCTTATGCCTATGAAATTCTAGATTCAAAGCTGAGTATGATTTTAATGAAAATTCTATTTATCCTTAAAAGTTTGTCCTTCCTATATGACTCACCTTGCAGCATGTTAATATAAGATAATTCATTGTCACATTTATCTAAGGCTTATAAAATGGATACCCACCATGCGGCCGCTGTAGCTGCGTCTATGTATGTTGTTGATGACACAGTGTCGTTAGGCCGGGTCCATGTGACTGTGATATCTGATGTTGCTGACACAGCAATATTAAGAGGAGCTAAAATTTGAGAGATGATATACATGTACATGTACAATAGATCAAGATCTACAAAAATTTGATCATCTTTGAAATATTTATGATCTATAATTATATTTACTTTTAACGAGGTCAAGGTACATGTATAATAGAGTACCAAAATACCAAATGATTCATACATGTATGAAACAAATTGCATATTTTATGCTCCCAAGCCTTGTCACATCAACATTTCAAAATTTAATTAAAATTTAAAAATATTGTTACGATGACATAGAAACCTCAGTTGATCAAGATTCCATTTATAGCATGATACACAACCATAGTAGATAATATAAGAAATCAGGTGATGTAAAATGATAAAACTTTGATTTTATTGTGTGCATCAACATCACTATTACTAAATCATAATCGACTGTGTGTTTCATACTCAATGAAAACGCTAACATAAGATATGAAATATTTGACATGGATGTATATTAGAAAGGAACTGGAATATAGTGAAAATAATGAGACATAACAGAGTGTGCAAGTACATAAAGCTTTGCTAGAGAAGTAAACTGATTGAGCCTTTAGTACCACATCAACATACATTCATGCATACTTACTACATAAGAATGAGGCCAGATGAGCTGACTTTGTGAAATACAAGGCATTATTAGATTGGCCTTTGTCAAACAGTACACCAGCGGCTGCCGCGGGAGTGCCGCAAGTACCACCTACAATCTCATTGCTGACTTTCGTTAGGGTCTCTAACATGTAACAATCACATCCTAAGTTGTCATTGCCGGTCAAAGTCCTGAAAGTAAACGTGAAGTATGATAGGTATAAATCATATACATTGACAGTTTAAATTCTACATCTGTATTTATTGGTACATGTACATGTATTATGAAACCAAACACCATTGCTAAATATATATATACAGATGTAATCCCTCCAACACTTTGCTTCTAGAACATTCACTACTTACTGCTGTACAAGATAGGCAATATTCACAATGACCTTTGACATTTAGACTACCCTTAGACTATCTTCAGTGAATATGCATGGAAAGGGGTAGGGGCAAAAGTGGCCATTTTTGGCCCCAATCAGAATTTTTTCAAAAGTTATATTTTCTTATTCATTATGCTTCTTCTAAACAAAAAATGACAAATTTTGTGCGATTTTTTGAAAACCTTGCCTTTCAGGGCAAAATGATTGAAAGTTTAGCACCATGTCTTCACATTAGAAATTCTGATTTTTGGCAAAGGACACACATACCTACTGTTGTAAGCCCTAGAGCAAGGGCGTGTAACAGGTTCATTCTCATATGGGACATTCCGTTTTATATTCTGAATGTACATGGAAAGTATAAGTTTGTTACATGCGCTTGCTCTATATATACTATAAACTATTATGTTAAAATCTGGTTGTTATCATTTTACTACTAATTTCTATAGTAGTGGGCAATTTTGGCGGGAAATAACACTCATATTAGTTGATTATATCTATTTTCGATTCAGTTTCAATTAACAACAATATATCTATTCTTATTTGAAAGATAAAACATAGGTAATCACAGATTACGAAGCTCACCTCGTGACAGCAAAATTCAATTCAAACATATTTCTTGGTACATGTATATTGGCTTTTAAAGGCAAAACCACTCAAGCAGAAAAAGTAGGTCAAGGTCATTTTATGAAAGTTTGATCAAAGATACATCCAATATGCAAGTTTGGTACATCTAGCAGTTCTACTTTGCTCAATATTGGCTTTATAGAGCAAAATCACTCAAGTGGAAAAGGTAGGTCAAGGTCATTTTATGAAAGAATGATCAAAGATACATCCAATATGCAAGTTTGGTACATGTATCACTTATACTTTGCTCAATATTGGCTTTTAAAGGCAAAATCATTCAAGCAGAAAAAGTAGGTCGAGGTCATTTTATGAAAGTTTGATCAAAGATACATCCAATATGCAAGTTTGGTACATGTAGCAGTTATACTTTGCTCAATATTGGCTTTATAGAGCAAAATCACTCAAGCGGAAAAAGTAGGTCAAGGTCATTTTATGAAAGATTGATCAAAGATACATCCAATATGCAAGTTTGGTACATGTATCACTTATACTTTGCTCAATATTGGCTTTTAAAGGCAAAATCACTTAAGCGGAAAAAGTAGGTCGAGGTCATTTTATGAAAGTTTGATCAAAGATACATCTAATATGCAAGTTTGGAACATGTAGCACTTATACTTTGCTCAATATTGGCTTTTAAAGGCAAAATCACTCAAGCGGAAAAAGTAGGTCAAGGTCATTTTATGAAAGTTCGATCAAAGATACATCCAATATGCAAGTTTGGTACATGTAGCACTTATACTTTGCTCAATATTGGCTTTTAAAAGCGAAATCACTCAAGTGGAAAAAGTAGGTCAGATGCTGCATCCGATGCATGGGTCCATCTCGGCATCCAAAGATGAATCACTTGTGCAAGTTTGGTTACTGTAGCATTAGTACTTTGTCAGATACTGAGCTACCCCAAACTTCTTATCCAAATCACTCAAGCGGAAAATGTAGGTCAGATGCTGCATCCGATGCATGGGTTCACCTCAGCATCCAAAGATGAATCACTTGTGCCAGTTTGGTTACTGTAGCATTAGCACTTTGTCAGATACTGAGCTACCCCAAACTTCTTAACCAAGTCACTCAAGCGGAAAATGTAGGTCAGATGCTGCATCCGATGCATGGGTTCACCTCAGCATCCAAAGATGAATCACTTGTGCAAGTTTGGTTACTGTAGCATCAGTACATTGTCAGATACTGAGCTACCCCAAACTTCTTAACCAAGTCACTCAAGCAGAAAATGTAGGTCAGATGCTGCATACGATGCATGGGTTCACCTCAGCATCCAAAGATGAATCACTTGTGCCAGTTTGGTAACTGTAGCATTAGCACTTTGTCAGATACTGAGCTACCCCAAACTTCTTAACCAAGTCACTCAAGCGGAAAATGTAGGTCAGATGCTGCATCCGATGCATGGGTTCACCTCAGCATCCAAAGATGAATCACTTGTGCAAGTTTGGTTACTGTAGCATTAGTACTTTGTCAGATACTGAGCTACCCCAAACTTCTTAACCGGACGCGGACGCGGACACGGACGCGGACGCGGACGCGTGGGGTTATAGCATAAGCTCACTCAACTTCGTCGAGGTGAGCTAAAAATAGTATGAAAACATTTTTTGAAAATAGCAAAAAATGGGGCCAAAAACGGCAGATTTTGCCCCTACCCCTTTACATAGAATGGAAGAACTACATGTAAAGACTTTCCTAACCACATTAAGAATTATGATTTACGATCAAATTGAAAATGAACAGCTAAAAAGAATCCAAAAACCTTACGCCAGAATTTAAAGAACAACCTGCATGTAATACTTACAATGTTTTAAACGGTTTGCTGTTTTCAAAGTCATCGAAGGCGTTAGGTTCTATGGACACAAGCTGGTTATTCCCTAGGTCCACAGATTTAAGACTGGTCATGTTGGGTAGCTTAGGGAAGAAGATGAGATTATTATTTGATAGGTCCAAAGTTTGTAGGTCCGTTAACTGGCTGAATGATAGCGGCTCGATGTAGGTTATGTTGTTGTCACTCAGATCCCTGTAAAATGAATAGTACATGTCAGTAAGTTTTGCTTAAACGAAACTGAAATTGAAGTCTTTATCCAGTAATATTGCACATTGCCTTCAGGCCCAGAATACATACATGTACATGACTTTTTGTGTATTTTGTTCTCAAAAACAAATACAGACACTGTCCCCCAGTAACTGGAAGTCTCCCAAAGAAAATTCAACACCTACTGTAAATTGGTTTTTATTCGTCAGGTACTATTTTTCGTCATTTTCGTCAGTGCCTCCCTTGACGAAATTTCGTATCGACGAATGTAAAGACTTCTGACAAAATATAGTGTAGAAAGGAAAAATTACGACAGGTAAATCATTGAAAACTAAATACGCACACAAAGTTGTATATAATTTACTTCTAATAACCAAATGATATGTTTTTACTATAAGCTTTTCTCTTATTGTTTGTTTACCAATAATTGTTAAACAAACAATGAAAACAAACTCATGCGGCCTATCTGAATGTTAAGTTGGTATTTGCACAGAAGAATGTAAATTTAAGGGGCCCTTGGATGACGAATTTACGTACTGACGAAATGGTCATTTTGAACGAATTGACGAAATTGGTACTGACGAAAATAAAGCAATTTACAGTATCTAAAGGAAATTACTTTGTTGCTTTCATTGCAACATTTTCATCGACTACAGAAAGATTTTTTTTCTTTATCATACGCCCATGTAAAATTTCAAGGTTAGCAATCTACATGTACATGTGCATGTGTTCAATTTAAATCTATATTTAGGGACTAATCGATTCTGACAAATTTCTTAACAATAAATTATCTTGTCAAGATACCAGACCTTCCTACCTGTTTCTTACTGTAAGTGTAAAATTTTGCTCAAGAAAGTGTAATTTTGGGGACTTTCAAGAGCGTAATACAATGTATGAACTACTTGTTGTCATTTTGAGAAAGTCATTATCTTTTCTGTGCTTTACCCTATATGCACTTGCCTATACAACACGAGAGGTCTTTGCTCAATCAAGCACTCAAAAATTCAAAAAAGTAATTTTCCTAGTATAGTTTTAGACGTTATATGGAGTAGCAAATGCGTAGGGCGTAATTTAAGGTTGAAAATCGTATAAATTACGCCAAAACCGTAAACGTAGGCAGTAGGTATGACATACAATGTAGTTTCCAAATTAAATCTGATTATCAAGAAATTTTGTAGAAACACAATACAGTACATTTCATATGAAAAGGAGGGAGAGGGGCTATCATTTAGATTAGATATGTTTTCTTACAAATCCTCTAGATTTAGGAGAGCGTCCAGTGTTCCGGAAGTGATTTTGGCCAGTTTGTTATTGTCCAGCTCTAGCCTCGTCACGGTGGTATGGTCGAGGAAACTGTTCCCCGTTACCTCACTGATCTGATTGTTTGTAAGGTCTCTGAAGTGTAGAAGAATGGGAAATAAAATCAGCAACTAATTGACATAAGTAAAGTCTAAATGTACTAAAACTTATTTTCACATAGTAAAATGTACATTTTATATACTTGTACTAACATGTATTTGAAATGAAGAAATACACATTCCTGTACATTTCTAGGTGTTACAATGAACAATTTAATTTTACATACTTTATTAAATCATACATCCTAAAAGAATAAACTACGAGTATTAGGCTTTTCAAAATATAACGCAAGAATACATTGAAAATGATCTTAAAATCAATGTTTTATTGCCACATTGCCGCTAGCTTGTTTGTTTTGCGGGCTGAAATCATGACGTCACAATCGTGTAAACGATAGAAACAATAGCGTCACATGATATGAGATACAGCTGTCACGTGATATGTGATACAGATGTCGCTCACATAGCTGTATCTCATGGGGCCTCTCTGTAACACATACATAAGTAAGAAAGAAATTATCATATGGTACTTACATTGTCTGTAGTCCTTTATTTTTTAATGCATCTGTTGGATAGTCTGTGATAGAATTGTCCTGCAGGTATCTACAAAGACATCAAAAATCCTGTACATCATTATAATAAGGTAAGATTCGAACATGGAAGTTTATTAATACTAAAAGCAGAGAAAACATTAATCATGTGAATCTACAACAGTGTCAAACATACTTATTGACAGTGAATTTTGGGGAAAAAAAATTGTCGTAGAATTGAATATTTTATGATCTTAAACTGCCGAGTTAGTTTCCCTGTTGGAATTATCAAAAAAGTTCCATTTTAAAACTGCATTCAAGCTGTATTACACAATGCAATAAGGAGGGTGAGGGGAGAGGGGAGACGAGGGGAGAAGAAGAAGGAAGGATGGATGAATACTTACATTCTGGTCATGGCAAGATTGTCGAAGGCATTAATAGGAATATAGGAGATATTGTTGTTGTTGAGTAACAGGTCATTCACGGTAGAACTGTTAGAAAACACGTTACCCTGTAGGGACACCAGCCCATTGTTGTAAAGGGTCCTGAAAATCAAACAACAAATTTATCCAGTTCAGGAATTTGGGAATAGCATTTTTAGATATCATCAAGTGAGGTACACATCGACGGCCGGTGCGGCTAGCAAAACAGGGGATGCTTACTCCTCCCGGGCACCTGGTCCCATCTCTACCTTGCTATGGGTCTGTCGATGCTCAATTTGAGGCTCTGTTGTGAGTGCTGTTGAGATTATCGTCAGTATCTTCTTTATCTCAAACATATACATGTACACATATACATGTATATATGAACAAGTTAAGTGCAATCACTGTAAAAGCATACCATAAAGAACATTTTTCCTGTTTATGCACTAGCACTAAGACAAACAATCTTTTAATTTGCGATACTTTTATTTTTGCGATATTTGCAAGGTCCTTGAATTTGTGAATATAAAACGCCGCAACTATGTCGTAACACATGTGTACTGAGTAGTTTCATAAGATGTCGCGAAAATGCAACTCCGCGAACAGGTCGCTTCACTCATGTTCACAAACTTAAGGAGGGTTTGAACACCAAGATGGCGGCGGCATTATTTGTTTTCTCACTTCATAGGAAAAGTACAGTCTTACTTCCTTTAAACATTTGATAAGCTGATTGATATACACTTTTGAGTATCCGCATGAAGTTTGAATAATTTTCGGCGTCATTTGAAGAAATTATGGCGATTTTCCGAAATTGTGGACTATGGGAGTTTTATCCATGAGCAAACCACGTCATTTCGACGTTATCAGGGAAAATGGCGTCACAAGCCTTCGCATTCAAATTGCAATAAAATCATTCATACCACACGTATCGCATTGAAACTTTGCATGTATAAAGTAGAAAATTAAATCTTCATCACAGTGAATTTGTTGACAAATTAGCATCACAGAAAAGCGGATGTTACTTCATTGAAAATAGACGATTTTCGAAAGAAAAATTGGAAAATATAAAGCTTTGTAATATTTTAATCCAAAATTCAATTTTTCTCATTTAATCATGAAATCATCTCTGGACATTGTTGATAATTTTGTTAGTTTTTGACAATGATTCATCCACACGATTCCTAATATATGTAATTAACTATCGACTACAGTCAATTGGCTCAAAATCGCAAATTTTTGAGCGACAGTGTCATCTTTTATTCCAGTATTCTGTCTTTCTTTAAAACACAATTAATTTAATCTTTTCCATGTGTAAACGCAATACAATTATGAAGATTTTGGAAGTTAAATCAAAATTAATTTCCAATAGCTTAACGAGAACAGGAATGACACTTTCAATATTATGACGTCATCAAGAAATTTTCGAAAACGTCGATCTATGCATATTTCAAAGTCTCGTAGAAAATATTTCTGTGGATAGAATCAAATATAAGTTTGCATAATCAAGGACAGACAAGAAGTATATAATTTCAGAAATTTTGAGAAAAATTGAATTTGGCGTCCAAGTGTTCAATACCTCCTTAAGACGCCGCAAATAAAAAATGATTTACGATATCTTTTCACTGAGCAAGCTTTAGATTAATTTTCGATACTCACAGATCCTCAGTTATGGAGACACCATCGAAGGCTCCCTCCTCCAGATATGTAATCTTGTTATTATGAAGGTATAGATTCTTGGTGCTAAGTGCAACAAATCCATCTGTAGGTATATGTGTGATCGCCATACCGTTCATACTCCTAAATAATATGGAAATGAACATATAAATGAACGTATAAATATCGAAATGAATGTATAAATGAACGCATAAATATCAAAATGAACGTATCAATGAACGTATGAATATCGAAATGAATGTATAAATGAACGTATAAATATCAAAATGAACGTATAAATGAATGTATAAATATCGAAATGAACGTATAAATAAATGTACAAATATCGAAATAAACGTATAAATGAACATATAAAATTAATATGGAAATGAACATATAAATGAACGTATAAATATCCAAATGAACGTATAAATGGACGTATAAATATCCAAATGAACATATAAATGCATGCATATAGAAAGAGAAATATTTACATTGCAAGTGTATTTTCTATATCTTGACTGCTACAACATTCCTTTCTCAGAAGAACATTAAGTTGGCATGAACACAACTTATCATGAAATTCTCATAGTGTAAATACATGTGAATTTTGTATGAAATGGGCATCTTCTATAATGCACAAATTTTCTAAGAATCCCTATGCCAGTCAAGTCCGGAATTTGCATAGTCTTATCAGAAGTATAAAAGCCCAGTGAACATATTAACTCCAAAACAAAATTTTCCTTTGTTGAACGGTCATTATGTCATATCAAAATTTCATTGGAATTTCTTTTGTCATTTCTACAGTAGTAACACATTAGGCAAAAAAAAAAAAATTAGTTATTAGTTTCTGGGGCACTTTTTTTCAAATTATGATGAGGCAGGGAGTTTTTTTTTTTAATCGGATTCCATGCATGAACGAAATAAACTAAAGAAACAACATGAATAAACATAGGTAATCACAGATTACGAAGCTCACCTCGTGACAGCAAAATTCAATTCAAACATATTTCTTAGTACATGTATATTGGCTTTTAAAGGCAAAACCACTCAAGCAGAAAAAGTAGGTCAAGGTCATTTTATGAAAGTTTGATCAAAGATACATCCAATATGCAAGTTTGGTACATCTAGCAGTTATACTTTGCTCAATATTGGCTTTATAGAGCAAAATCACTCAAGCGGAAAAAGTAGGTCAAGGTCATTTTATGAAAGATTGATCAAAGATACATCCAATATGCAAGTTTGGTACATGTATCACTTATACTTTGCTCAATATTGGCTTTTAAAGGCAAAATCATTCAAGCGGGAAAAGTAGGCCGAGGTCATTTTATGAAAGTTTGATCAAAGATACATCCAATATGCAAGTTTGGTACATGTAGCAGTTATACTTTGCTCAATATTGGCTTTATAGAGCAAAATCACTCAAGCGGAAAAAGTAGGTCAAGGTCATTTTATGAAAGTTTGATCAAAGATACATCCAATATGCAAGTTTGGTACATGTATCACTTATACTTTGCTCAATATTGGCTTTTAAAGGCAAAATCACTCAAGCGGAAAAAGTAGGTCGAGGTCATTTGATGAAAGTTTGATCAAAGATACATCTAATATGCAAGTTTGGAACATGTAGCACTTATACTTTGCTCAATATTGGCTTTTAAAGGCAAAATCACTCAAGCGGAAAAAGTAGGTCAAGGTCATTTTATGAAAGTTTGATCAAAGATACATCCAATATGCAAGTTTGGTACATGTAGCACTTATACTTTGCTCAATATTGGCTTTTAAAAGCGAAATCACTCAAGTGGAAAAAGTAGGTCAGATGCTGCATCCGATGCATGGGTCCATCTCGGCATCCAAAGATGAATCACTTGTGCCAGTTTGGTAACTGTAGCATTAGCACTTTGTTAGATACTGAGCTACCCCAAACTTCTTAACCAAGTCACTCAAGCGCAAAATGTAGGTCAGATGCTGCATCCGATGCATGGGTTCACCTCAGCATCCAAAGATGAATCACTTGTGCAAGTTTGGTTACTGTAGCATCAGTACTTTGTCAGATACTGAGCTACCCCAAACTTCTTAACCAAGTCACTCAAGCGGAAAATGTAGGTCAGATGCTGCATACGATGCATGGGTTCACCTCAGCATCCAAAGATGAATCACTTGTGCAAGTTTGGTTACTGTAGCATCAGTACTTTGTCAGATACTGAGCTTCCCCAAACTTCTTAACCAAGTCACTCAAGCGGAAAATGTAGGTCAGATGCTGCATACGATGCATGGGTTCACCTCAGCATCCAAAGATGAATCACTTGTGCCAGTTTGGTAACTGTAGCATTAGCACTTTGTCAGATACTGAGCTACCCCAAACTTATTAACCAAGTCACTCAAGCGGAAAATGTAGGTCAGATGCTGCATCCGATGCATGGGTTCACCTCAGCATCCAAAGATGAATCACTTGTGCAAGTTTGGTTACTGTAGCATTAGTACTTTGTCAGATACTGAGCTACCCCAAACTTCTTAACCGGACGCGGACGCGGACACGGACGCGGACGCGTGGGGTTATAGCATAAGCTCACTCAACTTCGTCGAGGTGAGCTAAAAATCATGAGGCACTGATAAAGTACTGTTTTGCACCGAGACGACATTCATGTTTCACTCCTTTTTACGCTTTAAAGTCCCGTTCAGATGAACGCCTTATGCAAATGTAAATCACAGAAAAAACAGAATCAAAAATTCTAGAAAAGTGCTAAAAAATTCCAGATGTGGCACGTATTTTCGTGATGCAACGGTGCCTGAGAAACTAATTAATTTTTTTGGCCTTAGGACCCTTTTGTCCTAGGAGCAATCAAATACTTAACTTACAATGTATCACATGATACTCCAACCATGGCTCGTGACTCCAGAGTTTTTAGTACATTTCCCGTCAAGGTGAAAGTTTCTCCAATGGACACATCCTTAAATGCTTCACTTTTCAATACAGATATCTGATTGTTTCCCAAGTAACTATAAGCAGAAATATTGAACAAAGTTTTTGTTAATACATGTATATGTACATGTATCTTTCTATATGTACCACAATGACAAGTTTTTTTTTTTTTTCAAGTAGACATACATGTAAAATGTACACAAATATAAACTGCACATTGCTCAAATTTGATATTTTCTATTTGCAGCTGATTGAATTCAAACCAACCAACTTTGAACCGCGGGTAACCAAATTTTCGGTTAACTGTGACAGCCCTTATTATCATTACCATTATATTCATTATCATCTGATAAATTCTCTACTAATTCTAGGTAAGAATATAACAAATTAAATTGTTCAGCTTAATGTGTTATAAACAAAATAAAATAATTATCAAATGCATTCAGTCTGCAAGGATAATTATACTATCGAAATGAATTTTTGATAAATCTTATAAGTGACATTACTCACAAGTATCCGACACTTAGGGTGTTGAAAGTGCCGGTATCAATCTCCGTAATACGGTTGTTGGCAAACGAAAGTATGTAAGACACTGATTTATCAGAAAAATCTCCCTTAGGAATCCGGGTCAGCTTGTTGTCATTTAGTAAACTATAAAACACATTCATTTATACATGAGTCTTACAAAAAATGGTAACTGTAAGAAAGTACTGGATACATGTATGTTTCTGTGCAATATACCGTATTACCTTCAAGTTGGAAGTAAAAATCAAACTTGTATTGAGAATCAACTTAAACAAAAGTCAAAGGGTCATTTCTAGTATTAATTTAATGTTGATAATTTTAATATATTAGTATTATTACTAATGTTTATGTTTCCAGTATATAGTACCAATTTATTGTACCAGAAAAGTGTTTCGGATATTGAATCCTCACAATCATCCATGTATACATTTTATTAAAAAAATGTAAATCAAGGGATTACTGTAAATTGCTTTATTTTTGTCAGTACCAATTTTTGTCAATTCGTTAAAAATTACCATTTCGTCAGTACGTAAATTCGTCATCAAAGGGTCAATAAAACACCGCTAAAGACGGTATGGCCGGATTGCAAAGTAAGTTTTTGTCACTAACTGGGTCAAAGTCAATAGGTCAAATAATACAGCATAAATTGAAAGGTCTTGTCAGAGGCAACCTACATGTATAAAATAAAGTTTCTACTGCATACAGTTCCATAGATTTTGCTTAAACCAGGAACTTTAACCAAAATCTTCGAGTAGGTCAAAGTCAAAGGTCAAGGTCACTAGGTCAAATGTTATGGCATAAATTGAAAGGTCTTGTCATGGGCAAGCTTCATGTATAATTTAAAGTTTCTACTGCATATAGTTACTTAGATTTTGCCTCAACCAGAAACTTTAACCAAAATCTTTAACTAGGTCAAAGTCCAAGGTCAAGGTCACTAGGTCAAATGTTACGGCATAAAATGAAAGGTCTTGTTATGGGCAAGCTTCATGTATAATATAAAGTTTCTACTGCATATTGTTACTTAGATTTTGCCTCAACCAGAAACTTTAACCAAAATCTTTAACTAGGTCAAAGTCCAAGGTCAAGGTCACTAGGTCAAATGTTACGGCATAAATTGAAAGGTCTTGTCATGGGCAACCTTCATGTATAATATAAAGTTTCTACTGCATATAGTTCCTTAGATTTTGCCTCAACCAGAAACTTTAACCAAAATGTTGACAGCAGACGGACGGACGGACAGACGGACGGACAGACAGACGGACATCGTCAATCTATAGACCGGAAATGCTTTGCAATCCGGCCAATAAAATGTAAATTCGTCTGTTCAAAAGCCAACTCAACATATAGATAGGCCGTATGCGTATGTTTTCATTGTTTGTTTAACATTTATTGGTAAAAAACAATTAGAGACATGTATACCACCTACCTTGTTGTGAAAACATATCATTTGGTAAATAGAAGTACATTATACGGACTTTGTGTGCGTATACAGTTTTCATTGATTTATCATTTTCCTGTCGTAAGAACTCTTAAAATTTGGAATCTTAAGCTTTTTCATTCCCCCTCCTCTGTGCTCCCGATGCTATTTAAGTTTACCAAGATACTGATTCATTTTTTTCCTTTCTACACTATATTATGTCAGGAGTATTTATATTCGTCGGTACGAAATTTCGTCAAGGGAGGCACTGACGAAAATGACGAAAATTGGTACCTGACGAATAAAAACCAATTTACAGTATTACGGCTGTTATAAATAGGTAAATAAATATTTAATGCACAGTGACTTCTCATTTAACAAGCTTCCACTGATATAATCCATCAGCAGGTCTTCCTATACTTACATTCTGTACATGGATGTGAATTTGGCGAACGTTCCTTCCTCTATGTACGCTATGTCATTACTATCAGCTCTGAAGTCATTCAAGTCTGTGTCGTTAAACATTGTAGATTTCAGCCAGCCGATGTTGTTATTATTCAAATTTCTGGAAAAATGTTACAATCAAAATTTCAATATTGAATGAATTCAGTACAAATTAAATTGATGAATATTTCAAATTTTTCAAGTAAATGCATGAAAAATGTGCTTGATGAAAGAATATTTCTGAAGAGGTATAACCAAAATTAGGCAGATATCTTAATTCACTTTTAAATATCTTTACAAACATGTATGTAAGCCTTATAGGCTAAGGATTACTTCAATGATTTCAACTGATCTTAAACACAGCTTTTTATTATGTACTGAGTATCATGTATACATGTATTTGCTTGCTACAAGTATATCATCTGAAATCATTACTTGCCTCTGTTAATGACAGCAGGAAAGAAGAGAGATGAAGTGATGAACAGACAGACAGACAGACAACCAAAACACTCTATGCCACCATGGTGAGAAGAAAGGGGGAATAAAAATACTCACAATGTGCTTAGAGCAGTACATCCCGAGAAAGCGTCGTCTGGAATATAGTCTATTTGGTTACTACCCAAGCCTAACGTCACTAAATTACTCAGGTTGGTGAACAGGTTCTGATGAGTGAATCGAAACTCATTGTTTCCGAGACCTCTGAAATGTAAAGTCCCTTTGTTGAATTTTATTCATAATTATGGAGTCTTTGCGGAAAACAGAGTTATCTCCAATTTGAGACGGTATCTGACATCAAACTATTAAGACGTGATGAAAATGGTCTGATAAAGCCGATTCTATACTGTCATTTCCAGAGTTTTAGTATCGTTTCCTTATAATTTGAGTACGTTACAATTAGTCTACATCAGATTACGTCCCAAACGGGAAGTATAACTTTGGTTTTCAAAAACACCGAAAGTCACTTGTATCTCTTTGTGCTTTTAATATTTCCTCTTTTTTCAAGTGATATGCAATTGCCCTTCTTTGGGCGGATCTGATATTTATTGACAGGTGTATGTGGTCGTTTTTACCCTTTCCTGCATTCTACATATATAGTATTACATGTAAAAATACAAGGACAGCACAAAAGGGGTGAAAACAACCATGTTCACTTTTCAGACAATGTCGGATCCATCCAATAAAGGTCAAATGCACGTCGCTTGGAAAAAAAGATACAAAAGCACAAAAAGGGTACAAGCGGCTACGACACTAAATGTGTTTAAACCCAGCGGAAGGGACAGTACATCTCTTGAATCGTCTGGATACATGAATATGTACATGTACTTGTATCCAGACATATGTATAAATACATGTATAAAGACTAAGAGTTGAAAATATTTAGTGTTTCTTGTTATTCACATTATTATTCAAGACTGAATTCCATATTGAGGGCTTTTTTTTCTTGTTCAACATTTCAAATAATGTACTGTTTCTTTACAAAAGCAAAAAGGAGAAATTTTAACAATTTACAAATTAAACTACTTGGGATTTTATCCTCAATGCATAAATGTACTTACATGGTTCTAATACTAGCTGGAAAGGTGTCATTCTCTATAACGAGTATATTGTTGCTACCCAAATATCTAGGAAAAAAATTAAAGATATCATACATGTACCTTATGGATTTTGTAGGATTTTCTATGTACACCATGTACACGTAAATGTATAAATATGTGTATAACTAGTGATTTTACACCCTGAACCCTGTTAAACAGATTTACATGTAAATCAAGCACTGAAGTGTATTTTCTATGAGAATTATATCTACATATACATTAGATGCAGTAAACATGATTATTTTTGCTGGGGGAAAATTTCGTGATTATAATTTCAAGACCTTTCCCTTGGGGAAAATATTTGTAATGTGAATTTTTCTGCCTTTATTAAAATGCAGCAGGGCTTATGATTTTTGCGAAGCCCCTTGATTCGTGAAATCAGCGAAAATTACCCCCCCCCCCCCCCCTTGGCAATTTCGCGATTATAAATTCAAGACCTTTCCCTTGGGGAAAATATTTGCAATGTGAATTTTTCTGCCTTTATTAAAATTTTTTGCGAAGCCCGCTTGATTCGTGAAATCAGCAAAAATTACACCCCACCCCCCTGCAAAAATTTCAACGTTTACAGTAAACAATTATACTTTATAGGTTAAACAGCTTTTTGATATAAATACATGTAACATATTTTAAAATCTGTATCTTAAGGTACAGTATACAGTATGTACATGAATTTTTTTATTATAAAAAAACATTTTTATATTATCATTAGACTTGCATATACATGTAAGACACTCCTAGACCTGACATCACAACTTTTGACATTATTTTTTATTATGACGTCATAGATCTGTTTAGAGGTCATAGTCAAAAGTTATGTACGTCAAATGTTGTCATGTCAGGTCTTGGTCTGTATAAAATTCAAGTCTACTACGGCAATGTGAAAATCATCTATTGAATATTATATTTGAAGATAATTTGTATAACCAGATGATAATTTTTGTTAATAATGGTCAATAGGTTTTTTTTTCTTTATACCTACCGATAAATTCAAAATCAAATATAGATTTGGAAATGTACATGTATACACGTCAGAATGAAATGATTAATCTCTATTGTGAAATTAAAAAGACTTACAACTGTTCTACAGTGTGATTTAAGAAGGTCCCTGATCCTAAGAATGTAATTCTATTGTTATTGATGTACAGTATCCGAAGTGCTGGCATTTTTACTGAAGTTTTTACAGCAGGTGGCACATACTTAAACTGGTTACCTCCTAAATGTCTAGAAAACAGAAATTATAACAACATTTGACACGAAATCAAGGACCCGTATGCATCAAATAAAGTTATTTGAGCTCTAATACTCAACATAGTCACACAGAAACCAAAATGATCCTTGTAAAAGTCACTGTTCATATCCAATGTACAATGTTTGACTTAAACCTTATAACTTTATCTTTTATGATACATGTAATAGCATAATTGTAAGTTTTTGTTCGAGGTAAATCCTACCAAAACTCTAATAGTGTGTGTGTATTTAGCTTAAAAGCTAGCTCATAATAATAAACTTCTCATCTAATTTCAAAATAATTTACATCTAATACTTTAAAAAGATATAATAAGACAAAAAAACTTCTTTTACTAACAAGTATCTCAATGTTGTGACACAGTCAAAAGCATCGTGGGGAAAAGTCTCATCAGCAAGTTGATTGTAGTCCAGCATCAATGTATCTAGCTTTATAAGAGGACAGAAATCACTGGATAATATCTCCGGAATCGAATTATAGGACAAGTAGCTGTAAAAGAGCATATTTAAGTTGAAGAGAGGAGAGAACAGCTGTGGCATGCAGTACTTTGTAAATGAAATCTGAAATATACAAACAAGAGCCCCATGGGGCACAACTCTCACCTGACAACCATGCACACTCTTACCACACTGACAATGCATAGTGATAATTATTGTATATACTTTACCAGGGCAGATCCAGATTTTCATGTTCAAATGAAAGTATCTATAGTTACTTTCACAAAAATTCTTTCACATTAGCATTTCTATGGTTTATCATGGATAAAATGAACTAAATTGGGGTAGCAAATTTAACCAAGAGAGAAAAGAATAAAAGAAATCTCAATTTTTGCATTAAAATAATTGAGTCGAAAAAGAGGTCAAAAATAAGTTATCGGATTGTAACGAAATGAACAAACTTAAATAATACATCCTTCCTGATCACTAAGATGCCATTCGTTTTTCATTCCATGTAGCGGTTCTGGAGAAGAAGATTTTTTAAATGGGGTACCCTCTGGGGCCTATTTAACCCCGCCCTGGATCCACCCCTGAAGGGATCCGGTCAAAATGAACAAACTTGGTAGAGGACCTTTAGTACTTCCTGCATACCAAGTTTCATCAAAATCCTCCAAGGGGTTCTGGAGGAGAAGTTGAAAATGTGAAAAGTTAACGGACAGACAGACACAAGACAAACCCGTATGACAATAGCTCACTTTAAGCCTTTGGCTCAGGTGAGCTGAAAAGCAGGTAGACATGTTATCTATGCATCATTTCAATAATTTTTCGAAAAAAATTAAATTGTAGATGAAAAAATACGTACATTCGTATATTGAGATATTCCTTTCAACCTTGTACGTTTACTTATGTATACATGTAATTTTGTATTCTTATAAAAATTTAATACAGTAAACTTCGTATATAACAATGCCCAGCAGACAACTGGTCCAAATTTGTTATAGCCATATTTCGTTACATGCATATTGATACTAAATATATTTCCTTGGTGTGGCCGTTTTGAATGAATGAAAAGTTAAGACCAGTATTCAATAGCTATGTTGTAATTTATTAAGTAAGCATTCTTTACAATTGACATGCCGATAGTGTATTAAATGATTGGCAATCATTTCCTCATGTGTATACAACACGTCTCCTAATAGATAATATTAGCGCGGGGACAACAGACGGGAAAGCACATGCGCGGATCCAGAGGGGGGGGGGGGGAAGGAGGTCTGGACCCCCCCCCCCTGAGATTTTCGGAGATGGGTCCAGCTTTGGCCCATTTCTAATGAAAAGGGTATAAAAATGCATAAAAAGGCTTTGAAACCTTAGAAATTTTGGCTCGCTTCGCTCGCCATTTACATATACAGAATTATTTTTTCTGCAAAATTCCTTTATCATTTTCAATTTTTTATACTAAATAATTTTATATAACTGTCATGGGTCTCATAAACTTGTATTTTCAACAGTCCCTTACTTCATGGGATCTAACCTCCCTCATCTTTTTCAAGGTATTGTTATTTTAAGATGTCAGATTATTTGGGAAAATTACTTATCTATTTATTCATTTGAAATTTAAACAAAATGTGAATTAATCAAAATTTTCGCGGTTCGCTCCGCTCGCCGATATAAGGAGTAAAATATTCAACGTTATAAATAATCATCTCTATCGGATCAAGACAAAAATTAATATTTCATATCTAAAAAGATTTCAAGCTCGCTTCGCTCGCCAATTTTTCATAAAAATAAACGTGAAAGGAAAGCTAACAATGCCCGCCCTCAAAAATTAATCCTTAGTGCACATGTTGCCCCCTCCCCATGATGTGCACCAAAATATACCTACATCATGAAAGGAAAGCTAACAATGCCCGCCCTCAAAAATTAATCCTTAGTGCACATGTTGCCCCCTCCCCATGATGTGCACCAAAATATACCTACATCATATGTAGACTTCCTACAATTTAGGACCCCCTCTGACCAAAAATCCTGGATCCGCGCATGGAGCAATTATTTCATAATTAGTAATTATGTGTCTGCCAGGTGTGTTAATACCTGGAGGGAATTTCGTTACATCAGGTGAAAATATTGAAGAAACTATGACCACAGGACCACAAGATGGCTTCATTAAAGCCGATAATTCGTTATATACATGTACAAATTTGTTATAGGCGTACAAAAATCAATGGAGGATAATAGGACTTCGGCAGGGACTTTCTTTTTACTTCGTTACAAGCAGAATTTCGTTATAAACCTGTTTGTCATAAGTGAAGTTTACTGTATAAGAGCTGACAACGGAACATGTTCATAATATATACGTACACTCAGATTATACTGCATGGATACTTACAATATTTCTATATTAGCTGAAGTGTTCCATGGATTGAACTTATTATATTTGGTGTTATATAAAGACTGCATTGTTGGGGAAAAGCCGTCAGTTCCAAACTCCGTTACATTTGTGATTTGGTTATAATCTGCATACCTACAACAACAAAATTTTGATCTTATAAAACACATTTGGAAATTTACTTTTTCATAGATACAAATAAGAACTTCGAAAAATAAATTCACGACAATTCAATTACACAAAAGCTTCCAGCAGTCCTTAGATAGGAAAACACATACAGTACCAACAAATGACTTTTATAGTAAATACAGACGTATAATACGGTACAATCTATTTTCTGTAATATACTTTGTAAGGATACTCAATATAACAAAGGACAAGGTGCGCTAACCCCTCATATCGGCCCTATAATTTCAATGAAAAATGCTTTTGATAAACAAATTATTGATTATCACTTTTTGCAATGTTGAATGTTTGAGAAAATACCGTGTCATTATTTTCAGCCCTCATAACGTCATGCGCCTGATGTATGACGTCACATTTTGACGTCATTTCCCCTGAATGACCCAAAACTAAGAAAAATCATTGTATTTTACTCACAAATCTTCAAAATTCATCTGTGCTCCAGGCTTCGCCCATATATTTTTTTATGCAAATTAAAAGGCCAATCAGAAATCCATTGATTGATACAAAAATATTTATGGGCATGGCCTGGAGTGCTACTTGGTTTCATAGTTTTGTATTGAAATATTGCTCATTTATTGATATTTTCAATGATTTCAATGTTTTTAGACATTTTGAGCAATGTATTATTTAGTATAGGACTGTGAAATAAAAAAAGGCTTTCCTGATTTGAAGTTCCCCATACATTTGACATTTTATAAACTAGAATATTATGGATATATAAACAACTTTGAAAATAGGGCCAAAATGGCAGGTTACCGTACCTACTCCTTTACTTAAAATAGATAGAATTATCTAGGTCCTCAAAGATTTACATGTATGATAACCATACTTTACTGTAAACATGTACACAAATGAATTGAAGCTTGTCAAGAAAATAGCAAGGAATGGAAACTTACACTTCTTTCAGCATGTCATAACGTTGTTCAGATAAAACCTGATGGGGAAACGTCGTCAGCTGATTTTCACTTATCCATCTAAAAGTACAAAGGCAACATTCATTAGAGAGGTTTAGTTACAAGTGCTTTCAACGTGTACGTGTGACCTACATGTACGTTTATACGTCCATAACATGTAGCTATACGTACACATCACGCTAAAACTTGTAATTACTAAACCTCTCTAATATAAAATGCATATCTTTAAAACATGATAACTAATAAATGTTTTTAAAAAATCTTGTAAGGATCCTGACAAACATGCAATTCATGTTATAGACATTTTCCAATCCTAAACATGGAACTAAACATAGGTAATCACAGATTACAAAGCTCACCTCGTGACAGCAAAATTCAATTCAAACATATTTCTTAGTACATGTATATTGGCTTTTAAAGGCAAAATCACTCAAGCAGAAAAAGTAGGTCAAGGTCATTTTATGAAAGTTTGATCAAAGATACATCCAATATGCAAGTTTGGTACATGTAGCAGTTATACTTTGCTCAATATTGGCTTTATAGAGCAAAATCACTCAAGCGGAAAAAGTAGGTCAAGGTCATTTTATGAAAGATTGATCAAAGATACATCCAATATGCAAGTTTGGTACATGTATCACTTATACTTTGCTCAATATTGGCTTTTAAAGGCAAAATCACTCAAGCGAAAAAAGTAGGTCGAGGTCATTTTATGAAAGTTTGATCAAAGATACATCTACATGTAATATGCAAGTTTGGAACATCTAGCACTTATACTTTGCTCAATATTGGCTTTTAAAGGCAAAATCACTCAAGCGGAAAAAGTATGTCAAGGTCATTTTATGAAAGTTTGATCAAAGATACATCCAATATGCAAGTTTGGTACATGTAGCACTTATACTTTGCTCAATATTGGCTTTTAAAAGCAAAATCACTCAAGTGGAAAAAGTAAGTCAGATGCTGCATCTGATGCATGGGTCCATCTCGGCATCCAAAGATGAATCACTTGTGCAAGTTTGGTTACTGTAGCATTAGTACTTTGTCAGATACTGAGCTACCCCAAACTTCTTATCCAAATCACTCAAGCGGAAAATGTAGGTCAGATGCTGCATCCGATGCATGGGTTCACCTCAGCATCCAAAGATGAATCACTTGTGCCAGTTTGGTGACTGTAGCATCAGTACTTTGTCAGATACTGAGCTACCCCAAACTTCTTAACCAAGTCACTCAAGCGGAAAATGTAGGTCAGATGCTGCATCCGATGCATGGGTTCACCTCAGCATCCAAAGATGAATCACTTGTGCAAGTTTGGTTACTGTAGCATCAGTACTTTGTCAGATACTGAGCTACCCCAAACTTCTTAACCAAGTCACTCAAGCGGAAAATGTAGGTCAGATGCTGCATACGATACATGGGTTCACCTCAGCATCCAAAGATGAATCACTTGTGCAAGTTTGGTTACTGTAGCATTAGTACTTTGTCAGATACTGAGCTACCCCAAACTTCTTGCCCAAGTCACTCAAGCGGAAAATGTAGGTCAGATGCTGCATCCGATGCATGGGTTCACCTCAGCACCCAAAGATGAATCACTTGTGCAAGTTTGGTTACTGTAGCATTAGTACTTTGTCAGATACTGAGCTACCCCAAACTTCTTAACCGGACGCGGACGCGGACACGGACACGGACGCGGACACGGACGCGGATGCGTGGGGGTATAGCATAAGCTCACTCAACTTCGTCGAGGTGAGCTAAAAATGTCTGCAGTGAGATATTTTGGTGTTGTCCTCAATACTAAAGACATTATTCATTTTGGCGAGACAATGAAACAGTGTAAAAACTATCTACCTCCGCTCTTATTCTTAATACTTTTTCCTGACATTCATCACTTACTGTAAACCGCCTTTATTTGCAAGCGTTTTATTTTCGCGATATTCGCAAGGTCCTTTGATTCGCTAAAATAAAACGCCGCAATTTGTCCCAATTACACATGTGAAGAAAGGTTTGTTTCTATGATGTCGCGAAAATAAAACGTCGTGAACCAGTCACCTCACTCCTGTTCGCAAAATTTAGACGCCGCGAATAAAAGGCGGTCGACAGTTACAAAATCTTTTCCTTCATATGTGTATGGATACTGTAAACGTGGAAATTTTCACGTGGGGGTAATTTTTCGCGTTTTCCATAAATTGTGAGACTTCGCGAAAATTTACCCCACGCCAAAATATTCCCGCTGCATTCATACAATGGGAAAGACATTTTTATCGAAAAAAATTCCCCCAAGCGTAACGTCATGATATTAGAATTGTGAAATTTTCACCCATAAAAATAACCACGTTTACAGTAGTGCATTATTATTTTAAGGTCTAAAATTCTTAAAACTCTCCCTCCAGCAAAATGACATACACAGTATAGCTTTAGAATCAGTCAAACTAATTAAAATGAACAAAAATTATCATATCCATCGGTGTAGCACTACTTACAAGTTTGTTAGATTTTCATTGATGTTATAGAAGGCGTCAAAGTAAATATTCGTAATCCCAGGAATCTGTGAGTGGAGTCGCAGTGTCCGTAACGCTTGCATGTTGGTGAAATATTTACTGTCCAAAATCTGCAGCTTATTCTTCACTAAATCTCTACAGAAAGAAATCACAATTTCACCACATGTTCATCATCGATGTCAAAACTTTTGGTCAAGGTTAAAAAGCAGTATGACAAAAATACATGTATATCTCGATCTGTAATCAGGGCCGTTGCTAGGCCTAATTGTGGGATAATATTCGGCTCCTTCCCTATATGGATAATAAATAGTATCATTTCCCCCCAAATTAGTTCATAAAATTCCCAACTCATAATGGTTCCTGAAGCAAACATGTAACAGAGATCTAGATATAGCAAACTCATGGAAGTGACCATATACAAGAGAGCATCTTGCACATGTGGCTTAAAAAGATGGTTTATTTAAAACTCTGACTTTGTAAAGTGTAAAGTTTAATACATGTATTTCGAATATTTCAAATTAGCTAATAAAATTCCCAATTTGGTAAAAATATAACTGCTTTTCTCAAATTGAAAGGCCCTGGCCCCTTTCCCAAAATACCCAGCGACAGTCCTGTTAATAGGAAACTCTAGATAAATACAAGTTATGACGACATACATACATGTATATCAAAATGAAAAACCCATCATTTGCATAGATATGCACAACCAACGTAATTCTCTTGGATGAAACTATTGAAATTAACATGTTGCATTCCAGAATTTTGATGTTCCTGATGTCACAATTATAAACTCTACAGAAACATGCCAGGACGGCTGTTCTAACCTGCAAACTGAACCCTCCGTGATCTAAATCTTAACGTACATGTATATCTTTACATAGGAAAACGCGATTTCAGAAAACAAGGATGAAGCTGACAATTGCAGTGCATATATACATGTATATAGAGAATAAGTGTCTTAATTTGTGTTTTGTTACGGGTATACAACACACAGCAAGTGCATTTATCGTACATGTAATGCGCGTTAGCGCATTTCATGCGATAGATGCACTTGCTGTGTGTTGTATACCCGTAACAAAACACAAATTATGACATTTATTCTATATACATGTATATGCACTATAGTTGTCTATTTCATTCTTGTTTTCTGAAATTGCCTTTTCTAGGTAAAAGAGTGACGTCAAAATTCATATCACCGCGGGTTCAGTTTGCAGGTTAGAACAGCCGTCGCGGCATGTTTCTTTAGATCTTATGCATTGTGACGTCACGAGTGTTAATACACGATTTGCAGCACGTTCCTTTCAATAGTAACATCTCAGGGAATTACATTGGTTGTGCATATATATAGAATAAATGTCATAATTTGTGTTTTGTTACGGGTATGCAACACACAGCAAGTGTATTGATTACATGAATGGTAATTTTCCCCTTTTCCTGACTGGCTAGAACAGCCACTCAGTGAAACGCTCAAACATTATATCTACCTAGGATGACGTCATGGCGGTAGATTTAAGATTCCAACAGCTCTCCATGTGCTTAAAATAGATCAGGGAGGTTTTTAAAATCTGAAAGTAATGTTTGAATGATTTATATACATGAAGATGATTTTGAAACTTCATGTAATAAAATAATTATTTTACTTTTACCTCTGTAAATACAATGGTTTAGCTCCCCTTGAAAACAATATTCACCTCTGTGAATATAATGTCTTCTTGGGGAGCTAAGCCATAGTATTTACAACGATAAAAGTAAATTATCATATACTCTTATTTACGCTACCTTTTACAAGCTTTCTTATTGGACAAAATGCAGTCACGTGCAAAGCGATTAATTGTCGTATTGAACCGGTCATATTGATGCATTTCCGGTTTTGTGTATTACAGGAAAACGGTAGTAGGCAGCAAACTGTGTGTTTCTGACATGACTGAGTATGCAATTTGGCAGCATTTTTTAATGATAAAAATAATAATAAAAGATGAAGTGTAAAACATTTTACTAAAATACAAAATGTTTAGACTGAAAGAAAAAAATGTAAAAGTGAGCAGTGTTAGGGATGCAAAATATTATGGTACCCTTTTCTCTTCCACTTTTCATGTATATGATAAAACAATTATAGCACAGAGAATTCGGTCAATATGATGATTTATGGAGTGATAAAACCAATATCAACCTCGGCCTTCGGCCTTGGTTGATATTGGTTTTATCACTCCATAAATTATCATATCGACCTCATCACTGTGCAATAATTGTACATAATTGTATATTATCGCATGAAATGGGCTAGCGTGCATTACATGTACAATAAATGTACTTGTTGTGCGTTTCATACCCGTAAAACAAAAACACAAATTGAAACACTTCATTATCTATATAATGTCATCAGACTTGATGAGAAACTTACAGATGAAGTAGATTAGGTATATCACCAAAGGCACCTTCAGACAGTGTGGCCAGCTCATTGTTGTGTAGCTCTCTGCAAATAAATCAGATATATATATTTGCAAATATTTAGAGCACAAAAGGAGGTGCATCATTGGTCACATTTTTGGACCATTCTTGCGCATCTCCTGTTTTAGCACTCATTGAGCTAGAATTTTATAGATATTTCAATTTATTAAGGTCAATGTATTATTTCTGACTCTATTTTAGATTTTAATTCATTACACACCTAGAAGCGGATAAGTTTGAAAATTTGATCTAAACTGAATGATGTATACGTAAGAAAATGCTTCGCAGTAATTTCTCTAAAAAATGAGATGATGGTACATTTTGAACTGTTCGGATTTCCCTTCCGTAAGTAATTACCCAGAAATTTTGTTTCACGTATGGACTATTATTGATTTAAACTGTTTTATAAGGTCAAGCTGATGGATGCCGAAAAATAAAAATTGTTTAAATTTCACCTAAAATAAGGCAAATTTTACTGCTCTGACACTTTTTCAAGAAAAGCATAAAATGGCATTATTTGTGAGCATTAATTTTGTTCTCTCTTATTTGTGCACGGACATATACTTTTTCTTCAATAGATTGAATAGTCTTTCCTAGGAGCACATGTTACTGTGTGTTTGAAAAAATCGTTGAAATTCAGTCTCTGAAATTTTGACCTTAAATTGGATGATTTTTGTTATTTTTGTGTAAAATCGAGAAAACTTTAAATGATCGCCAAAGTTGATACCAAATTCAAGTTTTAAAGAAAGATTCTAGCCTGTTTTATTGTATATCAACACCGAAAACTAAAATTAAAATCAAATGAGGGCAATTCAACAATTTTTGGTATTTTCTTTACAAATGTGCTATTTTTAGCAACAATTTTTCGCCATTTTTACCCAGTTTTTCAAATAAGCAAAAATCTTGATTTTCATCACGGACCTATAAATTTTCCTTCATAATATGATTAATTGACACGAATACTATAATTTCATAAGGTTATGATAAAATCATTGAAATTCCTTCATTCAGAAATGACATGCCTTAAGCCGTCTGGATACACTTTCTTCCAGACACAAGTACATAATAAACATACACACTCTCATGCTAGTAATAATGTTAATTTGAATGCAATGCAATTTCAAAACTGGGGAAAAGCTTACTTATGCATTTAGACATTTTTATACAATCTGCAGTACTAAATTGATGCTAACTGTCCAAGCGGCTCACTTTGGAAACTGGATAAACATGATTTCGATTACTTTGTCATGCAAAAATTAAAATAAAACAACGTAATTGGAAAAATAAGCATTGGAAATGGCCCATCCAAAACTTGTTTTGTCTATAGTCCGAGTGGACAGTAGCTCTGGGAGAGTCACATACTTGCCATTGTCCCGGCCGGGACAAAAAATGTCCCGCATTTTCGACCGAAAATATGTGTCCCGGCCGGGACACGGAAAATCCCGATTTTTGGACGTTTCATAAAAAAAAAAAAAAAAAAAAAAAATCGGCGTAATCATGGTAATATTGATTATTCTTTGTCGATTTCAGTCGTTCCGTCTTTTAAACTTTCATTGTTTATTTAAACGTCTCCAATTGTCTACGCTATATACCCATATACAGTAATCAGCCGATAATCGACCTATGTTTTGATAGTAATACAATGTAGGTTGATTAAAGGTCGGCTGTCCCACAAACGTCGCTAAATACATTCATGCAGCCTTTCTCTTGTTGATATTTTTTTAGCTCACAAAAAAATTCGATCATTGAAATAAATAAAGCAATAGCAATAGTTATACGATGTGTAAGCCAAGATGTGAGTTTATTTTTATGACAGGAAACAACGTGATGTAAAACATGTAAACAAGATTAAAAAAAAAAAAAAAAGAAGAAAACTTTTAAAGAATATACGCAACCACGGAACGCTTTATTATCACGTCAAAAAACTCTCAGTATCAATCAAAGTACGTTTGCTAAGTGTGGTTTTTAATACCCGAGTCGTTAAGTTACCGATTGTGTATTTCATTTAAATCGCCAACGTCAACGCAGGCAACAGCGCAGATGTTCAATACTTATGTTCAGAAAGTTGTGAATATAAAACGTGAACAATGGAGTAAAAGACTTTTAAAAATTTCACAGAGGAAAATTAAATAGGGTAGACAAGTTCAATGAAGCGCCACTTTTAGAAATGCGTCCGACGAGGAGCCATCTACGTATACGGCGCGCGTTAATAAGATTTATTTTTTACTCTGACGTTCTTTCGTTTGCAGAGGGCAATGATCTAGTGCAATTTTGGATTGCAATATCTGAAGTTCAACCTCCTAAAAGTGTCCCTCTTTATGTCCCTCATTGGCGTTATATTTGTCCCGCTTTTTGATGATTTGTCCCTCTTTTTGTCCCTCTTTGCAATGACAAAACTCCGAAAAATTATGGCAAGTATGGAGTCATGACATCACTTGATTGTTCTAGAGTGAATACATCTGTCTATTGCTAAGTATTCCTGCAAAAAGCATCTTATAACAAACAAATATCATCAACAATCAATTATTTGGCCTCAGAATTAGTCCATTTTCCAGATGAAAGATATGATCGTTCCTAACCTTTATTTCATATACACAGACACCAGACTTCACATCATTTGGCAAAATTTTCCATTGTGATGTCCTATCTGCTCGCACTGTCTTGCAGCACTTTGACGTGTTGTCGTGCTCTTTACTTTGACGTCACAATGAAAATTTCGTGAAGTCTGGTGTTTGACTGTCTCGCGAGTTTACTGGAAAATCAGCTATTGAGCTTCAAATACTGTTCTGCAGATAATAAGAAAGGGTCTATACAATACATGTAGCTTTGCTTTAAAATGAATAAAAATTTTGACTCACAATATGAGGAGACTTTGGAGCTGTGAAAAGGCATAAGGCTGGATGTAGGATATCGCATTGTTACTTAGGTTCCTGAAATCAAAGAGAATACACTTGTCATAATTTTTACCATCAGGCTCAATCTTGATTCTTTTCTCTAAACAGAAAAGAAAGTATACTATAAAACATTTAAGATTGCTTGTACATGTATCAACATTGTTAAATTCAAAAGACTATTTCACATGTTTTATAGTCAAAATGCATGTACGTATCAAACATTATCATAGCAAGAGATTTTTTCTCTTGAAGATAATTGTTTTTTTTTATTATTTCTTCCGACTGAACTACTTATCTTAGATGTAGTAAAATGTGCATGGCTTTTTGAAATTGTTTGTATCATAGGCGACTTTTTTGTTGTCTTTTTTCATGACTTGCACATAAAAAACAGATGTTTCTCTTTTTTACAATTGTATATATGTTACCATACTTACAAGTGGAGTAATGGTGAACTGGCCACAGAGGCTAAATGGGCCTTGGAAATGGATTGTATAGCATTGTCATCTAGACCCCTAAAAACAAAGTAAATTCTTTTTAGAATAATTTGTTTACACGTACTTACATGTATTAGAAATAAACTGAATTTCATGTAAACGTGTGATAGGTTTATGACGATACGCAAGGAAAACGAGGAATATTCAGTATGAGAATGCAGCTGTACATTGTACTAATGCAGTGATTAACATTTAATAATAATAATAAATTCTTCATTTCATGAAGGTAACTCATTTAGCCATAGGCTATTCTTCATTACGGCCATCAGTAAATAAATTATAAATATTAAAATATGCTTACGTGTAGGTATAATAAGATGCATATATATACAAAGTTAGATGAACATGCATATTAATTAGTGATGAGCAATCTGACAAATTTTACTATTGATTATCTGGACACTTTTGGAAACTAACTATTGATTGATTATCGGAACTATCACGTTTTTAAAAATCATGTTCAAAACTAGCAAAATACCATTGAGGCTGCAACCTTTTTAACATATACATACACTACAAATACATCGAAATACAATGTTTAAAGTATAAACCAACAATTTGATTTGTTTTTCTTGACCATTGTCATTTTTGTCCACTTCGCTCGGTGTCATTTTGATTGCTTTTCACATAAACAATTTTGATCGTAGTACACTTTTATCTATGAGCGACAATCAATTGTCAATTTTACTATCAATTATCGAAAATCGAAGGGGTTTCAGCGATCAACTATCGAAAGTCAGTGACTATCGTCACATCACTAATATTAATCACTTGCTACATAAAACAAAAATGTAACTTAAAGTAAGGCAAAAATCCAACGAAAGAGAAATCATGACAACTAACCATTCAAGAAGATGAAATAAACATTTTGCTAAGTTCACTTACAGAAAAACCAGCTGAGGTGTGTTGGACACGGCTGACGCAGGGAAATATCTGATGTTATTCTTACTCAAACTCCTGATCAATAAATCATAAAAGTTTTAAAAGTTAATCATGAAAAAATTGAAATATTTGTTTATTCTTTCCATAGAATTGACCCTTCCGAACGCGGGAAAAATTTAAGAAATTCCATGACATCACAATGCAATTTCGATGTTTGACCAAGGTTTGAAACTTGTTTGTACGAGGTAGAAGTATTATGACGTCACGACATTTTGCACTTGTTCCCCACAATCGGAAGGGTCAATCGTCACTGATTAAGGCTGTTTACCACTAATAGTGAAACTCATTTTGATAAAGGATTTACCTTGGACAATAAATCATAAAAGTTTTAAAGTTAAGTATGGTAAGATAAAAATACTCTCATTCTTTCCATATAATTGTCACTGATTAAGGCTGTTAACCACTAATTGTAAAACTCATTTTGAGAAAGTATTTGCCTTGGACATAAAAAGTTGAGAGTAAAGTAGGAATCAAAAGTAAAGTCGGAGTTAAAAAGTCTGAGAAGCAATGTACTTACACATATTCTAAGTTGCTTCCACTGAAGAGATTGTCAGGAACCCATTCTATATTATTCTTTCCAAGTGACCTGTTTAGAAAGTAATAATTAATCAGCACGTTGCTTCACAAAAATCCTTACAAAAAATTTCATGAATTTTCGTAACTCTCATCATAAAATAAAAGCTTAATTTTGTTTTCAATTCAGATTATATTATGCTTTTTGATATCATTTCTGCGTATTAGATATAAATTCAGAAACAAAACATCTCTATTTTTAGTGTATAATGAGAACAGTTACGAAAAATCCTGATGTTTCTTTGTAAGTATTTTTGTGAAACAGGCTGCAGATGTTTTAAAAAATTAAACATAGGAACTATGCATAACTTAAACTTGCTCAAATTCAGCACAAAAGTTTTAAATACTCACAGCATTGTTAGTGTAGATGGCCAAGTAGGATTGGTGTGATTGTGAGGGAAGAACTTGATCTGGTTATCAAATAACATCCTGAAATTAAATGTATTCAGTGATTTTTTTCAGTAAATTGGGAATTGGGTCGGGGCCCCTGCAATTAAGAAAATTAACGACGTTTGGGGATATTTTGGGAAGTGCTTATATAAAAGTTAAATGACAGTTTATACAATCAAAAGTTCAGAATTGAATGTTTAATCATATAATTTTCTTTTAAATACGATTTAATTTCTTATGCTTACAACAATATGGCAAATAATTAGTAAATTTGCCACTTTTGAACTGGTAGATTTCACGAATTTCAGTTATTATTCCATCTCTATGTGATTGGGAAATTTAAGAGCCACAAGTGGGAAAAAAAAGATACTATTTCTCATTGGGAATGGGGCTGAATAACGGCCCCAAAAAGGGGCAAAAAAAAATCCCTGGTATTGACTTTCCCATTAGAGTATGCATGTACAGTACCGGTAGTTCTTTTTAACCTACTATTCATCTATTGATATTTTCCAGTTCAGCATGAATGCTAGTTAAGATGAAGATTTAAAACTGATGGGTGAAATTGACAATTTATACATGTATATAAATATTGTAACCCCAGCAACAGATTGTCCATTATACATGTATGAGTGCATCAAACCTGCCTACCCAACTAAATGGTTGAACATATTTTACATTAATTTTTCAGTAGAATTTGCCTTCTCCGCAGAAATGAAAATGTGTCAAAAACCAACCATGCTTTACATATATCCGTTTGTCTCAATGAAATGTACAAAAAGGGCTTAAAGGTTTCAAATGCTATAGCTACATAAGAATAGTATTATCATTTATTTAATACCATTTAATATAATGTATACATGTACTTTGAAGCATTTGCTGTGTATAAACCTTTGCTACTTTCACAGTCAGCCTTGAACCGCGAAAGTTTGTCCCAGTGAAAGAAAATACGAAATGCATAGTTCAATGGCATCAGGAACGTATCCATGAATCATTAATATTGTCCAAGCGAAAAGGTAAACTCTTTATAAAACTGCGAAAGAAAGTAACATCGAATGCTTCTACTTATACAGTACGCTTTTGTAACATTTCCGTTTTTAAAATAATAAGATAGCCTTGAAAATCAGAGGATTTTAGATACAAATCTTAGTTCATATTTCATGGATGTTACGTACATGTACAAATCGATCAGGAGACTATGCAGATCTGTTCAATAAAACTATTCCATACATGTTGAGTCTGAAAGTAAGACTCAAATATTTCAACAGGTAAACTTACATTCTTGTCATTTTGGTGGTAGATACATCTGGAAACTGGATCAAGTTTGTTCTTGAGATGGTACTGAAAACAAAAGAAAAAAATCATTCTGTCAGAGTGCTTGATAAACAAGGGAGTTTTTAAAGAGAAAGTAATACAAATGGACAGATTAAGATCATGACTCATGAACATGGAAGAGACCAGACAAAACTACCATGTGTTACTATTGCGTAACTTTGCTTTGAAGCAAATAAAAACATAGTGTAATAAAAGATTACGAAGCTCACCTCGCGGCAGCAAAGTTCAATTTAAACATATCTCTAAGTACATGTATATTAAGAAAATCACTCAATTTGAAAAAAGTAGGTCAAGGTCATTTTATGAAAGTTTGATCAAAGATACATCTAATATGCAAGTTAAATACATGTAGCACTTATACTTTGCTCAATATTGGCCTTTAAAGGCAAAATCACTCAAGCGGAAAAAGTAGGTCAAGGTCATTTTATGAAAGTTTGATCAAAGATACATCCAATATGCAAGTTTGGTACATGAAGCACTTATACTTTGCTCAATATTGGCCTTTAAAATCAAAATCACTCAAGCGGAAAAAGTAGGTCGGATGCTGCATTCAATGCATGGCTTCACTTCAGCATCCAAATATGAATCACTAGTGCAAGTTTGGTTACTATAGCATCAGTACTTTGTCAGATACTGAGCTATCCCAAAAACTTTAACTAGACATTGACAAAGTCATTAAACCAGAAAATGTAGGTCAGATGCAGCATCCAATGCATGGGTTCACCTCAGCATCAAAAGATGAATCACTTGTGCAAGTTTGGTTACTGTAGCATCAGTACTTTGTCAGATACTGAGTTACCCTAAAAACTTTAACCAGACGCAACTTCGTTGAGGTGAGCTAAAAATTGGATATATTATACTGTGGTAAGCATTTTCCTCCATGCAACTCTATAGCATCAATCAAGAACGGTTACTTCACATTATATAGCACAACCATATCCTACCTAAAAGATTATCAATGTTACTCACAGTTTCTGTAAGTTTGTAAGGTTCACAAACGTCCCTGCTCCAAAATACTTGAATTCTGAACATGATATGATGGAGCTTAAAGAAAAATGAAGTTCAAATATTGTAACAATACAAACTATAAAGTCACGGTGGGTAATCTCGCAACGCAGAACAATCGGGTTTTCTATAATTTTGTGTGATATAGATTGTTCATCACAAAAAGGGGAATGTATGCAGTCTAACGATGCCATAGCTATGAGTTTTATCCAAAATAAGAGAATTATTTCTTTTTATAAAGCTGAAAAAACGATTGGCATGATTCATGAAGATGAAAGTGAAAGTAGAACGTCGATCGTTCTTATGCGTTATTAAAAGCTAAATAGTCACCTTATTTTGGATTTAACTCATAGCTCAGACATTTTTACACTGCATCACATTCCCCATTTTGTTATAAATGAACTATTTTGCACAAAAATATAGAAAAACCGATTGTTCTGCGTTGCAAGATTAGTAACCCACCGTGAAAGTAACATCATACACGTACTACATCTTTTTTTTGTCGTTTTTTAAATTAAAAAAACTGAGAATTAAAAAGCCAGTTTGTAAACTCATCTAACAGTAACAGCTATTCAAAATGCTTGAATTTCCTTAAAAATGAAAAAAAAAACTCATGAAGGTCAGCATGTTTTCATCAGAATTGAGCAACATGGCACTTTTGAGTCATTGTTTCATGCCATCATGTCTTTCTATTTCGATTAATTATCTCGTTTCATCACATCATATCTTTCGGTATATATTAATTCTCTCAAAATAATAAACAGAGCTTAATGATAGATGCTCTATCCAAAATACGGGGCCAAAATAGGCCCTTATCGTACATAGTTCTGTGTAATGTTATACTCACATTTCTGTAACAGCAGTGGGATTGCTAAAGGACTCAACACTTATATTTTCAAAGGCGTAGTTTTTAAGAGTTCTATAATAAAGGAAAAATAAAATATATATTATGAGCAAAGTAACAAACAACCGGTAACATACCTGGTTCATGTACCTGCATAGTTTTTTTACCTTTTTACATTGACTTTTATAACGATAAAATGGAAAAAATTATGCATACGGGTAACTAATCCATACCGTAATACAAGCATATACACCATGTACATGTAATTACAAAAGAATTTCATCCTTATAATTCATGTTTGTAATTTGAAAATTAACAATTGAATTAAGGAAAATAGACACAATTTTATTTGAAAACGGATCACATACACATACAATAAAAGTTATAAAAGAGGTAAAAATAATGCTTGTAAATGATAAAAGCATTATTAACTAGAACTGCCCTAAAGTGACAAATTATACCCCCCCCCCCCCGGGACCGAACGGAATGAGGGACGTATTTGTTCCTTGTTCCGTCTGGATACAAGTACATATTCGTGTATCCAGAGGGCTCAAGGGATGTACTGTCCCTTCCGCTGGGTTTAAACACGTTCAGTGTCGTGGTCGCTTGTACCTTTTTTTGTGCTTTTATATATATATATATATATATACAAGGTCAAAGTTCAAGGTTAAGGTCACTAGGTCAAATGTCTTGGTATCAAAATGTAGTACTTAATGTATGAAATATGTAAGCCCTATCACTTATACTTAAAGAGTTATCTGCTTTAAGAACTTCTTAACCGGACGGATGGACAGACGGACAGGGTGTTTCCTATATACTCCCCCCCCCCAACTTCGTTTGTGGAGGGTATAATAAATGCTTACACAGTGGCTCCATTGCAGTTTCTAACAATCTTCTCTGTCTCGTCACATGAGCATGTACAGGTCCTGCCTGTGTATGCTGTAGTGGCTAACCCATAATTCTCAGATATAGTACCAATGTCACTCCACAGTCCCTCAAAGGAATCGGTAGCTAAAAATAGAAAACAATAATGAAAAGTGATTTTCCAGTAAATTCATTGGGTGGACAGACACCAGACATCACAATATTTGGCGATATTTTCATTGTGACGTCAAAGTAGAAAGCATGACAACGCATAAAGTCAGTGTGATAAAATATGACGTCACAATTCAAAATGTTGCCAAATGATGTGATGTCTGGTGTTTGTGCATATAAAATCAAGGTTTAAAACGGTCATAAATATTTTCTGGAAAATGGACTATTGGATAAGATGTGTTTCATGACCATGTACTATTATATACCGCAGTATTCCCTTTTTCTGACAAAGAATATCTTGTAAACTTTGCAGGAAAAATGCTGTACTGTAAGGCAACCATTTTAATACATGAACAATGATGATATACTGTATTTATCATTAACGGGAAACATACACAGAATTTTACAGATATGAAGCAGAGTTAACTTATATATATACATGTAGTTACCACACAATGCAGGCTTTTATCATACATGTATATGCATGTATTACATGTACATGTACCGTACTAAGATTTTGTAATAGTGCAGTAACATAATTGTTATATAGTACGTGTACAGTGATTTTTTACAGTAATTTGGGAATGGGGTCAGGGCCCGTGCAATTGGGAAAATAATGACATTTCGGAATATTTTGGAAAGTACTGATATAAAAGTAAAATGACAGTTTATACAATCAGAAAGTCAGAATTGAATGTTTAATCAAATAATTTTCTTTTGAATATGATTAAATTTCTTATGCTTACAACAAAATATAGTATTTTTCATTGGGAATTGGGCCGAAAAACGGCCCCAAAAAGGGGCAAAAAAATCCCTGTAGTAAATAATTGGATTGTGCAATACATGTAGCAATCTATGGAAAGAAAACAACATGAAATCCTCTCACTCATACCTATAACTTTATAGAAATGTGCATGGGAATGTGCCACTGTCAATCTGCATAGCTAATTCAAGAATTATTTTTCTTAATTTTGAATTCTTGATTGGAAATACCATAAATCACAATTTGTCTTTGAATTTTTTTTTCAAAATTTTAACTAAAGTAAGTTTAGAATATTGTTATAAAAATGGCATACATGAATCTCAATATATGATTATCACAGTGCAATTTTCATCGCAAGATTTGATGTAACTTTTAACTGTGACGGTGTAGCAGGTTTATGACGTCACAGCCTGAAATAAAGTCAAAAGTAGTGATGTCAGATCTAGGCGTATCTAAAATGCAAGTCATACGGTAATAAGCAGACGGTCTATTCATAATCCCTTTTGGGATTCTGGTAATTTCGATAGAATCTGGGAAGCTCCCAATCTCACAACCCCAATGAGGTTGTGTGCTTTTAGTAGCTCTTCATTTTCATTCTTTCCATTTGGGCTTCTGGCAGAACCTCTGTTGCGTCAGATGGTACATGTAAAATATGATTTATGATCGTTTACTTTTGCTTTATTCAAGTCAGACATAGTCTGTAATCCCCTTGAAAACTTGCCGATTCGAGCAAGCCATATCCTAAATTTGGGTCGACTCCCGGATTTATCACTTAGAAGGCACTGCAGCCAACAGTCCCAACACACCCCAACCAACCAAATAGCCAAGTGTTGTTGGCCGTTTCTGCAGCTACCCATCAGGAGAAATCTTCTTCTTCTTCCGTTTTGAGTTGACCTCAGTTTGAGTGATTAATAACTCCAGCTTGATAAAAACAGGATGCTTCCATTAAAAGTTAAAAATTTTAAACTATTTACACAGGTAAATCTAAAGGCATCCTCAACAAAGATCAAGACTCTGGCCTACTATGGGTTAGTTTGACCGCAATTAGAATATGCATTAACTGTGTGGGACCCGTATACCCAAGCCAATATCAACAAGCTTGAGCGAATACAACGACGAGCTGCTAGGTACTGTCTTTCTGGATATTTTTATTTATTATAAAAATCTGCCATTATAGTCATAATGGCAGATTTTTATAATAAATAAAAATATCCAGAAAGACAGTACCATACCAATCGTCATCAAAACACCTCACGCGTATCATCAATGCTTGAAGGCCTTGAGTGGATAACATTGCAAGAAAGAAGGAGTATATCTAGACTGTGCATATTTTATAAGAACAAGGGATCAGTAGCCATCACATAGGAAGGACCTCTTCTCTTCAGTGGTATGAGACGAGGTTGCCACCACCATACTTGTTCCTTCCAGATCGCCAAAAATCCCCAAATCAAGGGTAGATTCACATCGGATTTCATTCTTCCAGAGAACCATCCGAAACTGGAATGATCTGCCTGATGAGACTGTACAGGCCAAAACACTACTGTCCTGTTCACTAAATCCAGAGCACCCTGTTTTCCCGGTTTTCTCTCAAATATGATACTGTCATCTTCAAAAAAGATATCAATCTTATAGTACTCCTTTAGTCGTAATAGAAAATACCATTGTGTTGGCTGTACGTCAATTTAAAAGTTAGAAATAGGACGGAAAATAAAAAGTCTACGGGGATTTTCTATAGTAAAATCGCTGAAAATGCGTGACATCGACAGCTTTGACGTCACTGTTTACTATTGCTGACATGGAGAACAATATGGCGGCGGCTTGAAATTAACATGGGAATTTCCCGTAGACATTTTATTTTTCATATTGCGATTTAAAGGCAGCTGATAGGGTAAGTTGAAGTTAATTTCCAGTTATGACTAAAGGAGGTCAATTCTTGGAAACTGCGGTATAATTTATAGGAAAATTCTTCAGATGACAGAATAAATCACCAAAACAGGGTGTTCTGGGGTGCGTTCCATTTGCAGAATCAATCCGGTTGTTCCGGCTGTTTCTGGTAATGGAACGCGCCGTTCCAGCAGATCGGATTGGATCGTCTGGCACGTCTAGGACCGACGTTCCAGGCTGTTCCAACATGGCGGACAATGTTACGATCTCATTACAGTGCTGGAAATCTTATTGTAATTGGAAATTTTGGTATGGATGTCACTAGAAATGATCAATATTTGATAAAAGAAGTAATAAAACACCGCTAAAGACGGTATGGCCGGATTGCAAAGTAAGTTTTTGTCACCAAGTTGACCAACTGGGTCAAGGTCACTAAGTCAAATATTACAGCATACATTGAGAGGTCTTGTCAGACTCAGAGGCAACCTACATGTATAATATAAAGTTTCTACTGTATACAGTTCCTTAGATTTTGCTTAAACCAGGAACTTTAACCAAAGTCTTTAACTAGGTCAAAGTCCAAGGTCAAGGTCACTAGGTCCAATGTTACGGCATAAATTGAAAGGTCTCGTCATGGGCAACCTAAATGTATAATATAAGGTTTCTACTGCATACAGTTCCTTAGATTTTGCTTAAACCAGAAACTTTAACCAAAATCTTTAACTAGGTCAAAGTCCAAGGTCACTAGGTCCAACGTTACGGCATAAATTGAAAGGTCTCATCATGGGCAACCTAAATGTATAATATAAGGTTTCTACTGCATATAGTTCCTTAGATTTTGCTTAAACCAGAAACTTTAACCAAAATCTTTAACTAGGTCAAAGTCCAAGGTCACTAGGTCCAACGTTACAGCATAAATTGAAAGGTCTCATCATGGGCAACCTAAATGTATAATATAAGGTTTCTACTGCATACAGTTCCTTAGATTTTGCTTAAACCAGAAACTTTAACCAAAATCTTTAACTAGGTCAAAGTCCAAGGTCAAGGTCACTAGGTCCAATGATACGGCATAAATTGAAAAGTTTCCCCATGGGCAACCTAAATGTATAATATAAGGTTTCTACTGCATACAGTTCCTTAGATTTTGCTTGAACCAGAAACTTTAACCAAAATCTTTAACTAGGTCAAAGTCCAAGGTCAAGGTCACTAGGTCCAATGATACGGCATAAATTGAAAAGTTTCCCCATGGGCAACCTAAATGTATAATATAAGGTTTCTACTGCATACAGTTCCTTAGATTTTGCTTAAACCAGAAACTTTAACCAAAATCTTTAACTAGGTCAAAGTCCAAGGTCAAGGTCACAAGGTCCAATGTTACGGCATAAATTGAAAGGTCTCATCATGGGCAACCTAAATATATAATATAAGGTTTCTACTGTATACAGTTCCTTAGATTTTGCTTAAACCAGAAACTTTAACCAAAATCTTTAACTAGGTCAAAGTCCAAGGTCAAGGTCACTAGGTCAAATGTTACGGCATAAATTGAAAGGTCTTGTCATGGGCAACCTTCATGTATAATATAAAGTTTCTACTGCATATAGTTCCTTAGATTTTGCCTCAACCAGAAACTTTAACCAAAATGTTGACGGCAGATGGACGGACAGACGGACATTGTCAATCTATAGACCGGAATTGCTTTGCAATCCGGCCAAAAATAGAACTATTTCAACATTAATTTCAACTTTATTTTTTGATTTGTGAATATCGAGGTTTTCATCTATCCACGGTTGCTATGGTGAAGTCATTCTGCAATCATTTTCATTCCATTATCAGAATGGGATCGTTCTTGAACGATCCGGCAAATGGAATGCAGCCCTGGTTTTAGTGAACAGGACAGTAGGGTCTTTTAAGGCTCTAGAGTCCAACACCTACATGTAAACATGATGTGGACACTGTTTTTACCCAGTTTTTAAACTTTTATGATTTTACATCTCTACCTGTGCTGCGCTACTCAACATAGCATAATCTTCGGCATGTTGAAGGAGCTAGCTACATTTGTATTATGAGGCAGATAGTATGAGATACTGAGATGGGCAGATGCAGAGATGTCGAAAAAGTCTCAGGATTAGGAAATGTCTGACAAAAAATCATTCGGACTGACAAAATTATTTAAATGTCGGATCCTAAATGTCTGACAAGAGTGAAACAAATCTCGGTATCTCTGCCCCTGTAACCTGTTAGAATACCAACGGCAAAAGTTCATGACCCCTCCCCCCAGTTTATCAAGCGCTAAATCGGACAAAAAATCAGATGTTATAGTCAGAAGCACTTAAGAAGTTGCAATTACATGTACCCGACGTGTAAGTTGCTGTTTAAACTTGATTTTAGTCTTCTATTCAGTGACAACTTTTCTGTTTGTAATAACCGGTCAAACGGAAGTTAAATAATTTTTTAATTTATAGAGCCGAATAGGTTGAACATAATCCGGAATTTCGTCGGGTTTCTGTGGTTGTAACCACAGGCTGCCGATGTTTATCTATTAAAAAATACAAACCAACCTTTTGTTGTTTTTTATCATACATACAGGGAAAGAAGATGTACGGTTAAAAAAACAACAAAAGGTTGGTTTTTACCTTTTTTAAATAGATAAACATCGAAGGCCTGTGGTTGTAGGAAAGATGATATAGGCAAATGTATTTTAACTTCTTGGCGATGGACAAACAAAACCAGGAAAATGTAAAAACCTAACCGAAGAACTAAAAAGGCGAACGTGATTTCAAATGGAGACGAGATCAGGTGCCCGGGAGGAGTAAGCATATCCAAAATGCTAGTAATACCCGTCATTCCCGTTGTAGTACAGAAAACCAAACCCGTAAGTGTATCAAATTTAGAATTTGGGGGTATTTTTTTTATTTTCTTGAAGTAGAAAGGACAAACTATAAGAGGCTGTTTTTTATAAATTCATACGACTTAAAACGTACGAAAATCCCATATCCTGCAGGAAAACCCCTAGAAAATTCACAGAACGAGCCATTATAAATAAAAACAACGTATTACGGAGATTACCGGAAAATACCGATTTTTAATTAGCTTGAGCATGTGACGTCACTTTTGCGCAAACATGGCAGAGAGCGACGTTAGCTACGATAGCGATGATTTTGGCCTTGATGCGCAGCCTGATGTTCAACCTTACAGGTTTGAACCTTTGAGGAAGAAATTTAGATGCCTTCCAGACCAGTCAGATCTTTCTGAGGAGGAAACCGACCAGGATAATGATGATTCTCAGCCCGCTCATGACAACCGATTATTTTATTCTCGATCGGATGATCGTAATTTTAAAACTATAAAGATCTACATATTTGGACTTTTATGCAGAAGTGAAATTACAGGTTTATTTATCAAATTACGTAATGATTTTGAATAAGTTCGAGGCGAGATCGTGTACAGGTGTAAGACGAATGTGTCCCTCGTGTACCGCTGAATGATATTATTTCTGATTATTCATAGCTCTTGTATTTACTGAAATTTAAGAATACAAATAAATTCGATTTTCTGTCATGTTTTGTTAAGTATTTAAATTATATGTATCTGATACTGTATGATAAAGAAATGGGGTTTTTTTTATTGTTTAGGTACGATTGTGGAAATTGTGAAACCATGGCTACAAATGAAGAGTGTCTATGTTGCCTCGAGGTCGGACACATTGAGGAAATCCTAGACCAGAGCTCCATTACCTGCATCACTCAGCATGATGGTTTCATTGGGAATTGCCTAAACCGTTACGTTATACAGGTCTCTCTGTTTCAACTTTGACAAAATTGAATGCAGTAATAAAGTCAGTATTTCGTACACTCTCAGCTGATGAGATCAGTAAGTAGCCCGGACATCAGGACGAAGTCAAAACAACGTATATATTGCGATATGATATACCATAGACAATTAAGGGGTGAAAAATGGTCATGTTTGTATGCATGGAAAGTAATTTTGACGTTGAAATCGCCATGATTTGGAACTATATAATTATACATAACATTGCAGTTGTCATTTTATTGCTGATGAAAGCGTTCTAAGTTATTTTGGAAATCATTTTCGTCAATTTTGAAATACTTCAAAATTTCTGTAAAAAGAGTCAGAAAGTCATGATTAGATAAAAAACAAAAACAAAAAAAAAAAACAAAAACAAAACAAAAAAAACAAAACAAAAACAAAAAAAAAAACTATTGGAATTCTAGTGTTTTTTAAAATTTATGATATGCACATTTTCTTGACGAGAGTAGGGGGGGGGGGGGGGGGGCTAGTGCCAACCTTTGATGCTGAAAATGAGAAATACAGGATTTTTTTTACTTCAGCAAATTCTAAAGCTGGATGAGAGGGGGGGGGTGTTCTGACACCCATCCCCTCATCTCTAGATCCTTCATTCTACTCACTTGCGTAGTTGATGCCTAATGTGCCATATCTGTCATTCCAGTAGGATGCACCGTACCATGATCCGCTTCCTATTGTAATCAATCCCAAAATTGTCAGTGAGCGTATCCAGGGGATCATCTTAGTTAAATCCCACTATGTCATTTTGCCTGCAAAATAAAATGAAAGATAAACTTAAGATGTTACAAATAATTTATTAGCGAAGGTTAAAGAGGAGAGGAATTATACATTTCTCGAAAAATGGGTAATCTACAAATATGTTTCACATTGCTTTTCTGTAAGTTGCAAAGGTTTTTTCTTCTAGATAAAGTTATACGTTCTTCGAGACCGCTAGGTAGTCCGACAAGTGGATGGGTTATGCACACAGATGGCCGTCTTAAGTCACCGATTGCCTATTTGTCTCCTTGTGATTAAGTGTTTCGAAGTCGTCTTTTGGAGTTTGGTTTTCCTTGTCCCTTTGACTTGTGTCTCTTACTATGCTTGTCCATTCTGTATTTTTGCGTTTAGGTATTTCTATGTTTTACTGCGGGTGCTGCGATTGATACCTGTTAGACTTGCCCGCTTTTCGATTCCCAAAGCAAGGCGGACAGAAAGTTCTAGTAGCAGTGTTCATTATTTCCTTCATTCTCAATTTGCACACAATACTACCAGTAATACAATATCTCACAAACCGAAGTACAGTTTCATCAATTCTCTTTCTAAATTGAAATTATGACAGTTTATTGTTAAATCAATATGACTGTTTTACCAAACGTAACACAATCAATATTGCATACAAAATATTGAGTAGCCCACGGTTGAATAGAGGACCATCGTTTTCGACATCAAAGTCACACTAAGAGAATGCATTGCATATATTGGTGAACTAGATGAACAATAAGATGTATTACCAATTTGAATTTATGTCACCTGTTTTGTAATTTTGACAACCGTAGCAGCCATGGACAGGGGGTACCTCCCTCCCGCTCCCTCCCCTTCTTCCCTACCCTCCCTTTCATCCTTCCCTCCCCCACTCCTTCCCCTCCCTTTCACCCTGTCCACCCCCTCATAGTTGATCGTATAGGACTCCAAAATAATTATAATCTGATAGCAATTCAAATGAAAATGGGAGCATCGTAAAGCTGCCATGATGTTTTGGCTTTCATTCGGAGCAATCACGAGTAGCTGATCGTACATGTAGTGCTTCAGAGTAACTCTGCAGCATGATAATCATCGTGTGTACTCCCGGGGTAGACCGTACCTCACATAACGTTTTCGTTTCTTCTGTCCCACGGGGTTTGTGAGGTACGAGCCTCCCCATGGGTTACACACGATGAATGATACTGCTGCAATATAATTCAGTATTTGCAAACGTTTTAGTGCCAAGAAACGCTACTCAACATAACCACAGTTTTTTGGCCTCTTGGACTTTCAATTGAATTCAATTGGAAACATTCGTGTAGATGTTGAACATAGACGATAAACAAAACCACATTATAGCTCTAGACCAAACATTTGTGGATGTATTGAGTGGCCTTTTTAAAATTTTATTTTGCTATTTATTAATATAAACGTCGATGAGGCCGACTTTTACTTTCGTTGAGCATGTTGAGTGCCAACTTTTTATGTCTTGAATAATGGTCGGCTGTTTTTATCTATATATCAAACCCAGCAACTGCTAATTTCAGCAATTGTCAATAAAAGATTTAAACATATTTTTTGCATATACAGCAAGGGATTGACGACAAGTAAAACATACTTAGAATTCGCCTATCCAACAGATCCAAAAGATATGCACATCTAATGTATCAAACCCAGCAACTGCTAATTTCAGCAATTGGCAATAAAAGATACGCACATCTAATGTATCAAACCCAGCAACTGTCAATTTCAGCAATTGGCAATAAAACGTACGCACATCTAATGTATCAAACCAAGCAACCGCTAATTTCCGAAATTGTCGATAAAATGTATCAAACCCAGCAACTGCCAATTTCAGCAGTTGTCATTAAAAGATACGCACATCTAATGTATCAAACCCAGCAACTAGCTGCTATTTTCAGAAATTGTCAATAAAAGATACGCACATCTTATGTATCAAACCCAGCAACTGCTTATTTTAGCAATTGTCAATAAAAAATACGCACATCTAATGTATCAAACCCAGCAACTGCTAATTTCAGAAATTGTCGATAAAAGATACGCACATTTAATGTATCAAACCCAGCAACTGCTAATTTTAGCAATTGGCAATAAAAGATACGTGCATTTAATAACAACAAACTTTCATAATTTTCAAAAGTAACAACCCCTACCGTAGGGGAATAAAAACAAAAGTGTTTATTTACTAGTACATGTATATTTACTTTTTAAACTTCAAGGACATCGTTCTATTAAAAAGGGGACTAGAAACAGAAACTCCGCAACAAAAGGCTTTTAAAACTAGAAGAAACACTGTGATCTCGACAAAAAAAAAACGACAGAAGAGCACCATTAATGGAACCTTTAAACAAAATTATGACAGCAAACTTGCCTTACTTAATTATAACCTTTCCCATGTACTTTTGTCTGATTATTAGAATATTGTCATGTCTTTTAGTCTGCCTATCACTTATCAAATGGGACTCATTGCCAAAGTTTGGACTTTTTTTCTGTCCACTTACAAATTCCGTCCTTCTGTCCCACTTTTAGTTTCAATGTGATAACTCAAAAACCCTTTCACCTATTCGAAATAGATTTTCAAATATGGTTGATATGTTTTGTGAAGAACCCATCTACAGTTCTGTACTGGCAAGTTTTCCAACATTGCATGCTGACCAATCATGAAAATGGGACTTCATGCCGGTTAAGTACTGTCCAAACCTCACCAGAGAAGAATGAACCCTTATCCCTTTTCCAATATGAGTGTTGATCGTGTTTCTCGGGTGACAAACATAAGTTTGCACCAGTCAGCAGAACCTGGACTTATATGCACACCCCATTTGATTTGCAAAAGAAAATCACAGAGTTTTGTCCTGTGTCTTAAATTGTCCTGTTCATGACTTTGCTCGACAGTAAGAATATTGTTTGTTCATAAAACAACTGTATATGTCTTAGGAGGGTACCTCCGTGTAACCGGATAAATGGGAGGACTAAGCGCACGTTATCATGGTAACCCAACCACTTGCTATTAATATAGCAGATGAACTTCCAGATTCACATTGGTCTCTTATCTGTGTGTTGTTCCTACTCTGGCACATTACACAATATGACTTCGTTGTTATTGGTTACTTTGTCATTTCTATTCATGTGGTCTTTGATTGGTTTATTTGTTCGTTTCTCATCTTGGTGTGAATGACAAATATGGATAATGACCATATCCCCGTATACAGCACAAAATCGATAATTCAGAAAATCAGAAACCGAAGGCATACAAAATCAGGATAAAACAGGAACCAAAGCAAACAAACAAAAACCTCCACCGTATGAAAAGAAGCGAACTCCCGATATGGGAGTGAGACCAGGTGCCCAGGAAGAGTAAGCATCTCCTGCTTGCATGCAACACCCACCACTTTAATTTGGTAGAACTGTCACATATGTTGTGATTAGTTTTGTTGTCTTTGATTGGTTCATTTGTTAGTTTCTCCTCTTGGTGTGAATGTTCTGATTTGTTTCGTGGTCTTTGATTGGTTCATTTGTTCGTTTCTCCTCTTGGTGTGGATGTTCTGATTTGTTTCCGTGTCTTTGATTGGTTTATTTGTTTGTTTCTCCTCTTGGTATGAATGTTCTGATTTGTTTCCGTGTCTTTGATTGGTTCATTTGTTCGTTTCTCCTCTTGGTGTGAATGTTCTGATTTGTTTCGTTGATTTTGATTGGTTCATTTGTTCGTTTCTCCTCTTGTTGTGAATGTTCTGATTTGTTTCGTTGTCTTTGTGATTGGTTCATTTGTTCGTTTCTCCTCTTGGTGTGAATGGTCGGATTTGTTTCGTTGTCTTTGATTGGTTTATCTTTTCATATCTTATCTTGGTGTGAATGTTCTAATTTGTTTCGTTGTCTTTGATTGGTTCATTTGTTCGTTTCTCCTCTTGGTGTGGATGTTCTGATTTATTTCGTCGTCTTCGGATATATCTATTGATTTGATTTGTTTTACATTTTTTTTGGATCAGTTTATCATTTATGTTAATCCTATTTGTGTGCTTCGCTGTTTTTACTGTAAGTATCGTTTCCTCTTTCTTTCAAAATGCCTATATTCTTTATTTCCATAATTTCAACTACTTGTAATTGTATTTATATGACATGGATGAGAAAAGGAAATTTGAATTCAACATCAAATAAAGCTGTGTATACAATCGGTAATCCGCCGATGCTAAATGCTACCCGACGGCAAAAAAATATGCAATTTGCCATAAATACAGGAATGTAAACTTGTACCATCATTCAATACAAATTTCGTTTAAATTTAAGTGCAGTTTCATCAAGGAAGTTGGTGGTTACATGTAAATCAATACAGGTTTTCCATCAAACGTCACGCGATCAATTTTACCACGTTATCATGCTTGGTTAGCGTTCTTATAAAGTAACCATTATCAGAGTCACAAAAAATGGACCATAAATATTTCTCTCTGTCTAGAGCAATTAAAGAGAGAGAGTGAGAGAGTGTGTGTGTGTGAGAGAGAGAATGGTTCGACAACCCGACGGGTTTGTTCATAGACTTTATAATTTTCGAGAAAAGAACACACAACACCAAGTGACGACCGCTTTGTCAAGGCATCATATCTCTTGTAGCCATGCATCGATAGCTCTTGTTTATCGCAAAACCTAGGCCACAATGAGACAGAGGATTGAGAGATAACTGCACTTGACTGACATACAATATGCACTTTATTACGATGGAAATAATGAAAACAATACTTAGTCTACCCTCGTTTGAGATTGGATGATTTATATCCCATCCATGTACTATCCTGGATTTTTATTTTGGGGAAGAAAGGGGGTATCTCCAATAGGACTCGGCTGCAGCACCACAACAAAACACAGAACATCAAAGCGAAACACAGAAACACCCAAAGTAAAACATAAACACCCAAAGCAAAACACAGAAACATACAAAGTAAAACACACAAACATCAAAAGCAAAACACAGAAACATACAAAGTAAAACACACAAACACCCAAAGCAAAACACAGAAACACCCAAAGAAAACACAGAAACACACAAAGTGATAGGAAAGGTTCAACATTTGCTGTGAGTGTAATTGACCCTTCCGAACGCTGAAAAAATTGAGAAATTCCATGACCTCTCAATGCAATTTCGATGTTTGACTGAGGCTCGAAGCTTGTTTGTCCAAGGCAAACACCCAATGCAAAACACACAAACATCCAAAGCAAAACACCCAAAGCAAAACACAGAAACACCCAAAGGAAAACACAGAAATACCCAAAGCAACACAAAGAAATACTTAAAGCAAAATACAGAAACACCCAAAGCATAACACACAAACACCCAAAACAAAACACACAAACACCCAAAGCAAAACACGCAAACACCGAAAGCAACACACAGAAATACCCAAAGCAAAACATATGGACACCCAAAACAAAACACAGGAATACCCAAAGCAAAACACACAAACACCCAAAGCAAAACACAGAATCACCAAAATCAAAAGACACAAACACCCAAAGCAAAACACAGAAACACCAATATACTGAGTAGAAAAGCATAAGAGACACCAAAGGGACAAGGAAGAGGTTGCAATGATCTGTTCTTTGAAACGATTTGCATACGTTTTATCACAGCGGAGCCTTTTCTGCCTTGTGAATGTCCTGCTCTTTTCGAAGGAAAATAAAACTTACTATTATGAAATTTTAGCCAGATCTATCGTATTCTGTGAATCGATTAACCTCCCTCCTTAAAATTGAGACATCAGACTTTAAACGGCGAGCAAGTTTTTCAGTTATTTTTGAGTGAATCTTACATTATTTGACTTTGTAGTGTATATAATGCATAAAACATATTTCTACAAAAAATGATCGCTACAATTTTGTGACAAAAGAAAAGTTTAAAGAAATTATATAAATTTATGCTAGAACACACATCGTCAATTAGAAGTAACGGAGTGTTCTTTATTGACAAGAAAATTGATGTACTGTAGTTTTTTTATGATCACTTTTGAAATTATACGTTCAAAAATGTTCTTCTATTGAAAGGGACTAAATATAACAAGTGTAGGTTGTTTGGTTTTTATTTTCATATGTATATGGCGTCGTAATCATGAAAATTATCGACAAAAATAGAAAGACCATGAAAGGCTTTTAAAATTTGGAAGAATATTTTGACCTTGGCAAAAGTGTAGATTATATCATGATTATGCCAGTCATGCCTCCAGCGAGAAAAGTGCAATTAATAAAACCTTTAAACAGAATTATGACTTTAACCTCCCTACCGCAAACATACATTCAGGCGTGCCTTTCCCCCTCTGTTTTTGTCCGTTTGTCTGTCCCTTCGTCCGTTTTTTTTTCTTTTTTGCAACGTTTGCAGTAAAATTGCAGTGTATACATTTACTGTACCTACTCATATAAAAGTAAATTTGAGGAGAGAGACATTTTGTTTGTATCCTCTCCGTGTTTTGCTTGAACCGTTGTATGTATGAATTTTGAAGTGCAAATGATAGGATTTCATCACAATACGTATTTCTGAGACAGGAACTATTATGATACCAACGGCCGACTTTTGCTAAGATAACGTAATAGATGGCTGCCGTTTGAAATATAGTGTTTCCCGAACGCGCCCAAAATGATGAAAGCAATACTGACATGATTTTGACTCTAATTACGGTGAGGTAAAATTAGTCTGTCGTATTTGACTTTGGTCTTTGATGGAACGTTAACCATAGAACTTTTTTCAGCAAGATCTCTTCAAGAAGTCAATAACGACTTGTACAAAGTATTTTTGATAGCAATACTGGCCCACATGCGGTTCTTTTTGAAAAGAAATTTCTTGTTAGAGATTGATTATTTATTCAGTCTTTCACGACTTTCTACCACATTTAAATGGAATTAAAACCTTCAATCGCTTTTAAATTAGACCCAGGGTAGAAAATTCTAAGGCAATCAGACATCATTGAATAAAGTCTTTACAAAAAATTAAATGCCGTATCTCGAATGGTAGTGATCACCGATTTAGTATAAAATTGAAATTACAATAATTGATGTTGAAAATGTACTACGTATGTAAACTCAAAGCCAATTCAAAGCAATTCATCCAAAATTACAGGTATCGCGTCATACACTTCAGACGGACATGCAGTGTATGAGCATAACATTAGTTACACAGAGGAACACACCCAAAGAATTATAACAAACAACGAAGATCGGACAAAACAACTTCAACTAATAACAGAGAACAACATAACATTAGTTACACAGCGGGACACACCCACAGGATTGTAACAAACAACGTAGATCAGACAAAACAACTTCAACAAACAACAGAGAACAACATAACATTAGTTACACAGCGGGACACACCCACAGGATTATAACAAACAACGTAGATCAGACAAAACAACTTCAACTAATAACAGAGAACAACATAACATTAGTTACACAGCGGGACACACCCACAGGATTATAACAAACAACGTAGATCAGACAAAGCAACTTCAACTAATAACAGATAACAACATCACATTAGTTACACAGCGGGACACACCCACAGGATTATAACAAACAACGTAGATCAGACAAAACAACTTCAACAAACAACAGAGAACAACATAACATTAGTTACACAGCGGGACACACCCACAGGATTATAACAAGCAACGTAGATCAGACAAAACAACTTCAACTAATAACAGAGAACAACATAACATTAGTTACACAGCGGGACACCCACAGGATTATAACAAACAACGTAGATCAGACAAAACAACTTCAACTAATTACAGAGAACAACATAACATTAGTTACACAGCGAGACACACCCACAGGATTATAACAAACAACCTAGATCAGACAAAACAACTTCAACTAATAACAGAGAACAGCATAACATTAGTTACACAGCGGGACACACCCACAGGATTATAACAAACAACGTAGATCAGACAAAACAACTTCAACTAATAACAGAGAACAACATCACATTAGTTACACAGCGGGACACACTCACAGGATTATAACAAACAACGTAGATCAGACAAAACAACTTCAACTAATAACAGAGAACAACATAACATTAGTTACACAGCGGGACACACCCACAGGATTATTACAAACAACGTAGATCAGACAAAACGACTTCAACAAACAACAGAGAACAACATAACATTAGTTACACAGCGGGACACACCCACAGGATTATAACAAACAACGTAGATCAGACAAAACAACTTCAACTAATAACAGAGAACAACATAACATTAGTTACACAGCGGGACACACCCACAGGATTGTAACAAACATCGAAGATCAGACAAAACAACTTCAACAAACAACAGAGAACAACATAACATTAGTTACACAGCGGGACACACCCACAGGATTGTAACAAACAACGAAGATCAGACAAAACAACTTCAACACTTCAACAAACAACAGAGAACAACATAACATTAGTTACACAGCGGGACACACCCACAGGATTGTAACAAACATCGAAGATCAGACAAAACAACTTCAACAAACAACAGAGAACAACATAACATTAATTACACAGCGGGACACACCCACATTATTGTAACAAACAACGAAGATCAGACAAAACAACTTCAACAAACAACAGAGAACAACATAACATTAGTTACACAGCGGAACACACCCACAGGATTGTAACAAACAACGAAGATCAGACAAAACAACTTCAACAAACAACAGAGAACAACATAACATTAGTTACACAGCGGGACACACCCACAGGATTGTAACAAACATCGAAGATCAGACAAAACAACTTCAACAAACAACAGAGAACAACATAACATTAGTTACACAGCGGAACACACCCACAGAATTGTAACAAACAACTAAGATCAGACAAAACAACTTCAACAAACAACAGAGAACAACATAACATTAGTTACACAGCGGGACACACACAGGATTATAACAAACAACGAAGATCAGACAAAACAACTTCAACAAATAACAGAGAACAACATAACATAAGTTACACAGGGGAACACACCCACAGGATTGTAACAAACAACGAAGATCAGACAAAACAACTTCAACAAACAACAGGGAACAACAAAACATTAGTTACAGAGCGGAACACACCCACAGGATTGTAACAAACAACGAAGATCAGACAAAACAACTTCAACAAACAACAGAGAACAACAAAACATTAGTTACACAGCGGAACACACCCACAGGATTGTAACAAACAACGAAGATCAGACAAAACAACTTCAACAAACAACAGGGAACAGCATAACATTAGTTACACAGCGGAACACACCCACAGGATTGTAACAAACAACGAAGATCAGACAAAACAACTACTTCAACAAACAACAGGGAACAACAAAACATTAGTTACACAGCAGAACACCCACAGGATTGTAACAAACAACGAAGATCAGACATAGCAACTTCAACAAACAACAGGGAACAACAAAACATTAGTTACACAGCGGGACACACCCACATTATTGTAACAAACAACGAACATCAGACAAAAACATCAATACAAAAAGGGGACAACAAACATCCAGTAACACAGCGGAGCACACCTACAGGATTGTAACAAACAACGAACATCAGACATAACAACTTCAACATACAACAGGGAATAACATAACATTAGTTATACAGCGGAACACACCCACAGGATCGTAACAAACAACGAACATCAGACATAACAACTTCAACATACAACAGGGAACAACATAACATTAGTTATACAGCAGAACACACACGCATGATTGTAACAAACAACGAACATCAGACATAACAACTTCAACAATCAACAGGGAACAACAAAAAATCCAGTAACACAGCGGAACACACCCACAGAATTGTAACAAACAACGAACATCAGACAAAACAACTTCAACATATAACAGGGAACAACAAGACAACAAATAACAACACCAAACGGGTCGAAACCAATCAGCGTAGACACAGCGAAATATGAGTGATTATTATACATAAATCGAAGTAGACCAATATGTACCTGGACCCGATTATAGAAATTCGTTATAGTTAATGGTGTGATTATCCGGATTATGTTCGCACAACCCTCCTACATATAAATGTCAGAATACACAAAGGTCGCTCGAGACCCACGGCTGTTTGATAATCAAAAACTTTTTCACTCACTGCAAGGTTACATAATTTAGTACATTTTTTTATACATTTATTCCTATTGAAACATTTAGGGATGCAAGTCCAATATTTATGACATATACATCTGCGCTAAAATGATAAAGATGGCTTGTCTTTCCTGTTGCATGTATGACATTGTAGAAAACGTTGACGATGATTTGAAAGGAATTTCTGAATATATTATTCATGAAATATGCCATACATTAAAAAGAGTTCAAATGTTGCCACAACCTTTGTTGTTAAGGGATTTCTTCAAACATAGGAGAGAGATATACAATGTAGTTGCCTTACAACAGATTCTTAAAAATAATGAATGGGTTTCTATTGAAAACGGGGATACGGCAGGTTCTAATCCTTTTTAATAGTTTTTATTTTCTTTTCACGGAGTTGTATTAATTTAAATTGCAAAGAATCATAAATATTTCGCTTGAGTGCAAATCGATCAACCTGTTTTAATGCAATGATGGAAACGAATTTTCACTTCCCCGCTTACACCTTAAATTTATGTTAATATATTAAAGAAATGCATTTACACAGGGATCAAGGTAGCTAGAATAAAGATCAATTTCACGATAAGAGACAACACGAACGGGCTTAGGATGTAAACAATTAGTAATAAACCTCAAATAACAGTAGAACGTAAACTACACTCATGTTACAGTCTAGAGTATGTAAGTAGAGGTATAAAATAAGTAAAAATTATAATACCAACTTATAATTTAAATTATACTCAATGGTATTGTATAATATTCGACATGTTGAGTACTTGTGGGTAGGAGTGGGCAGATTAGTTGTATCTTTTGTGTGTTTTATGACAGTTTGTTCGAAATTTAGCACAATCATGAAATCTCATGTGCATATGAAACGAATACCGACAGAAACAATACAAAATCTAAAAAAAAACCCCAAAACAAAACAAAACAAAATCTAGAAAAGAAAAAGAGGAAGAAGAAGAAGAAGAATACACGATCTAACAGGAGTAACCCTCCTTTTTATATATAGTTCAGAATAATCATGTTTGGCCTAAATCTACCTATCTAGTTTATATTCAGATTATGATAGTTTAGACCTATTGGGTATTCTTTAAACTTGTACGGGACTCAGCACACAGAAAACTCTTACTCCTATGATTATCGAAACGATCGGTTCTGGCGTGTGTAAAATTATCAGGCTCCTCATTTGCATTTGAAGATGGCAGTCGAACAGTTCTGAGAACAGCGTGTTCAACGGAGCGTATCGTAAATGTTCTATTAATACTACATTTTTACATACCATACAACTAACCAGTATACATTGTACATTTAGACTTTAGAAGGATAAAATACTAATTTAAAGAAATCTTTCAGCGAATGTTTATGGTTTACTGGCATGACAACCCTGCCAATTCCATAGTGGCAAATGGTCATCTGAATTTCAGCATGGACGAATCAACCTTGAAGATGACCTATGACATGCTTGTCCATCAACTGTGATCTTACAGGAAATAATGAACTCTGTATTATTAATTGCATTAAAATACGACCAATAATAGGAAATTCCAACAGGATGACGAAAAACTACGAGAAGGACGGAGAGACACATGGAAGGAAGGACGGACGGACGGACATACAGGCGGACAGATCAAGAAGCAAAATACAGTTTAGTTAAGAATCAAGCCTTTGAAGAACATTACTATAAATCAGTTGCGAGGGAAATCAAATGTTGGATAGAATATTTCTATATCTTAATTAGTTTACGAGAAGTCCCATAAAAAGAATTTGATTGGTTGTAAAGTAAAAAAAAAGAAGATATGGATTTTTTTATATTTAAGGATATTATTCTATCTCTCTCTCTCTCTTTTGACAAATCTACTCAGGGCAATGTTGATTTCTTTTCGGACCTGAATGGTAAAATGTATTGCCGATAAAATCATCTTCGAAGGCAATGCTGGCGCGCAACAACCAAGGAATGTTAAAATCTTCCTTCTTCGGTCAAACATGTACAACTTCAAAACAAGACTAGAGAATGACGAATATACCATCTAAAATATTTTCATCATATAGATAAAGGAAAAAATGAAACTAGCTTGAATATTCTAGGTTATATATATGAATTATTACACTGTTGACTCCCCATACATGTAAGTATATTTTTAAGGTTAGCAGAAAATTCGTTTAAAATATTCCTGATCATGTTTTCCTATTTGTTACCATCATTTTTAATTCTCAAACCAAAAAAAAAAACCTACTTACCAGAAAAAAATGCACTTCCAAAATTATGTACAAAATATATGGATTTTTCCCGAAGTATTCCCTTTCGAATTCAATATTCCAAAATTTATATCCAAAACTTCTATCCAAAATATATGAATTTCGTCCGATGTATTCCCTTTCGAATTCCCTATTCACTATTCAAAAAATTTATATCCAAAATATATATTAAAAAATGTCCGAAGTATTCCTTTAGAATTTCACTATTGAATCTATGTATGAATCCTACAAACACAAGTCGAGACCCATAGACCCGATTGGCTTTTTAAAATGCGGTCGTTTACTATAGAATCGTAAAGGAAGTAAAGAAGAGAAAATATGACATGGCAATTTAACTTGGACAATATATCAGTTAAGGGTGCGCTTATTGATTATTGAAAAAGGAGATAAAGCTGAATAATTTATGAGTGAAAAAAAAATCATAAGTGACAAAAGCGGCAGCAGAATATCTATAATAATTTCATTGTCTTAAGAGAAGAAGTGGGAATGTCTCTTGAAATTTCGTTGGAAAGGATTTGGGGGGAGGGGGGGGGGGGGGGGCAGAGGCAAAAAGTGGAGATTGTTGACTTAAATACCCGAAACGTGCATGTCTGGTCCATGTTGTAAATTTATCTGCTCTTACATGTTGCTAATGAATTTGAAGACGTTAAACATTCTAACTAAATGTCGTGTATACATTTAGTAGCGAAGCTGCTAATTATTGCTTGAATTTACAAGTAAGGCTGCCCAAAACCTTTTAGGTCAAGTTTAAAAAAAAATATATTTTTTTCTTTTTAATATGACCAATTAAAAGCAAATAATTGTATATTCATTGCGACCGCGAGTTGAAATATAAGAGCTCCACAAAGAGAGTTGGTGAAATCAACCTCGTTAATTTTATTTTTTAAATGAAAGGTTACTTGCTTATTTCTGCTTTAAAATCAAAATTTGACTGTTGAACTTTGTTCGAATGTAACAACGTTTAATTTTCAAAATTTAATACTCTCAAATAATCTCTTAATCTCGTTCACAACTTGCACTTTAAATTGCGTTGTTTGGTTTTGAAATTAAACTACTTAAATCCACATGTATTAAATCGAGGGGGGTACGTAATATGCATTACCGAATAATGGTTTTATAGCATAAAATGGGTTCTATCGAGAGGTTTCTTTTTCAAGTAGTTACATATGATTACCTCTGTTAAGAGGCAAGGCGTTTTAGACATAAAATTTTATATATATTGTCCTATGACAAATTCGAAATATTGAAATATTTTCAATATTTCGAATTTGTCATAGGACAATATGTATATGACACAGAGTTATTTAACTTTACTGCCGCTGTATTTAGATAAGAAGCGACCAATCGCACCTCATTTTCTGAAGGTGAAATTGACGATGGGGCACATTTTTGTCGTGTTGGTCCATTTTAAAATGGCAAGGTCCAATCCGACCTTTTGTAGATTCGATTTGCTCATTTATAATCAAAAATTGAATAATAAATGTATTTGTTGGTATTGCTTCGAGAATAAACATTTTAACATAGAATGTATACTTTGATCCATTAATTCGTTTTCTAGTGGGGAACATAAATGAAAAGAAAACCTGACTTTCTTCTTGCTTTATGCAATTAGTGAGTCCAGAGGGACCGAGCTAGCTTGCTTCAGTATGCTACTTACGAAGATGCATGATGTATTCCAACAGAGATTGAAACCTTTTCCTTATTTGGTACTGTTACTCGGACGGAGATGTTGGGGATAAGGACTACAGTGCCACCTTCCTTTTTGAAATGAAATTTGAGTAGCTCTTGCAGGCTGAATACGTAAGTGAGCGATAATCTTGCTTTCATTGATTTATCCCCTTTGTGCACATTAAGGTGCAGAATGTGCACATTTAGGTGCAAGATGTACAGATTTCGGGGTAGAATGTGCACATTGAGGTGCAGAATGTGCATTGCAAAGCATGCATAAATGACTAAAATCAAAAGTTTGGAAGCTTCTCGGCCCGCTATGATTTTGGGAGGGAAGGGGGGGGGGGTTAAATTATATCATACACGAGCAAAATTGCAGTAGGCAGGTAGAAATTAACATCATGCAATGCTTTAAATTCTTTTCTTTATCATGTTTATATATTATGTATTTGATTTAAGTCGAACACTGCCCCAAGTGACGTTTGGTATTGTGAATCTTGTTGATTTACGTTTAATCTATAAAACACAATCCTCTGCGTCGTAAAATACGTTCGTTACCCTTCTCTTTTGGCAATACGAAATCCAATTTCTTTTATTAGAAGAATGTTTTATATAAAAAGGCTTTATTAAAGGGGAAGATCAAAGAGTGGGAAAATATCCATTCTTGTACTGGGTAAAGTTAATTTAGTTTTTCCACAATTATCTTTTTCGCATGAATAGGTTTCTTTTTTCTTAATATGTCTTTTCTTGTTTGAAAGTGTTGATGTGTAAATATGAATTAGAAAATGTTTTGTAGTGTAATGATAGGTTTAAAGCCCCATGCATCAAACTTTAAACAACATGCGGTAGGGAGGTGAACAGTTTCTTTTTTTTTTGCAGTTTCAAAAGTGACTATGATCGAATCGTTATACACTGATGATGTTTTCTTTTTTATTTTACGTTTTCCCAAGGCTCTGATTAAGGCTCTGTCACTTAAGGATCCCGCACCCTAATAGAGTACTTCCGGTAAAAATTTATGCAAATTTTCATAATTTCCCGACAAATGCCGATGATTTCATGATCGGGAATCTTCGGGATGACGGAGTAGGTCACTGTGTGAGAAGTGTAATCCCTACATTTAGCTAGAAAAGTATGTGTATCATTCATTTAGAAGAGAACGAAATTTCTTATCTCTGGAATTTATCATTGAAAATGCATTAGGGGTCGAATACCTTAAAAACAATTGTACATATATAAATGTTTTTGCATGTAGAGAGGATATTATTCACTATTTATTAGGATTTACCGCATATATAAAATAATTCTACGGAACGAATAGGATATTTTGCAAAGGCTTTTTTATACCCCCCTCCCCCCGATGAATAGATTTTTAAAGAACACATGTGAATAAAGAAAAAAATTTCCAATTACTATTTTTTCATGTTATGTTCGACCTTTAGAAATAGATTGGGGAACCAATTCAATAACGAATATTTCGCAAACTTTGGTCCGCCAAATGGTTTTTTTACTTCTACCAAATCTGATTTATCTTTGAATAGGTATTACCAAAATTCGTACCTCTCCAGCATTCAATATTCTTTACGGTTAAAATTAGGCCTGACCTACATAAACTGTAATAACTGTTGCAAATATTGACATGGAAAATTTGCACTTTCCAAAGATTTCTTATCAGATCGCTGAAAGTTCAATCAACGTAAGCCGAAATACAAACAAAATCGAGTATTTTCTTAAATCCTTGTTAAAAATTGCTAGATCAAGACACTTTTAGAATTCTGTTACTCCACTGGAACAACGTAAGTAAAGGAGTTAAAGACCTCGGAATAAAGAATATTTGTGCTGTCTGATTTGTTATGTAAATATCCCAACACATAATATTTGAAATTGTACAAGACGTCTCGATTACTCCGTTTGAAATATACAATACATGTATATTACAGGAAATAACATAACACATGACTGAGATGTATAAGTTTCAATTTTAATTGCATATATATTAAATGGAATCTTTCAAAAGATAAATAGCAACTTGCTCTTCTACGTCAAAGAACACAGACTGGTATGTGTCTAACCGTACATAATCTATGTTTATATGAAAGACGCATAATGATTTGCTGCATTACATTTGTTTGCTGCTGAAATCAACAAAATGAACATCTGAGACATTAATAGTAAAAATGAGTGAATTATTTGTGTAAGGAATCGCCATATACTTGCTGTAATGGTTTTAAATACACAATGAAACTGATCGACTTCTTACTTATGTATTCATTTTTTTGTACAACATTCATTGATAGTAAAAATAAGTGAATTATGTTCATAATCACCATACATTTAAGGATTTTAAAAATATACAATAAAACTGATGGACCCTTCATATGTATTCATTTTTTTCTACTTCATCAACATGCAAACATGACTAAAATATGTACTGTACAAGGTGTCGACAAGATGCCCATTTGGCCATATAGCTCACCTGAAAATATCTGAATTTTGACAGTGAATTTTGATCAAAAGGTCGCAGTTGTTATCACAATATGCAGAGTCTACGGCATTCTAAATCTTTATGGGGGAGTTATTATAGCTCTACCTTAACGTTGAGAAGCAGTACCAAAGAATTTGAAGATATATTTGCCAATTAGAGCCTTCGACGTACGAGGGCCGTTCCAAAAGTTCGTGGACAAATTCCTTAAAAATTACATTTGAAGTCGTATGCGAATGAAATGTTCTAGAAATGAAAGGAATACATTCAGAAAGAGAAAACAATTAAAAATATCAGGTAGAAATCATTTACAAAAAGGTCATAATTGTCACCATTATACATGGAGAGTAGAGGTTACGGAGCAGTGAAATCCTTTCGCTACATTGATAAATAAAGTAAGAAAAATACTCGACTATCAATTAAACTTTCTATATCATTAATACAGGTACTACTATAGTATTATTTGTAATGACCACTGCGAAGTTTTAACAAAATCGGACCAGGTTTACGAATTTCACGAAGATTTATGCATGATATTGTTGATCAAACGAACCAAAAATTGATGACGTCAGAGCTCTTTACGGAACACCGGACAGTCATTCAGTCGGTTGAACAAGACAGACCGAGATTTGACAACTGATGGATGCATCTTGACATGGACAAAATACATTAAAATGTTGTTAGAATGTGCTTTTATGATGAATAGATATATAAACACTCGATTTTGGTTGGAGTTGAACAAAAAAGTAAATGAAAATAAGTAAAGTGATGCCGTTTTCTCCCTTAAAGGTAACCTGACTTTGAATGTTTCAAAGATGAAAGTACATTATGATAAAGAGGTAGAAATGCGCATGAAAATAGAACATAGATATTTAGATTTAGTACAAATGAGAGGTGTTTCGTTTCTTTTAAAATGTCATATGCCGGACATCTGATTACATCGTTACTTTTTGTTTGCTGCTCCGTGACCTAGAAAGGGGATTTGAAAGGTTGTTATTGACCAGTCGTAATGAAATTTAATATGTGTATTCACAATTATCCGTATGATAAGGAAATCAACATGGTTCTTATAAAATTCTCTAGATATTTTCATAAATTGTGTTGTCCATGAACTTTCGGAACACTCCTCTTACTTATTTGATTAGATTTCGAAAAAAAAAAGAGAAGTCGAAAATATGTCAGCCAATCGGAGCCCTTGGCAATCATATTTGTTAACCGATCAGCAAAAAAACCCCCAATTACTTGTATTCTGTAAGGCTCTGTAAGGTTTCATGATAAGTTGAAAATGAGAAAAGTTTATAGACGATGGACGTCATACGGACACCGGGCAAAACGCTATGACTGTTATTTAAGCCATTAGCTCAAGTGAACTAAATACTAAAATTGCAAGATTTACATGTATCTTTCTAAATAAATATTCAATAAATATTGTAATAATTTTAAAAGTAGAACCAAACCAATAAAAATCACATTTCATGTCAAAAGTTAGATATACAACAGACATTACGCGATATGTATAATATGCAAAATATGTACTCAATTGCGAGACAAACTTTGAGACGATCCCTGACTATACAATTTACATTAGACGTCATACATGACAAATTACAGCAGCCATCCGTGAAACCAAGACCAGTCCTCATAGAGGAACTCTCCAAATATACTTCTGATGTAAGCTTTGTCACCATACTTCATCTTGACGATGGCCATTCCCGTACAGGTCAGCTGACTCACTCCATCTCTGTTATTACAATTGTTCAAGCTCTTCCGCAAACCATTGACCATCAACTCCGAGTCAAAGATAGCACCTAAGACAAATGATAAACAAGATTATGAGAAACACAAATTTGAATGTTCGATTAAAGGGTCAGGCATGATTTTCTCGGCTTAAGAGAAGAATCCTGTTTCATTGATCATCAAAGGAGCTGTTAAGATAAGGCATAAAATCTGCCCTGAAAAGTGGAATTTTGGAAATTGAAATTTCAAGAACTTTTTTTTGCAAAATGTATACCTATACGGCATCCCATCAGAATATGAAGTTATTTTTCATTTGTTTTGCATAATATTGCTAATTTTGGGATCAAAACTAGTCTTTTTCTCATAGAAATCAATAGAAAACGGAGTTTTATTGAACATTGTTCCCCCTGGATATACAAAAAGCCACTTTTACTGGAGATGTGTATCCATGTTACAAATTTCTTGACAAAGTGGGGTTCTGTATCTCCGGGGGGGGGGGGGGGGCACTGCCCCAGAGACGAAAAACAAAAAAGGAAAGGGGGATGCATTTATTAAGAATCGGCTTTTTTTATCATAAAATATAGCACATTTGACTTTTTTCCTCTTTAATCCATCACAAATTGTATACTAAATATCATTGAATAAAATATACAACATTCGAAATCTATTTCTGATACACAATATAGAGATATGTGATGTCTTTTAGCTTATATTCATCCATTTTAGGTAAAATATTCTAAGATTTCTACGTTTTTTGTCGATATTATCGGATGTTCTATTCGAGCACCCCTACCTCTTTCGACCTTAATTTTATAATCTTAAGTGTTCGTTCACAAAATGTAAAACATGTAAAAGGTCTGCAAATACATTATATTACAATTTTTTTTCCATCATCTGATACATCATTCACATCTAATATCATTTAACATTAAGTAACTCAATATAGATGTATAATTAATGCTGTAGTTTATTATTTAAATGAGAACTTGATGGTTTTTTTCAGTATACAAGCATTCATCTCTCTTGCACACTTCTCTAGTGCCACATGGTACAGTCCCTTAGTACAATAAAAAAAAAAAAAAAAACAAACAAACAAACAAACAAACAAAAAACAAAACAAACTTATATATTCCGGAGTAGGTTTTGTAGTGGATTCAATCTTTTGATAAAAGTGTTATATTCTCCTTTTAATTTATATTGATATTTTTCTAATTCACAATATTATATAACAATAATGATTAGTGTTTTTCTGTATACGATTCGCCATGCGGAAGAAATAAGTCACGAGATTCAGGGCTAAATACGGCCCTTATCTTAACAGCTCCTCTAGTTCAAAATAAGTTACAATGTATTAAATGTTTCTGCTTGTTAAACTGGTTATTTGTAAACATACATGTAACTTATTTTTTGTTCGGAGGAATCAGGTCCGAAGGATAAGCATTAATTACACTGACATTGCAAAATCTTAATACCCATGGGGTATGAAAGAAATTGATTCGTTCGATAAGTTCAAATCAAAATTGCCTCCATAAGTTTCATTGTTACCTGGTGCAGTCAGACAGGACCACAGGAAAGCGTAGTTCCCAGATCTGGGTGCCGTGAAAATACCAGTTGTAGCGTTGTATCCTCCCCCGATGCTTGTCACCACGCCGGAGTATGCGATGACCCTGGCAAGAGGCCCACCATCTATTCTATTGGTCAAGTATGCAGAGAAAGCCACATTCCTCCTTACGGCGTCCCTTCCTGGTGCTCCAGGCATTCCTGGTGCTCCGGGCATTCCTGGTGCTCCATTTCTTCCAGGATGACCTGCAATCAATGTGTTTTACGTTCTTCTGAACACGAACTCACATCCAAGTCATGGTTTTCACTCACTCACTCACTCACTTTGACGCAGATAAACGCATTTTGAATTATAGGAAACTTATTGATAGAAATTTTGCGTTTGGCTATGTGAAAATGAAAGAAGTAGAGACTTACCAGACTTCTCTCTCAATGCAAGTAGATTTTCCGGTGAGTAGTAGTGTTCTTGTGCCTCCTTGAAATGCTTTCTTTTGTGAGAATTGACCCTTCCGAACGCGGGAAAAATTTGAGACATTCCATGACGTCACAATGCAATTTCGATGTTTGACCGAGGTTCGAAGCTTGTTTGTCCGAGGTAAACACATGGTAAAAGCATTGTGACGTCACGAAATTTTGCATTTTTTCCCGCAATCGGAAGGGTCAATTGTACTTATTTCTCTTATCAATCATAAAAGGTCAACATTAACTTCAGTCCTTCTGATGAATTGTTCTTTGTAAATGCATGACTTGTAAATTGCATTTAAGGTGTAATTTTGATTGTGCAATGAAAGACACCAACATCTAGTATGATATTCAAATTTAATCGTTCAATGAAGTAGAAAACTAAGGCATTGGTGATAATGGATGAGAAACAGAAAGAAAGCCACCAAACACAATTTTAAATAAGCCAAAAACAAGCAGTATAACAACATATAAATAACAAAGAGAAGAATGTGATAATGTTAACTAGGTGGTTCGCTTCCCTCAGCCTCAAGCGGTGTCTTTCTCCATGATCCTCCCATCATATTCTTCGCATTCATGTTATAGTTATACCCAGGGTAAAAACGCGGATATCCCGGATAGCCTGTCTTCATTTGCATTTGCATCTGTTTCATTTGCATTGGGTAAGGTCCTGTGTTCTTCATTGCAACTGGATTTGCCATAGGGTAATTTTTGTTTGCCATCATATTTTTGTTATTCATCATGTTTTTATTCATCATCCAATAGTTTGGTGGGAAGCCTTGACCGGGATAAACACCTTTAAAATAGAAAACAGGTGTAATTATGTTGATAGAAAGAATGAATTGTGGTATACTCATAATGAAGCACACGGTTTTTTTTTCAAAATTATGGATAAAATGGATATTTCTTACCTGACCTTTTAAAATGGAAATACATGTAGTATTGAGTAGATGATTACATATTTTATGTACATGTAAAAAGGGGGAAATCTCCTCCCACCCGTAGTATGACCATACTTAGTCAATGGCACCACCCAAGATTTCAATATTTTGGATCTGTTCTTATTTTCTCAGGTGGGAGGGGATTTCCAAGCAGCATGCATAGCAATAGATAGTAAGGTAGTTCATGTTAGCATTTTGATATATGTGTGAATAACATTCTTTTTCTAAATATCTTACATATTAAACATTTTTAACAATAAAAGGAGACTACATACTTTGACAATCCTGGTATAAATTATAGACAAGTATACATATATACATATATGAGTAACTAGTAATGTGCGCCATATTGGTATATGATGAAATCCCCTCCGCGCATGCAATTTCGATCCAAAATATTGATAGATACCTTTACTTTTTAGATCTTTAATCAATAATCTCGGGCACCATGTGCCGATTGGGAGGACCAGCTTGGTGGTAATAGGAAGGAGGAGGCATGTGGTGACTTGGGTGGTGGACCCTCGCATGGTGTGGTGGCAGTCTACCACGAGGTGGGGGAGGAGGACGTCGAGGCCTTTTTCTATGAGGTGGTGGCAGCGGTGGGCGCGGTGGAGGACGAGGATTAGGGCGTAAATGATTAGGAGGTGGAGGTCTTGGTTTCGAACCTTGTGGTGGCATCATTCCAGATTGGTTTGGTGGTCCCTTTGGAGGTCCTTGTGGTGGTCCTTGAGGTCCACCTAAACAACCACAATCCCCTGGTGGCCCTGGCGCACCTGAAGCACCTAATATAATTGAAGAATAGAAAACTTTTCAAACAAAATATTGTAACTCTTGGGTGTGTGTAACTCGTTACAGTCTTATACATATATGGTTGAAACCAAATGGATAATTAATACAAGCATATCTAACGATTAATATACGTGTAATACATTCAAAGTAAATGAACTCACCAGCGTCTCCTTGATCGCCTGGTCTACCCACAGGTCCTGATGATAATTAAATAAAACTTAACTTCCGTTAATCAACTTTAAGCTTTAAACACTTTCATAAATATAGATATTGAATTTCTGTCTTATCTATAAAAATTGATTATAGGATTTTTGTTTAAAACTTGAAATCTGTGCACAATTTGATCAATAAAATAAAATATTAAAAGCAATAACGAAAACAACACAAAAGGGCATTTGTGTCCAAAACTTATTTAGTGCATATTCAGTTTTCGAAATATCGGAAATTATTGTGAAGATTTCGGTTTCTCGGTTAAAAACGTTCTACCAGTTAAAGTAATAAAAATGAAGTTAAAGAAGATCCTGACGATAATCTCAACAGCACTCACAATAGAGCACAAAACTGAGCATCGACGGACCCCTAGCAAGCTAGAGGTGCGACCAGGTGCCCGGAAGGAGTAAACATCCCCTGTTGGCTAGCCTCGGTTTTCTGGATTGCAGAAGATATTCTGCTGATAGATTATCTCCAAAAAGGACAAACAATCAATGGAACATACTATGCTACATTTCTGACACAGTTACGGGAAAATATTAAACTTAATCGCCGCCGAAAGCTCACTGGTTAAAGGTGTGTTGTTCCATCAGGACAATGCACCTGTTCACAAGTCTGTCCCTGCCATGGCTGCCATTCATGATTGTGGCTTTAATTCAATTGAACATCCGCCTTGTTCACCTGTTCTTGCTCCATTAGACTTTCATCTATTCCCAAAACTGAAAGCAGCTATTTCTGGCACCCACTTTCAGTTCAATGATGACGTCAACGAAACGTGCATGTCTGGCCCATGCTGCAAAGTCATCTGTTCTTAAATGATGCTATTTGAATTTGAAGACGTTTAACATGCAGTGGATGGCTTTCAAGGGCTTCTTTAAAAGTGGTATTGAGGTCCTTAAACAAAAGCAAAAGTGTATAAAAACTGAAAGGGATTATGTCGAAAAATGATGCAAATTATCTGATAAAATTCAAGGCTCACAACATATCAATCAGCCCTCATATGTGCGCTTTTCAACAATTTATCAGTGAAGCTCGAGGTCGAAAAAGAGGAAATCCAAATATCGAAAACATTTAGAGCGAATTTCTTTATATGACCTCTAAAAATTGATGCCAACGAACCAGCTAAGGGCAGAGCTATGCCTCCCGGGAGATAACCCTTAGTTCTAGAATTATCTTATTCATCAAAGAATGACGGCGAATCTATAAATATATATATCGGGTCAAGTTTAGAAATATTGTGAAACTAGGGGAACGATATCTGCGGAAACTTGATGTACACCAGAAGAGATATCACCTGTCCATTGTTCTTACCGTGGATAATTTTATAATACATGAATGAATTTCAGATAAAGTTGAAAAACATTGTAAATTCACCATAAGTTGCTTCTTGTACGATCATAACTATGAAAAGAGGACGACACAACACGCGTATTTCCATTCCATATCCATTTTATTAACAGAAATAAAAAAAAAACACATCTTAAGTTTTCCAGAGTCCTCTTATTTCACGGCAAGAGACGGTAATCGGTATCTTGGTCTTTGATACACCGGCGGAGTTTGTTGAGCGTACTGATTGTGAGCGTACTGCTGGTGATAGTTGGCGTATGGATGCTGATTATATTGATAATTGCCACTAGGTACTTTCTTTCCAAAATCTGGATTCCTCGGAGGAATAGTTTTCAGAGTCGTTGTAACAGGAGCCATTGTTGTTGTCGTCGTATTTTGTCCTGGTGGTGGTCCTTCATACTCGTTTTCAACTTCACCACCAGGGGTCGTGGTTGGCGTTGTTGTTGGTTTGGGAGTAGTTAGTTTCGGAGTGGTTATCAACTTCATTTGTAAAGGTGTCGCCATTGAAAACATCATTTGATTAAACGCATGCTTGTCCATCGGATTGTTAAACAACTCGAAGCTTGTCAGTAGATTTTTCTTTGACTGAGGAACTGGTTTTTGCATGTCATTAAACGAGGGCATCTGGGATAGAACATTCGGTAATTTACTATTATCTTGTTTCATCATTTTCATTGGATTTGGTCCATGAATGTTCCAGGGAAGCATTGTTGTTTGTTTCATTGCAAATGGGTTGTTTTGCCAAGGCAATGCAAATGACCCTATAACCATTGAATTAGTGTTTACTGGTTTCATTTGTGGCTTATTTCCTTGCATCATTATTGGGGAGAATGGCAGTTTTTGTCCCGTCATAACGTTATTTGGAGGAGGGTTTTTTCCCATCTTAACATTATTTTGAGGAAGGTTTTGTCCCATCATAACATTATTTTGAGGAACATTTTGTCCCATCATAACATTATTTTGAGGGACATTTTGTCCCATCATTACATTATTTTGGGGAACATTTTGTCCCATCATAACATTATTTTGAGGAACATTTTGTCCCATCATAATATTATTTTGAGGAACATTTTGTCCCATCATAACATTATTTTGGGGAACATTTTGTCCCATCATAACATTATTTTGAGGAACATTTTGTCCCATCATAACATTATTTTGAGGAACATTTTGTCCCATCATAACATTATTTTGAGGAACATTTTGTCCCATCATAACATTATTTTGAGGAGCATTTTGTCCCATCATAACATTATTTTGGTGGTTCTGTATATTTCCATTCATAGTATTTTGTACTTTCTGTTGATTTAGAACATTTGTAGGTGAATTTATTTCATTGCTTGGAATCCATTGCTTGGGAGAATTCGGGACATTCATTTTTGTCTTTTTCACCACTGGTCCTAGGGGTCTTGATTCTTCGACATTATTGGATGGTTCTTTGGAATAAACTCCGTGTACAATCCTCGGGCCATCATACAAAACTTCGCCTGAGCTATGATTTGGCATGCCAGTCAACTTGTATGGAACCTTTTTTGGATGTCGAACAGTGGGTAACGGAGTTGTGACAACTGGATGTACTTGTTTCGGCGTGGCAACACCTTGTACGTTAAACTGCGATAGGATATGAGAGTCGGCATACGGATTACTTGGTCCGGTCGGATCATCTGGGACAGGCAGTGCTTCATTGGCTATTGGTGTCAAGGGGACAGGTGGTTGTTCTGCCACTTGGTTGGCGTTAGGTCCTTAAAAAATACGATTATTTCGACTTCAGTTTTGAATTTCGGGCATTGAAAATTCTATTTCATATCTTGGTTAGGTCGCACCGGAGAGTTCCGAAAAATGCCCTTTTGTGTCTTTCCGCAAATTACATATAGTGCTGTTTTTACAAAATGAAGCTTTCCGAATAAAGCACCTGGGAAGTAAGCGAATGCTTGATTGAAATTCTTGATACATTTCCGACCATGATCTTTTGTGTATTATAGATTGATATGTTGAGATCAGAATAGGGTTTCAAGTGTCTAACATTATACAAAATTCGAAACGCTATTGTCCCAGGGCTTTTTTCGGAATGCTCCGGCCCACCAACAAAAAGCTGACTACAAAACATATCGGTTATGGAGACTTACCAGGCGCTCCAGGCCGTCCTAAGGAAATGTTACATAAATATTAAGAGACGTTTATGATTTATATGTATGTATAATGTTCCTACTGCGCCTTTGTTATTTGTTTAAACCACGGCAAAAGTCCTTTGCATGAAAGGAAAAAAATTATAAGTGATGCAGGTAATGCAGCGATTTGCAACCATTCAAGATGCAAACAAATGTGTCGAAACGTTTCTCATTTAAAATAAAAGTTATTCAAATGGCATTAAAGCGCAGCAGGAACAGAAACATGATTAATATCCTTCATGATTCATGAGAATGCATTCAAAGTAAAAAGATTCGGTATTGAATTACTTATAAATAAATTAGATAACCGTTAATAATTACATGTTAGATGACTTGCTGTTATATAATAAACTATAATTACCTGGCGCTCCGATCATTCCCATACGTCCGGGTTGTCCAGGAGGTCCCATCATTCCTGGCGTGCCTTTAAGTCCTAAAATACCGAAATATTATAAAATATACGATATTTTTCCGAAAAGAGCACGTGAATGCAAGCAAAACTGAAAGCTCAAGACATTATATTAACGCCAATTTTAATAGATTTGCAAGGAGTAAAAATACTGTCCATGTTAAAAATAAATACCATTCTAAAGTATCAGGAATTACTTTCTTTTAATGCATTTACAAAAATTAAAAAGATAAAACTTGCTTACCCATTGGTCCCATGTTTCCAGGTCGACCTAAGTAGATATTTTGATTTCATGTAGTTCAGTTTATGCAAGGGTGTTTCAGGCATAATAGCTTAATAACTCCTTAGTAAGAGTCAATTTGAGTTTGAAAATTGTTCAACTTATATTTTGTCAAGGGTCATGCATCTTCCATATTCATAAGAGTGATTCAGGATTTCAACCTACGGTTACCCATTTGCATAATGCACCGAAAAAAACATAGATGAATATTATGTTTCTTGACCTCATTTTAACTAAAAGGACAAGTGTTTTCACGTTTTCATAATCAAATTGAAAAGAAAATGGAACAATGATAAAGATTGAAAAGAATCCCAAAACAATCGCATGTAACAAGGCCCAATTGACATTAACCTCTACTTGCTCTAAATATCCAAAGCAAAAAATCTGATTGCTTTAAACATCCACCAAAAGTCAGATTACTCTACTATAGACATCCAGTATAATGGCTAAAATGCTCTTGATATCCGACGCAAAAGTCAAATTGCTTTAGAATGCTCTGGTTATCCACCCGAAAATCAAGTTGCTGTAAATTTCCAACCTGAAAGTCAAATGACTCTAGATATCCATCCTGAAAAGCAGATCGCTCTAGTCATCGATCCCCGGAAGTCAAATTGCTGTAGATAACCACCCCGAAAGAGAAATTGCTCTAGATACCCTCCCTAGAGTAAAACTGATGTTGTATTCACCCTGAAAGTCAAATTGCTCTGGATACCCTCCCTGAATGTCAAATTGCCCTAGATATCCACCCTGAAAGTCAAATTGCTCCAGATATCCTCCTTGAAAGTCAGATTGCTCTAGTCAGCCAGCCGAAAATCAATTTGCTCTGACACGCACAAAAACCCTTTCAAAATTGGTTCAGACATCAACCCCACATGTCAGATTGCTATAGACATCTACCCCAAAAGTTAATTTGTCCTAGACAACAATAAAAAACCCAACTGTCCTAGGCATTCATCCCAGTCAAACTGCTGTAGACAACGCCCCCAAAGGCAAATTGATCTGGATGTCCGTCCCTATGGTCGATTGCCCTAGATATACACCCTAAAGTCAGATTGCTCTAGACATCCATCCAAAAAATGCACTAGATAACCCACCCCCGTCTGCCAACCAAAAAACCAAATTGTGTAATGGACAATCTATCAAAAAAGTCAAACTGATATAGACATCTGCCCCAAAAGTCCAACGGATCTAGACATCCACCCCAGATGTCCAACTGCTCTAGATATCCATCCTAAATGTCGAATTACTTTAGACATCCATCCCGAAAGTCAAATTGCTCTAGACATCCACCCTAAAGTCAGTTTGCCCAAAGTCAGTTTGCCCAAAGTCAAATTGCCCTAGACATCTAACAAAAGAATCAAACTGCTCTAAACATATATCAAGAGTCAAATTAGACTAGATATCATCCCAAAAGTCAGATTGCACTAGTAAGACTTCATGCTCAGTTTTTTTATCCAGAAGCATGACTTTGAATTTTACCACTTTCGACATTTTAATTTAAAAATGGTTCCAAAACTTCAAACCATAAAAAAAATGTCGTACCTGGCATTCCCGGTTTTCCATTCATTCCAGGTTTTCCTGGTGCACCGTTATAACCTATAGAAAAAATGGAGATAATTTTGAAATTCATTATAAACAAACATGCTTGAATGTCAAATTCGTATTATTAAAATTGGTAATTCATGTAATTATATTATTATTCAGAATGCTTACCTCTATCTCCCTTCAGACCTGAAAGTAAAGTCGGTTACGTTATGATCAAAAATAAAATTCCCTCATCGAACAGATTTCAGATAATATTCCAGTTACCGTATTTACGATTATGTAAAATTTAAAAGAAAGGGGAATACATATGCGAAGTAAAATTTGGCATCTACTTTTATTATATACCGTACTTGTACAAACTTTATTAATTTGACATTCATGAAATGTAGAGAAACATACCTGGTCTTCCGGGCATGCCTGGCTGACCTGGTGGGCCTTAATGAAAAATGAAAAAAAAAGCTTACCATGGATATCAAATATGAAGTTAATAAGTCAAAATCCGAAAAAAATATGTGTAAGACAGACAGTAAGCGTGAACATTGGCTTTTAAGAAACATAAATAAGACAGCTGAAGATATTCCATTGATTATGTTCAATAGGAAGGAACGAAAGTAGATTGAATGTCTCATTGCAGCAAAAATTAGGTCATAAAATAAGAAAAGAAAATAATAATAATTAAAAAATAAAAGGTACAGATTTTGAATTCTTATGCTGTTCAAACCTGGTTTGCCTCCTCCTGGCCCTGCACCCACACCCGGAGGTCCTAGTATGAAGAATTAGAATTTATTTATTTATTCACTTATTTATCTATCTATATATTCATTTGTTTGTGTTTAGATTATTCAAAATAATCATTATATTGTCAAATAAATTACATTTTCAGCTGCTATGGCAAAAAGCAAACATATTTTAAATAATAATTTTTTTTTCTATGTATGCAAAGAATGCTTATGTTACAAAGACAGTGTACTCTGGTATCTGTTTGGCTGTCCGTCTGTCTTGCTGTCTGCCTGTCGTATAGGAGTCTCATCTATTAGCAGACACATGTAGATCTACCGTTTTACGTAAGATTCGTTTTATCATTCTATGAATTTATTCGAGTAGATTACCTTGGGGTCCTGGCGCACCGTCGAAACCTGGGTCTCCTGGAGAAAAACAAAGAAAAATAAAGGATGAATGGAAAAAACAGAGCTGAAAGAAGGACGAAGTTAAAAATATTATCATCAATAAAAGTTTCACGTCTTTTTAGGAGGGATCAAATACGTAGACAAGATATTCAGTAAAGTGTTCATATCAATGGTGGATCAGCTAGCCTATGACAAGTTTCTTATCATAATACCTTGTGGTCCCGGGGGTCCCATTGGTCCAAGTAGCCCTGTAGCTCCTAAAACAAAATTATTGTACTAGTTTTTAATTTCAATACCAAGTACAAAAAGGGCGCTTTAATCTGAAGTTTGAATTGCGACAAGAGTTCGAACATATTTAAGTTTTGCTTCGTTTCGTATTATTTTGATTTTTTTAGCTGAGAATCAAAATCGTACCATCTGTTCCCGGGGCTCCAGGTGGACCAGGCTCTCCTGAAAAAATATACGAGTGCTTGATAAAGTTATGCATGGAGTTAGACATGTTAGAGGTGGAATTGAGTGTTCAGTCATTGGTTCGAACACTCCTCACCAATTAAGCTGGACTTCATCAGAAAAAAATATAGATGCACACACGATAGAAAAGATATAAATTCAACACTACGGAATATAAAGTTGTTTTTGTTAGAATAGAAAAACAAACAGGACGACTCACCAGCAGGTCCAGGTCGCCCAATCAAGCCAGGGGCACCTGAAATTAGGGAAATATATGATGATACGTGATAAAAGATGATGTAAAACTATAATGGTAAAAAAAATAGATAATAATAGAGAAAGAAATTGATAATAATAGAATGATAATCAAAGGACTGAAGGTCGTCCTGAACGATACTTCTATTCAAAATTTAAAGTCAGCAGATGAATGTTGAATAATTTTATTGTTTATGTAATGATGAATCGATGATGATTTTTTTTATACAAAAGATGCACATGCATGTGAAGCTAATAATTTTCATTTCTATGAGCTCGATGTGTTCTATAAACAGCAAAAACTGTTTATATTTATTATAAGTGTTGTACTTTAAAGTACATTTTATTCTGTCGACTTAAACCCGGAGCAGTGTTTTAAAGTTAACCCATTTGGAAACTAGAAAGACGTTAAGACCATGCATGCATGTTTAAAATTACTTACAATCTACAATATATTTGATGAAAGAGAGGTTACAAATAGTTCCAGTGTTACTTTAAGTTTATTATCACTGGTAATTTCCAAAAATTCTCATTTTAATTACCAGAATTTCCTATTTATTTCAACAAGATCATGCTTCGTTTCTACTTTCGTTTACATCATGTACTTAGCGAAGACAACTCTTATATTGTATAAGTATTATTACGCCACCGACGAGCAGTAAAATTAAGAAATAAATAGTTGATTTTTTGTGATTCATTTACTTTATATGCAATTGAAACTTTTTTCAAGAAGGAGGATAATCTTGATCTTGCATTTTGCATGTGTCAGACAGCAAATTCCTAAATTAGAAAAAGCACTATATTTTGGATACGTTGCAAAGCGGCAATATCTCAACTGTCACGATAATAGTAGGAGACTTCCTGAAAGGAAGTATCCTAAAAATTATATTTTTTTTTTACATTTTACTGATAAAGATGTTATAATCTCATGGGCGGATACAGAATTTTAAGTTACTGAGAGTGTTCATAATCAAAATGACGAGGGGGCTGGAAACCGTCATAAAGGCCCATATAGGATCCAGGACAGAGCCTTAATAGGGGACAATGAATTTGCCTCCAACAAAATTTGTCACACACAACCATGTTTCGTGGAAATTAATGCGATCTGAGTCTAGAAGAAGCTTTGATTTCTGCTGGTACCAAAACTGAACCTCCCTCCCCCCAAAAGCCCCAACAGCTCTAAACCACATTTTTACAGGTGCGGGAGAACAAATTATTCTAAAATATTATTTTGATTTTGCAAAATGTGTTGCAGGAAATCCGAAGAACATTAATTTGGCATGACTTGATTATTTTGATTTGATTGCATAAAGTCAGCACGTAGGTTTTCAGAAAACAGTAGATTACAGTTGACACTTCTGAGAAGATGTAGGTTTCATTCTCGAAATCTACACAAGATGTCACCTACTTGTACTTCGTCATGATTGACATATACAATTCTTCCAGGGATACTGACGTTATGCTTGCGGACATAAAAAGCGGACATAAAATGCTGATTTTACGCTAGTAAACGCGTGGCCAGAAAAAAAAACTCAGTTTGTCACCGTAAAATCAGCATTTACCGTCCGCAAACATAAAGTCAGAGGAAAGTTATACCCTACCTTATCTTATTTATAGTTAGTTTATAACAAAATGTGTTTACGGAGTTGATATTGAACAATGAATATAGCAATTAATGAATATAGCAATTAATGAATATAGCAATTAATGAATATAGCATTTAAGGAATATAGCGTTTAATGAATATAGCAATTAATGAATACAGCAATCAATAGATATAGCATTTAATGAATATAACAATTAATGAATATAGCATTTAATAAATATTGCAATTAATGAATAAATGAATATAGCATTTTTAAAATGAATATAGCAATTAATGATTATAGCATTTAATGAATATAGCATTTAATGAATATTTCATTTAATGAATATAGCAATTAATGAATATAGCAATTAATGAATATAGCAATTAATGAATATAGCATTTAATGAAAATAGCAATTGAACAATGAAACAAGAGCCCCAGGGGGCACAACGCTCACCTGATACCCATGCACGCTCTAACTGACATACTGACATTGAATACTGATAGTGCCAGTACCAGGATTTTAGCCCACAACCTTTCTAAAAAGATTTTTGCCGGATGCAGAGAAGTGTTTTTTTTTTCAGACAACCTTTAAAGGTACAAAAAAGAAAAAAATAGTCACATTTCAAAACAATAACTTTTTTACTGATTTGAAAAAAAAAACGGATAAAGTGGTCCAACGTCATATGCCCAGCTAGTATAGTTCAATTATGCAACATCAAAAATAAAATCATATTGTAAAATTCCACATAAATGTGCAGCAGAAAAAGAATAAAACAATGAAATGATTTCACAAATTAAGTTTATTTAAAATTGAACACAAAACCTTTCATTATTGATAGCTAGCATGCCAGAAATTATAAAGCCTGTGTTTGTGAAACGAGAATGCCCCCGGCGGCATCTTTGTTAGTATAAACACCATTTTCTGTTAAGTATGTGAGAGGTCAGGGTCAGCGTAATATTGGTATCAATGGAAAGATCTTGTCACAAGGAATACACATGTACAATATGAAAGCCCTATCACTATAACCATTCAATAGTTATGCCCAATGTTAAAGTTTTTGAGAAGTACGTGAAAGGTCAAGGTTATGGTCATGAGGTCAAAAATTTTGGTAAATACACATGTGAAATATGAAACCTCTATCACCAGCTTCCATTCAAAAGTTATGCCCAATGTTAAAGTTTTTTGGAAAACAGACAGACAAACAGACAGACGGACAGGCCAAAAACTTTATGCTCCCGAATCTTTTATTCCAGGGGCATAAAAAACTAAGATTTTTCGGGTTTGCCTTTATTCACTGAAATCTATGAATTATGCTTTTGAATAGTATTGATTTCATCTCAAATACATGAAACGTACAGTTAAAATCGTTTTGATCCAATATTCATCAATTCAAGTGAGTTGTGCAGAAATTGTGCCAGTTTGTTTGTTTTCCAAAAAAGCAGTGTATGTTGTATCAAACCTCATGACCCAGTGAAGCCACTTGAACAAATAATTTTAAGTAAATATGCTGAAATGCGACGCTTCTTGCCTATGCATATTTCAACAGGCGAGAAGGAGCGTCGCATTTCAGCATACGCTGTTCAACAACTCAAGTGGTTTCTCTAAGGTTTCGCAGTTTGAAACAAATTAAAAGGCCCATGAAATTGTTAAGCTTGTCCAACTAGCAGACCTACGACATCGTTATTTACTGTTAACTAATTGTTTTACCTCATCATAGGTCTGTTACACGGGCAAGTTGTTAGCAGAGAGAGTTCATGAAATGTATCGGTTGCATTGGATTTGCCGACAAGAAGTTATTTGGTCTGATAAAAACTCATTATGTATCTATTATTTGAACAGATAAAAATTCCCAAATGTCTTAACACAGGATCCTGTCGTTTTATGAGAGAAAATGTTTTATTATTCACAACCTCAGGCCTCTGTGTTCCTCTTAGAAATATTATACATACAAGATGACGAACACAGTGGCTTAAGGTTGTGAATAATAATTTATTTTCTCTATTAAAACAACAGCTTCTGTGGTCCAACATTTCATTGGAAGATTTCAGGAACTCTGAACGGAATTATTTATTTTCAAGAATTTCAGATATTAAATGTCCTATGCATTCTCAAAATCCAGAGGAAGAGATTACTCATTAGACGTTTCTTCAAGAAATCAGTCCGTAAATTACTTCATCTAAGAGAGTCTAAGACAGAGGAAATTCGAGCAAACTTTATACATGATAACAAGTATATGCAAGTGTTCCAAGTACATGAATGATAACCATTATGAACGTTGTTCATAGCTCAAACCATACTCGCTGCTTTAACATACCTACATGTAATTCCGTCATCAGGAAGAACTCATTCTTCATACGTACAGTCACAGAGTGGAACGAACTGGATAACCATCAAGTGCTGTCAAGGACTGTGGAAGGCTTTAGATTCAGCCTGAAGTGCGATTAAGTAAGTTTATGCGCTCTCTCATTCCGTTGATCACAAGCCAGTATTGGTAATTCAACGTACCCATACAGATACAGATACAGATTATGAAAGTGTTCCAAGTATAAAAATCTATTCCGTTTGCACTGTATCTCCTGAAATATATCGCAGTACTGCTTTGCGGTTTGTATTGCAATGAAGCGCCTAGCGGAATACGATGCGCCTTGGGGACGAAGATGAATTAATGCATATCTAGGTCATTGTCCTGTCAAATAGTTCCGATTATTTTCTTATTATTTTCAACAATTGGTGGAAAATACACACAATGTTTATCTTCAATTGTCTTCCCGTGATTGTTTACTAGATAGATGAAATAAAATTTTGAATATAGTTTTAAAGTGTGTGAGACATCTACATGTGTGGAAGAATACGTGTGAAAATGGGTCCTCAGATCATAAAATTCGAATAATTCCGGTCCGGAACCAGGTGCATGGCTTTGAAAAAATATTAAAAAAGTTGTGTACTTTTAATCTTTACGGCATTTTTTTTTTGTGATTCAAATAAAATTTCTTCATTCAAAAGTAGTATCAATGTGTATAACCCGGTGCGATTTGAGAATTTCTTTTCTTTTTTGGTAAGAAAACATACATTATACCTATGTACAATCTTAAAAAATATTCCTTAAAAATCCAAAAGTGGATATCTGGACAAAATTCTTTCACTTGTAGGGTACCATGCATGAGTACCTCATACCTACAAATTGTCATGACAATCTGAAGAGTGGTTATAGAAAAGAAGCAGAAAATGTATGAAAATCACCCCCCCCCTTCCTTTTTACATAAGAAAAAAATTCATAAAAAATCAAAAAAATAAAATTTAAGCATAAAATACATATCAAAGCATTAAGTAAGTTAAATATGATAAATATGTAGTAAATGAGTGTGTAAAATCATACACTTATTGAGTTATTTAAAGAAAAAGTGCAAAAATGTGCATTTCTGACTAAGTCCGAAAAGACGTCAAAAACGCGTCAAAAATTAGTTGTCGGATTTTAACGAAATGAACAAACTTGAATCATACATCCTTCTAGATCACATAGATACAATTAGTTTTTCAATCCATTCAGTGGAACTGGAGAAGAAGATTTTTGAAGAGGGGTACCCTCCGGGGCCTATTTGACCCCGCCCTGGATCCACCCCTGAAGGGATCGAGCCGAAATGAACAAACTTGGTAGAGGACCTTTAGTACTTCATGCATACCAAGTTTCATCAAAATCCCTTCAGCCGTTCTTGAGAAGAAGTTGAAAATGTTAAAAGTTTACGACGGACGGACGGACGGACGACGGACGACGGACGACGGACGCCGGACGCCACACTATGACAATAGCTCACTTGAGCCTTTGGCTCAGGTGAGCTAAAAAATTATCAAACATTTTGTAAAACGACATCTTACTTGCTTATTCTAACGACACAGAATATACATAGTTTTATGTTAGAACATTACATCGTACAGTTCTTTCTGAATAAATATCTTAAATATACTTACCAGAGAATCCCATTTCGCCTAAATTAGAAATAAAAATGCATATTTTGAGAAAAAGTAACTCCCTCTTTTGTATATCAAATATCAAAGCAATAGCATGAAAGAAAAGTTGAACAATGTTCAAAATATTTCAGAATTAGAGTTTATATTTTGTTACTTATAGAGAAATAGATACTCTTCACATCTTCTTTAAGGTGGCTCCCTACTCGAACCGTTATAGGTTTTTCCTTATATGCATCAGTCTGCGTATAACGTTTTACAATGGCTGGTGAGGGACGAGCCAGCGCATTGAAAAACACAGACAGAAGATCTTAAATGCCAAATGAGGCAAAAGATGGTGCAATCTATCAATGTCCACACCAATCATATAGTATAATTTCTTAGTTGAAAATGTGATGAATTATAAGGGGGTATCCTTATGTTTGTAACCATATCTTGATCATTTATAAAATTGTATACCTGTATGCTATTTTTTCACCATCTATATATATTATCGTATAAAATTATCAAATTTGAGGAAATTCCATCTGTTGTTTTTTACACAAAAATGTGATATACTATATATTATTTGTCGAAAATATGATAACATTATAAGGGGGTAGCCCTATGTTTGGAGTCAAACCTTGATCATTTCAAAAATTGTGTACCTGTATGTGATTTATTCTTCATCTACATACATAATTTTATGAAATATTACAAAATGAAAAAAAATCATCTGTTTTTTTTATGCAAAAAGTTGGATTTAGTATATATTCTTGGTCAAAAATGTTATGAAATTATAAGGGGGTACCCTAATGTTTGGAGATATATCATACTTACATTTATGTTACAATATCATTTTATGTGTTGTATTTCTTCTATATGACTTGTTATCATAAAATAAAACAAAACAAATAAACATATCCGTATCATCACTAAATTTGGAGGGTTCAAAAGCATATGATGGATATTTGATATTTCTCAATTTTTAAGTGTTAGGGTACCTTTCTTTAATGTACTGTATCTTTAATGAAAACAAAATTACCTATCTATGTCTGTGTTCATTATGACATTTTGACTATTATGTATAGAAAATAACCTTAAAATACAAAATTCATCTGTTAAATTCACGAGTAGGGACCCACCTTAAAACAGTATTGCAAACTTAGCATCTTGTTTTATTTCATTCGTTTATTAAACATAAAAAATTGAACTGGATACTAAATCATCGTGTACACAAACATGCTGACGTGACCTTGCAGATACATCCCAAGTTTCTGTAACTCTTGCAAAAGATTTTTTATTACCATGATATTATACTGCACTCGAAATGTCAAATCTCCCTCGCTTTCAACATCCCCTTTTCTGCCTTTCTTTCGAACCGGCATGCTATGTACAACGATTTTCCGCCTATTCAATATATTACGTAGTGAAAATTTCTCTGCGCAGTATATTTGAACAGGCGAGAAATCTGCTGAAGAAATGAAAGGGGAGAGGGGAGAGGGGGTTTGACATTTCGATTGCAGTATAATATTATGGAAATGTTTTGACAATGGCTCCCTGTGGTTTATAAGTATAGCGTTGGAACTTAATCTAACTTGGGCATGTAGAAACTATGCCTCTAGTTCAGCGTTGTGGACTATTGAGCGGACAGACACATCGCCGAACCATAATAGGTCTTAGCGAGAAAAGCGTTTTGAAATGATAATAAGGACTTACCCTTAGGTCCTGGCGGGCCTATAGGCCCCATTTCACCTGTAATTATAGAGCAGACGTTTTCCCCAATGATGTTTTTGGCGAACAATTTAGCTTAACTTCTGTGACTCGTTTGAAGCAAATCAATATGCTTTTACTCCTTTTTTTTTCTTTTTTTCTTTCTTCATTATTTTTTCATTCATCATTTTATCAATTATCTATTTTTTCAACTTTGAAGCTTTATTGTATTTCAGAGAAATAAAGACAACACTATGCGTATTGTTTTACCTTTAGGACCCATTGGTCCAACAGATCCTGAAAGACAGTAAGTAATTATTAAGCAGTGCTTGTACATTTACATTAAACATATCCACCATTATCATAACATCCTGCTCACGACATGCTCATGTTTGAGAAAAGATCATATTTCAAATGTTTACGCCTTTTCTCTCTTCTTCACTATTCAGGGGTCAATTAGAGACTCAAGCAATTCCTGGACGTTTTTATTTCTATCAAATTTAGCTATTGACATAAGAAATATTGTTCATCTTATTATCACATAAAAATCGACTGATATCGAGAAATCGACAATTCTCCGTAAAAGTGATCAATTCCAATTTAATTTATTGCTGGAGATCTAAGTACACTCCCGAGGATCTCAGAGCTTTTAATCCTATGGTTAATCAAATGAAGAAGTCGCCTTTGCCGAAATGTCCGAATGGTCAATAGTTTGTTTCGTTCTTGTAAAGTTTTTGCCTTTTTCAATACAGCCACTGAAAAAGGAATACGAAACATTTAAGCCATTCGGTTTGTAGAATGGCTTTTACATAACAGTCGAGGATAACATCCGTGGACATCTCAAAAATAAATACATTTTGGCTTAATATGATGATAGTTTTATTGTTCATTTGTCTGATTATGGATTGAATATGTACAATAAGTGAAATCTGAGACAGAGAAATTCTAAGATGAAAAGTATTGAGCCCCCTTTCTCATTCAGTGTCAGCAAAAACAATGCCTCTGAATTAAACTTGACAAATTGAATGGACTTCATTCACTCTTCTAATTTGTCCAATTGTTGAGCGCACACGCCTGAGTTTTGTTCGTTTGATTTGTGGGCGAATTCACCCTCCGCAAATACAATGCATATGAATTCATTTTGACAAATCAATCGGCCTTTACTCTTCTCATTTGCCCAATAATTGAACGCAAACGTTCAAGTTTTGCACGTTTGATTTGTTGACGGAGCATTTGCTGTCTTCGGGCCATAAGTAGCCGACGCAGGGATGGACTTAACCTGCTATTAATTTTATGAGCAAGTTGTGGATTTGTGCCATTCGACATATTTATCGAATTATGCATGGTCTGACTTTCACCTGAATATCTCATACTTCTATGAAGAGTTGGGCTTGTGGTGTTTCTATAATTAGACGTGATATTCATACGCTTATTCGGCATTTGCTGAATAATTCCAACATTAGACAAATCGGAGTATTGTTTGTCAGAAATCTGACTTAACAAGCTTTTCTTTCTATTGGATAAACTAAAATCTCTATGGTATGAATATTCTTCTTTGTAGGAAGATGTGTCTACAAATAAGGTTGTCGTCTCTGGTTTATGAGTTGTGGTCATTTTCTTTTCCTTAGATTTTTTATGATGTAGAAACCTATCATACTTTTGTTTTATTTCTTGAGCCTTTTCAGATATATAAAACACCCCTGGTGTTCCTACCGGTCGACGTATCAACGATCCTAATACAGGAGTCTTTTCTCGTCGATGGGGACTAAAATAAGATTTTACCATGTCCTTTTTGACACTTGGCCTTTTTGTAGTCGATTCATAAGTGGCAATGATATCATATTTCGGACGAGAAATTTTGCCTATTATCTCACTCGAATCACGTGAAGCAACTTGAATCGTCATAGGAGGTGGCTTTGGCACAGATATTGTACGAGGGACTGGGAGAACTGAAAGCCTGTTTTGCGTCTTAACTAATTTGGTTCTCATCCGTTTCTTCAGTTCATCTCTTGAAAGAAATTTTCGTACTGTCTCTGGTTTTTGGACGGACTGATTGCGTGTCAATGTGGGTATTACAAGCTTGTGGGTTTTTGTGTTTGTAATATCATTTCTGACAGAAGTAAAGTTCTTATTGGGTGTGTGTTTATAAACTGGTCTAATTGGAGGCATCTGATTATTTTTTGAATTTTTTTCCTTTCTTTTGACTGAATATTTTGAAGAAGAAACTATCATTTCTGTTGTAGTTGTGCGAGGTGATGTTATTACAGGAGATTTAGTTGTTGAGATATTTTTTATTTCTGAATTAGGTCTTACTACCTGAAAAGTTATGTTCCTTTCATAAACAGGTTTCTGTGTGTGTGTTGGAGTTGAGGCGGGAGTTAATTTCGTTGATGCCTCAATCTGTTTTTGAGTTGAGAGTAAAATCGGAATACCTGTGACGTTCTTAGGATGTAAGAGAACATTATTTTCATCATTGAGAACGGAATTGTCAGCAAGAGAAACATTTGGTGGTATCATTGTAGATTGCAAAATTTGTGAGAATGGTTTTATTGTGGTAGATTTTGTTGTCAGAACTTCTGGAGTCATAGTTGAAGTAGGCAATGTAGTTGTACTAGGCTGAGTTGTGCGTGTAGTTAATTTAGTTGATGGTAGAGTTGTTGATATGGTAGTGGTAGCAGAGGTTGTGTATTCAACAGGCATTGTTTTTGTGACTACTGAAGGAGAGGTGATTCTTTGTCTTATTTTATTAAGATCCGATTGAGTCGAATTCAAACTACGAGGCGTTGTTCTCCTTTGCAAGAGGTATTGTTTTCGTCGATACAAAGTTAGAGCAAGCAGTTTTTTGTTCTGGGTAACTTTCATTAATTGTTCATTCTCGAAGAGATCTGCAAAATAGAAGATGTCCACTCTCAAATTTTCAGGAATATTTGAAGCGATCACTTTCAATTAGAATAGAAGAAAATTTATGATACAGGTTGATTTTAATAAAGAAATACAATATTTGGCCAAGATATTTTAAAGAATCATGCTTAATGTAAAATATTGGTATTTCATGTTCCAATATGTATCGCATTCATAGAATGAAAGCTTGTGTGAATGATTGTAATTTAGGATGAACACTCAGTGAATGATTAAGTAATTGAATGACCAAAGCTATAAATAAATAATGATAATGAATAATGACTTTTAAACTTGTTGGTATTGGTATGCTTGGTTTTGATAACCTGGGTAGTTTTGCCCTTGTGGATAATTTGGATCATACTGTGTGGGTGGTTGATTGGCTGGGTAGTGTTGGTTGTAGGCTTGTTGGTCATAATACTGTTGGGATTGGCCTTGAGGAGGAGGAGGCTGCTGTCCTCCTTGAGGATTTTGATATTGGGAATATGGATCTGTAGGGTGGGCTGCTTGTTGATTAGAATAGTCGTATTGGTTGTTGTACGTATTCGGGTAGTTCGGATCATATGGTTGATTAGGAGGATATGGATCTGTCGCGGGTGGTGCTGTTTGATAAGGATCTGTTTGTTGTTGGTAAGAGGGTTGTTGCTGATTGTAATACGGATCTTGCTGTTGATATGCAGGGGGTTGTGTTGGTTGATGTTGCGCTTGATAAGGGGGTGGTTGTGTTGGTTGTTGTGCTTGGTATGGCGGTGGTTGTGTTGGTTGTTGTGGTTGGTATGGCGGTGGTTGTGTTGGTTGTTGTGCTTGGTATGGAGGTGAATGAGTTGGCTGTTGTGCTTGATATGGAGGTGGTTGTGAAGGCTGTGCAGGATACTGTGCGTGTTGTTGTTGGTAATTAGCAGCTGTCGGATAGTTGGCTTGGTGCTGTTGCTGTGGGTTGTAAGGTGCAGGGGTCCCTTGTGCCTGAGGTTGCTGTTGACTCAGTGATGGCTGTGAGAGTTGTCTGTTGCTATCAATTTGTCCAGCAACACTCTGCTTATAATGGATATTGTCTGAAGCGGGCAAATTGTGTTGCTGTTGGTATTGCCGAGTCGTTTGGTAAACATAAGCACCTGTCGTTTGCCGGAACTGCATTTGTACAGGAGCTTGTGTATATAATGCAGTTGGATTATTGTTTAATTTACTGTGGCTTCCTTGGCTAATTCTATTATCATTGGCGTTGTTTGATCGTGATTGTTGTTGATGCTGATGATTCTCAACCTGTGTATTTGCTGAATGTGAAATTGATCTGTTCGTGTGCACATGTTGGTTTGCAGCATTTAGATTTGTATTAGCATATTCCACTCGACTTTGAGTACGCTGCGGTATCCTGTCAACTGCAACTTGTCCGGTATGTCGGAACTGAGTTATTGACTGAGGTTTAACTGGAAGTTTTGGTGCTAAGCCGTGTTGCATATGAATATCACGAGTTGGAGATGCTGGAGGAAGATTGTTTACGGAGTGATCTGATCTGTAAAGCTGTTGAGCTTGTATATTCCTACTTTCTGATGAAACCTGGTCGTAACCTAGATACTTTGTGGTGTTTGTCGATCCAGCTCTTTTAGAAGAATCTTCTTGAGGATTGTATCCAGGCGCGGTGAGGACTTTATATGTAATCAAAGGTTTTGTGTTTTGTGTGAGGGCCGATGAACTTGTTTTAGTTTTATTATGTGGTGATGACGCTGCTTTATGTGGAGCTTTGTTCACCATTTCATCAGCTGTGGCAAGTGATAGCTGTCTGAAAGCGCTCACAGCACTAGATGGTTGTGTAAGACGTGATCGAGAATCTGTGTTGATCATAGAGTTTGTATTTGACGTTTGTGAGTGCTCTTGAGCATGCGCTGGTGCATGTGATTGTGCCTGTGATTGTGAGTGTGACTGTGCTTGTGAGTGTGACTGTGCTTGTGAGTGAGGCTGTGCTTGTGAGTGTGACTGTGCTTGTGAGTGTGACTGTACTTGGGAGTGTGATTGTTCTTGTGAATGTGTTTGTGAGTGTGACTGTGAATGTGCTTGTGAGTGTGATTGTGCACTTGAGTGTGACTGTAAGTGTGACTCTGCTTGTGACTGTGCTTGTGACTGCGCTTGTGAATGTGCTAAAGAATGTGGTTGTGCTTGCTTACCGAAATCCTGCCTGTGTTGTCTACTTTGCGATAAGTCCAATGAACTATAAGTTTTATCTATGATACTTGGTAATTTGACCCTTCTAAGTGTTTCACTTTCATTTGCCTTATATAAAGATTCAGGAAGACCTAGATTATCTGACAGATTTTCAATAATACTATTCTCTCTAAATGGTGACTTAGAATCTAAAGTATCTGTTAAAGAGTCCGATAGCTGAGCTTTTTGCTGTGAGCTCGACTCGTCCTTTTTCAGGAGAGATGACTGAGCGTAGGTTCCATAACTCTGCCTACCTGGGGCACCGTCCGCTCCAACTGGTCCTATATTTCCGTCATGACCTGGTAATCCCGGCTGTCCTATTGAGTTAAATAAGATATATATAGATATATATATGTAAAATCACTAATTGCATTTGTTTCATTATTTAGACAAATCATATTCAATATGACAAATTAATTCTTCTTCAATTCAGTTTTAAAGAGAAAGCTCACCGATCACCTTGTATGATCTCCTTTCTTAAGTTTTCTTATTTTACTCAAGATCATTATATTGTATTTCATATATTGAAAAGGGGTTCACGAGTTCTCTTCAAATGAGTGTGGAAAGATGAAAAATTATTTATACAGAAAACCTCAATCTTTTCTGATAGACTCTTTGGATCTAGGAGACATATATTTGAATCAATGACGGTGACATTTTTATATATTTATTATGTTTTTCATAAGCATCACTTGTACCAGGAGGTCCTTGAGGTCCTGGTTTTCCATCAACACCAGGGACGCCTGGACTACCATCAATTCCTGGTTGACCAACTGGACCCATCATTCCATTTTTTCCATGCATGCCGTCTTTTCCTGGTGGACCCATGGGACCAGGTGGTCCTGGGGGACCTTGATGAAAACACAACACTTGTAAGTAAAATAAATCAAAAGTGGGTCATATTAAATGAGTTAAACAGTTATATGAGTTCTGAACTTTAAACTTGAATGAAGCGTTTACTCACCAGCAACCATCTTGCCTGTGACAGTAGTTGTTGCACCTGTGAATGACAATAACATACGATACGTATGAATATACACATTTCATTTACGTTGTTTTTTCATATAAATCATAATGCACCACTATTTTCATCAGGAAACATTAACTACCGTAAAAAAGAACTATGCTTAAGTGATCAATCCATCGTTAAAAGAGGAAATGCAACAGCAAACTTCAATTAACAGAGTATCCACAGGCTTTCTACTGTTCCTACTGTTCCTACTTTTTTATTTTGATCCTATTTTTTCCTACTTTTTCTTCAAAACTTCCCACTATTCCTACTTTTTTTCATCTCAAAATTAAAATAAAAATGGTTATGTGATGTCAAATGGAAATAAAAATGAATTTGAATGCAATCAATCACCAGATAATAATGCATCTAAATTGTAAAAAGTATATTAGTCTAGTTGCCAAATGGCTATTTTGGGGTGAACCTCAAAAATTGTTACGCACAAAATGTTTTTGCATGAATGTGATGTGATTCTGGCACCCTTGGGCATTTCGAAATTTTTGGGAAAAAGTGTGATTTTTCAAAGAAAAACCGTTGAAAATTGAAAAAACGCAATTACTTTGTCCATGTTGTAGCTAGAACAACATATTTTGTATCTGAAGAACAGCAATGTCATTGCCTTAAAGTCTCAAGCTTAGTTTATCAATTTATTCGTCCATAAAATGGGGAAAATTATGGATTTTCGATGAAAACCCGTTGAAAATTGGGAAAATGTCATATCTTTTTAATAATAAAATAACAATTTTGGTACCAAACGCACAATAAATGTATTGCTTTTCATTTTAAATATCAGATAAGCAATTTGCAAGTACGAAAATTGGGAAAAGAATGCATTTTGAATGAAAAATCGCTGAAAATTGGGATATTGCAATGCTTTTTTTCATGCTGTAGGTAGAACAACGACAAGAAAAATTATTTCATTGATTTAAATTCAGAATTCCACTCAAGGAAATTGAATCTTCTTGTATTGTTTTGTTATTGTTGTTGTTGTTGTTGTTTTTTTTTGGTTTGTTTTGCTGAAAAAGGATTTAAATTATAAAAATATAATCGGTTAAAAGAGATTCAATTTTCGTATCATAATGATTGCATATTGATAGTTTTAGATTTGCACTCTCTTATCACCCTTTTTACTACTCTAGATTCTCTGGTTTCTCTTGCTGTGTGTGTCTTCTCTGTGTTTTTACTTGAGGTGTTTTGATGTGTTGATATTGGTGCTGCAACCCAGTTTTGTTGGAGATCACTTATTGCCTTTTTGTTTCATCAACATGCAATTGTAATACTTGTGTGCAACTACTTCTAACAACAAAGAACCTTTCTTACATGGTTGATCAAAATGCCTCCTTTGCATCATACTCTGTTAATTCTCTACTCCAAAACATTTACAGAATTAAAGAAATATGAGCACAGAATTTGTCACATCTGTTTGTTACACTGCTCAGATTTCATGTGCGACTGCAACGAATCAACAGGATAACAGATAGAGGTACAGACGCGATTGGCAAAATATTATCACAATTGGTCTCAACATTTTTTAAAATTTAGTTCTTTCAGCAGATCCAAGTTTGATTGAACTGCATCTTAAGAATGTTTTCTTATGCATGGCTAAAAATATTTAGTTTTTCTTGACATGTTATTATCAATTAACTGTTGGTGACAATGTTCATCTTAGAGTTTTGAACTCTCATGGCGCATTTCATTCAATCGTACACTGGACCTGACATCAGATATACTCTCTAGATTCTCTAAGCCATAGTAATTCTTTATAAATATCATGGCCTCAGTCACCATCTTTTCAATATCCGAATTATTTTCGCTGAAATTTGACACGGACTTCCACTTCAAAAACTTTCCACAGAACAACCTTTGTCTCTCCACCATATGTTGATGATACCCATCATCATGATCTGTTCCCAATACCTTAATCTTCAGAATGTGTAGAATGTGAGTTCTTAATCAATCGGATTCCTTTCTCGATCAACAGATTGCAAGTACATGTAATATCAATCAGTTGCACTTCAATTCCTGAGATGTAGCTTACCTGACTGAATCTTTTATGTCATTGTTATGGTAAGTAGGGGTCAATTGAATATAACTGAAATTTGGTCTCTGCAAAGTGATTGCAATTTAAGTTCAGAAAATATGGCCAGGGGCGCTACCGGAGAGGATTTTGGCTGTGCCATGAAGTCACTTTAATTGAAAAAGAAGGGAGGAGATCTCCAACAAGACCCCGTTGCAGCATAAACAGTAAAACACCAAAACACCCGATGCAAAAACACAAAAGACGAGTACAGCACGAGACGGAAAAGAGACACTGATGAGGATTTTTCTATCCGAAACAAGTGTCTGGTGCATCAAAATTGGTTTAAAACTTTCTTCAAGAAGGTAAATAGTTGGAACACTTATCATTGAACATCTAAAGTGTTTAGTTTTTTTAAGAAATATACGGCCAGAAACATTCAAGGTATTAATTTTGCATGAATGAGAGTTCTGCATACATCAATCGATCATAATTAAAATCCTAGGCATTCTTGTCGAATGAATAACCTGGAGCTTATTTTAAGAGCATATTTCGAATGAGTTAAAGAAGATCCTGACGATAATCTCAACAGCACTCACAATAGAGCACAAAATTGAGCATCGACGGACCCCTAGCAAGGTAGAGGTGGGACCAGGTGCCCGGGAGGATTAAGCAACCCCTGATGGCAAGCCGCACCCACCGTCGATGTTCACGCACGAAAATGAAAAGAATATATGAAATACATGCACTGCCTTTTAAAGAAATACATTGCAAAGTTTGGAAGTTGCAAAACCGAAGTCATCTTTTCAACATCGACGTAGGGACTAGAACAACGTCATGACTAAGCAGGTCTTTTAGATCAACTTCAATAATTGAAAACAACTACACAACCCTGGCAGAAATCATCGATGTTTTAAAAACGTCTTCAAATTCATTAGCATCGTTTTAAAGCAGATTAATTAAAAGCGTTGACCAGACATGCACGTTTCGGGTATTTAAACATCGTCAGTGATCCTCAATCCAAACAATGAAATATGGCCAAAATGTGTGATAATTATGTCCAAAATATACAGAAAGACGTAGCAAGATGACTGAAATATGATGCTACAGGACCCAGGTTTCAGAAATTTTTGACAATTTTGTAAACAGAAATTTTCGAATGCGTTAGAAGAAACGACCAACCAAAATTGATCGATCTTGCCTACATGTGCCCTTGGGGAATCCTGGTCTACCAGCAGTGACACACAAGTGGTACTAATGCTAAACGTCTTCAAATTCATTAGCATCATTTAAAAGCAGATTAAGTAACAGTGTGGACCAGACATGCACGTTATGTATCATAGACAGTAGCCGCTTTCTTTTGAACAATGTCTCTTATTTCACCCACGTCTTTCAAAAGCTCGCTACAAGACTCCATGTACCAGTAAATTGTTTGAAAAAAGTGTTGACTTGAAGACACATATCTTTGTTCTAGAATTTCTGGAAACATTTTGCATTTTTCAAAGTCCCAACTTTTAATGGAAAATACCCTTCAAAAATCCCTCATTGGTCTTTTCCCACTTTATTTATGAGCAAGTTGCTTAATACGAATTCAGAATAAAAGACAATAAAAAATTTCTTTTGGTACCGTAATTGCTGTACCTCATACTAGCTACAGTTTGAAAAAGTTCATTGCATTTTGCACATTTTCAGCGTTATTACATCCAAGAGTAGTTGTTTTTCCCAATTTTCGTACCAGCAAATTGCGAACCTGAATGAAAGGCAATAAATTTATTGTGCGTTTGGTACCAAAATTGTTTATCTAGCTACATAATGAACAAAGATATTGTATTTTCCCAATTTTCAACGATTTTTCATCGAAAATCCATAGTTATTCCCATTTAATTGACAAGTAGATTAGTAAATTGAGCTTGAGACTTAAAGACAATTATATTGTCGTTCTTTTGGTACCAATGTTGTTGATCTAGCTGCAGCATGGAAAAAGTAATTGAATTTTTCCTATTTTTAATGGTTTTTCTTCGAAAAATACAATTTTACCCCAAAATTTCGAAATGCCCAAGGATGCCAGAGTGGCATCCGCCGGATTATCAAATAAGAGGGTATTGACAACACTTTCATCCAAAAACATTTTGTGCGTAAGAAATTTTTGGGTTTCATGAATGGCACCTAGACTATACTTTTTCCTACTTTTTTCCTACTTTTTTCCTACTTTTTCGTTAAGGTAGAGTAGAAAGCCTGTATCCACATAATCTTCTTTATTAAAAAAATGAACCATGTGTACATATATACCTGGAGGACCCATTGGCCCCATAGGCCCAATTGATCCCATCTCCCCTTTAGGCCCTGGTTCGCCGGGTGTTCCGGGGCGTCCTGGGTACCCAGGTTTTCCTGCGACACCATCTTTTCCTGGGGTTCCCGGTTGCCCAATAGGTCCTGTAAGTCCATCATATCCTGGATGACCCATTTCACCTTTTGGGCCTGAAGATATTTTATTTAGCATAATGTTTGTTTGCTTATTTCATCTTATTTTATTATAGTTTGCATAAGAAATCTGATTCCACCATTTTTCCTATATTGTTTAATCATCCTGCTGAGCATGTAGCAAAAATACATACATTAAATAAAAGCTGTACAAAATACAATACAATAATCTGAAAATTTCAGAACATATTTATTCTGCATCCTCGAAATAAGATAAGGAAGATCCTGACGACAATCTCAACAGCACTAACAATACTACACCAAATTGAGCATCGACAGACCATTAGCAAGCTAGAGGTGGAACAAGGTGCCCGGGATGAGTAATCATCCCCTGTTTGGCTAGCCAACGCAACGACTAAGTCCATTCGCAATCACTTGTTTACAACTGAGTATAAGACCAAGACACTATCGTACCTTGTAATCCTAGAGGCCCTACAGGGCCGGCTGGTCCTTTCAGTCCTTGTGTGCCATCTTTTCCTGGATACCCTCGTGGTCCCATTTCCCCTTGAGGTCCGGGTTTTCCAGGTCGTCCAGGCGGACCTTCATGATTGAATATAAGAATGAATGTATCATTTTACCAAAATTAAGTTATGTTTTTGAATTAACCCCTGATCTTTACCGTGTTTAAGCAAGACCTTTAGAACATACTCGGATGTGAATGAAACGCTTATCCGACAACTATTGGTAAGGCATTTTTTCTGCTGACCCTATTGTACATATACTGAATTCAATGTGACTGCCTTGAACTATAGTTTGTGCTTAAGATTGTTCAAATTAAGTGATAAATGCTTTTGCATTCCTCTGCCAAATGAATTTTTTGAAGTTTAGATAGATCAGACTATATAATGCTTTGTAGAATAAGTGTCTTAATTTGTTTTGATTGGTTGGATGTGCATAAAATATATATTTTAAAAACACCACATACAATACACAGACACGAACGTATGTTCTATATAACATTGAAGGGAATATGGTGGCTGCTTTGTGGTCCAAGTGGGGCTGAACCAGCTAACTTTGAGTCAATGACCAATCGCCCTTACCACTAAACCACGGCACCAAATGTTTCCCTATTGTTTACTCATTTCGTTATATTCCCTGATTTGCATCTTAGTCTACCTTTTTCCACGTGGAAATTGGAGTAGAAAGTCAAACGTGTATTTATGTCTTCATTCAAATCTGAACATATAATACAGATGCGAACATACCTTGTATAAGTCTTCCAGATATATTTCTTGCTGATCCTATGAAACATATAAAGGAAACATCTTTGTAAGACAGAAATAATCTTTAAAGAATGTCACGAGACTGTATATATCCTTTAAGAAAAAAAAAATTGAAATACATAAGCTGAAAAAAGAAACACAGAGAAATTCAAATTCATTATCATCAATTTTTTCTGACCTGGCAGTCCTCTTAGACCCATTGGTCCAGGTTCTCCTTGTTGTCCGGGATGACCGACTTCCCCTGGATCACCCTTGAGTCCTCTTGGACCCATAGGCCCTATTAGACCCATGGGTCCTGGCAAACCTTGTGCACCCTTATCACCAGGTAAACCTGCTCTTCCTGGTGTTCCAGGTTCACCTTTAAAACCCGGATGACCTGTAACGAATTGTACACAATGCTGGTCTCAAAATATTTAATGACTCAACTTTTTGTAAGACATTTCGAGATGCTTCATGAACAATATATTCGCTACTTTCGAAAACAAGAGTTGCTTCCCCTTTGCGACGGTATCTGACGTAGACTAATTGTAATGTCATAAAATTCTATGGAAACGGTTCACAGGCTCTGGGAAATGACGGTATAAAATCGACGTTACCATACCACTTTCATAACATCATAATGGTATTACGTCAGATACCGTCTCAAATGGGAAATAATTCTGTTTTCCGCAAATACTCAATATGAAAGACAAAAGAGATATCGAGACAAAAGTGAAAGATAGTTACCATGAAGACCAGGTGGTCCTGTTTTTCCAGGCATTCCTGGAGATCCAGGATCTCCTCTTTTGCCTGGGATTCCATCTTTCCCTAGTAGTCCATCTGTCCCTGTATTTCATTTTTAAATTAATACTATGTCATCTTTCATTAACCAAAAGATCATTCATTTATTGAAGACCCAGATCTCTCAACAAAAGTCATGCATTTCATGTACATGTATAAAGCAAATGTCTGAAAACATTGTTAGTGGAGCTAAGCTATATATAACACAACGAGAAAATGCAAAGATAAGTATTTAGATATAAGTATATGTTTTTCAACCTACCAGGATTACCTTTAAACCCTCTCCATCCTAGATCGAAATAAAACATCAGATTAAAATCCTCCTTCCTTATTTTTAAGTTTTAACATTACCAAAATTTTGAATTTTTATTCGCCAGAAGATACATTGAAGGTCTTAAAGATCAGCCTTTTGTAGAAGAGAAGTAAACGAACTACTTTGACAAGGAGGATAGTGTTAGATTTCTAGATTATATGTATCATCTACTCTAATGCTATAGTAAAAAATAGAAGCTCTTTATTAGGTTGATATCCACAAATTCAAAAATTCGTAATGTGAAAGTAATATCGAATAAACATGAAGCAAATCATAAAGTATTTTATCTCGAAGCTGTCATTAATGGTGTTTTTATTCGTGACAAAATAGGTTTAAAAAATAAGGAAAACATATCTAGAATGATTAACACGAACTTAGGGACGACTAGATTTGAAAAGTGACAATGATTCATTAATTTCGCTTATGACATTGGCCTCAGTTTTTTTTTTCAAACTTTAACTATTTAAATTTCTAGGTCTTACCTCTCCAGCCCCTGTATCCTCTTGGTCCTTGTTTCCCTGGCTCACCTGAACATCAAAGAAGAAGATGAGTTCTTAAAATACCAAACTAATTTACAAATATGATGAGTGACGTTCATACTTAGGTGTCGTACAGTCGCGAATGGATGCTTCATACTCATGAATGGTGTTCATACTTAAGTGTCGTACAGCTGTGAATGGATGCTTTGTACCAAATTTACCTTACTAATCTCTTGCAAAGCCTGCAAAATAAACTGAAGAATTATACTTTAAGGAGAAATATATCTTTCATAGAATATATGCATTCAAATCTTGACGTCAAATATTCAATGTCAAATAATTCGAGTCATATGTTAACTTTACATTTATGTGATATATGAAAGAAAATCTAAAATAGTTGTTAAAGAATTAAATTTTACATACCGGTACATGGGAAACATTCCTCTAATATCTGAGAGTGTTTTTTTTCTGAAGACCTGCTACCAAGAATATGTTACATAGCATATAAATCTTAAAAGCCAAGGCTTTAATTTCATTTTTCCTTTAAGACAATGCATTTATCTGCGTCATAGTTCCATGTTTCTCTCACACATGCTCCAAATTATGAGCGTCCCCTTCATACTTTGTTTGGAAGCCATGTCATGCTGCCTGTTATAAGTTTGCTGAGATGTTCATTTCAGTTTTTTGAATGGTTGTTCAATGCAAATGGGATCAATGGTATTTATGTAGATGTCTTCTTATACACATAGTAGTTCTATAGTCATAATGTTAACGAACAAGGAATTATAAAATAAATTTTGTTTTTGTTTGAATATTTATTCAGAGGATGCACAGATAAAATTATGAAAGTGATAAGGTGTATTGTAATGAGAAGTGAAATAGTTGAGCATCATAAGATAATATAAAATGATAATACAATGTTTCATACAGTTCTTTATTAATCGTCAGATACAATTGTCTTCAAAAGTCACAATCTATGTGAATGTTCAAATACTTCTTTCTTTCAGATATCAACTTTAGTCATTTAACTATTTTAAACCACTGTCCTGAGTCCATTTATAGTGTTTTAACATTAAATTGTACATATGTAAGTCTATCGCTAGACGGATCCATTGCTTCCATTGTTTCCGCTATTCGCTTCATTTCCGCCATTCGCGCCGTTCCCGCCATTTACATTTCCACCATTTGTGCCATTACTACCATTTTTGTCTTCCATTTGTTTCCGGCGTTCCAAGATAACTCGCTGTCCCCTTGAGAGTCTATAGTTCATTGGTCTGGATTCACCAGCTACAAATGAACATATGGTGATATTAGAAGAAATCTTGGATCAATCTACCTGTTTACAGATAAACTTATTCTTTATAATTCTTTACTATATTTACATTTAGAAAGAAAATAAATAAAAAGATTGCAATTGAAAACTGCAAAAGTAATGTTTGATCTAGACGCCAGCAAAGAATAACAAGTTATATTTCTCAGAATAATGACATGCTTGGAAAAATATGCTATTATGATTCGATAATACTTGATGCATACATATTACAGTTATTGATTTATCTAAAATATGATAATTGATATACCAAACCAGAATCTGCGTTGTTAAATATGAATTATATTGCTAATAAGTTATTTTCTGTAATTCTGTTCATTTCATTTCATTCCAGTGAAATAGATGCATTTTATCCTCTCATAAACACCCAAATTTCCCCTTTCCCCATTTGACCAGATTTTGGTTTGGCATGTTTTCAAGTATCTATTTACCTTTTGTGTCTCGTGACATTGAATGTAACCATTTCTTCTCTCGTAAATTGTTTGCATACGATTGCGCAAAATGTTTTCGCGTGAAAGCATGATTATTTCACTGAAATGAACCATTCTCAGCAAACATATAAAGTCAAGAAAATTCAATTTAAAAGCATTTAAGCATAATGAATTTTCATGCATGCAGCAGTGGCCTCCCCTATACCTACCTCCACTACCCGGTCTACCAGGGCGTCCTATATCGAAATTATTCTCGTTAATTATTTTTTATTTAATTTAGCACTAATTTGCTTTTGAAAATGTAACATTGAAAAGAAGGTAAAAATTCATTTTTGGGTTCAGTTTAACAAAAAACGAAAAATTCTAACCTGTCAGGCCGCGCATTCCAGGCCTTCCTGCAAAATAGATTTGGTGACTTTTGATTTTTTTGTCATCTTGGGTTTTTAACCATTATAAACAATATGTCTTGTTCATGACGGTTTGAACATATTTAAACAAAAGGTTATGCTTGAAATTGAAAACCAATGGCAAACGCAATGCGCATTACTTCACATCCATACTTTGAAGGTATAAGTTTCAACTACATGTATTCATTTTAAACTGTGTAAAATAAACTTTATTCGTTCTTCTAATGTACACATTATACTTATAGATATACATGTACGTATTATCACATACCTTTTGGACCAGGAGGGCCAGCCGGTCCAATATCACCCTGAAGACCAGGATCACCTGGAGGACCTTTTTCACCTGAATGAGTGTTCGAAGTAAAGAACAATGTGAATACTGGTGAAGACTGACACGAAACAGACCATGAAACATACGAATAACACTCAACAATTTACTTAAATACTAAACATCATATAGGATTACATATATGAAGAAGTTATGAATTATTAAGATTTAATTTTATGGATACTTCTTAAAATGATCTAATCGCACAGAATCAGTTATATTAATTTGTCCGAACAGCATAACTCATTTAGATATTACCTGGTGCACCCATTTTTCCTGGTCGTCCTTAAAAACAAGAAATTAATTACATTGATCAAAGCCAAAGAACATAGAAACGTATATATTTTAATTTCATAATCAATCGGGAATTGTTACTACATGTATCACTGTGGCGTATCACGTGTTGCACAAATGATATGTTCCACGGGAACCCCTTTGATTAAACCAAGTAAATACTATCTAAATCTACTGTGTATGAATTTATTTTAGGCCTATCATACGGTCATTATTATTAATTATATGATGGTAATTTATTCTGCTCAAGAATAGACGCATATTTGGAGAACACTTAAACAGAAAAGTTTGTATCTGTCCGTGCACCATATCATAACATGTGGCGAGCATTGAAAATTTTCTTTTTAAGTGTTCTCCGACTACACGTCTATTCTTGAACAGAATAGATTACCATCATATCATTGATGATAATGGCCATATGAAAGGCCTACAGTAAAATCATATAAAGTAGATTTAAACAGTATTTACTTGTTTAATCAAAGGGGATTCCCGTGGAACATATCATTTGCGTATCACGTGATACGCCACAGTGTCCATGGTATAAACTGAATCGCATTCCGACAAAACTTAGCTGAATTACACTTTTCAATTTAAGCAATGGTATTATTGGCAATATTATTGTAGGAGGGCATAGCTAGATCTTTGTGTTGCACTTGGAATTTGTACAGGACAATTTCTGTTATTCTCTTTCCATTTTTCTCATTTATGATTCGATGTTATATGACATACTAAGAGAATGTATCCGAAAATGAATTATAGCAACTACATGTCCAGGAAAAAAAAATAATATTACATTTTTGTTTTTGTTTTAAAAAAGGGGGTATCTAATATCTGTTATTCTCTTTCTATTTTTTTCTCATTTATGATTCGATGTTATTTGACATACTAAGAGAATTTATACGAAAATAAATTATGGCAACTACATGTCCAGGAAAAAAATGATAGTACATTTTTGTTTTTGTTTAAAAAATGGGGGTATCTAATATCTGTTATTCTCTTTCCATTTTTTTCTCATTTATGATTCGATGTTATTTGACATACTAAGAGAATGTATACGAAAATGAATTATGGCAACTACATGTCCAGGAAAAAATGATAGTACATTTTTGTTTTTGTTAAAAAAAAGGAGGTATCTAATATCTGTTATTCTCTTTCCATTTTTTTCTCATTTATGATTCGATGTTATTTGACATACTAAGAGAATGTATACGAAAATAAATTATGGCAACTACATGTCCAGGAAAAAAAATGATATTACATTTTTGTTTTTGTTAAAAAAATGGGGGTATCTAATATCTGTTATTCTCTTTCCATTTTTTTCTCATTTATGATTCGATGTTATTTGACATACTAAGAGAATGTATACGAAAATAAATTATGGCAACTACATGTCCAGGAAAAAAAATGATATTACATTTTTGTTTTTGTTAAAAAAATGGGGGTATCTAATATCTGTTATTCTCTTTCCATTTTTTTCTCATTTATGATTCGATGTTATTTGACATACTAAGAGAATGTATACGAAAATGAATTATGGCAACTACATGTCCAGAAAAAAATGATAGTACATTTTTGTTTTTGTTTAAAAAAAGGGGGTATCTAATATCTGTTATTCTCTTTCCATTTTTTTCTCATTTATGATTCGATGTTATTTGACATACTAAGAGAATGTATACGAAAATGAATTATGGCAACTACATGTCCAGAAAAAAAAAATGATAGTACATTTTTGTTTTTGTTTAAAAAAAGGGGGTATCTAATATCTGTTATTCTCTTTCCATTTTTTTCTCATTTATGATTCGATGTTATTTGACATACTAAGAGAATGTATACGAAAATGAATTATGGCAACTACATGTCCAGAAAAATAAATGATAGTACATTTTTGTTTTTGTTTAAAAAAAAGGGGGTCACTAATATCTGTTATTCTCTTTCCATTTTTTTCTCATTTATGATTCGATGTTATTTGACATACTAAGAGAATGTATCCGAAAACGAAATTATGGCAACTTCATGTCCAGGAAAAATATGATAGTACATTTTTGTTTTTGTTTAAAAAAAGGGGGTATCTAATATCTGTTATTCTCTTTCCATTTTTTTCTCATTTATGATTCGATGTTATTTGACATACTAAGAGAATGTATACGAAAATGAATTATGGCAACTACATGTCCAGGAAAAAAATGATATTACATTTTTGTTTTTGTTTAAAAAGAAAAAAAGGGATATCTAATAAGACTCGGTTGCAGTACCCAGAGCAAAACATCGATATAATCCTAAAGTGATAGTAAGTGATCACATACCTGTTAAACCTCGCATTCCTGGTCGACCTACAAAAAGGAAAGAAAAGCAATATAGTGACACTAATGTTTGATTAACTAGATTAATTCATTAAGGAAATATCTTAATTGTAAAATGTTTTATTAAGAAAACAATTCAATGATAAAGAAAGGTATTAACAACAATGAAATAAAGAAGATCCTGGTAACAATCTCAACAGCACTCATAAAAGAGCACCAAATTGAGCTTCGACGGACCCCTAGCAAGACAGAAGTTGGAACAGGTACTCGGGAGGAGTAAGCATCCTCTGTTTGACTAGCCGCACTAGCCGTCGATTTTCACGCACGAAAATGAAAACAATATCTACAAAACATGCACTATCTGAGGCTATGTCTATATAAAAAGTGCTATGGTAACCATATCAGGGAAAATATATTTAAAACACTTACTGTCAAACCCCTCGTGGGGAATGTAAGCTTTTATGCACTCACTCAGTATAAGAAATGGATCATTTTATCAGAACGGGGAACAAGTACTGAATCAAAATAATTCTAGAGGAGAAATATCTGTATAGTAATTGCGAATACATAAAGGTGAAAAGACGCCAAGGAATAGAACATATTGTATTTCGAGCAACTCTTTGCTGGAAAAATGAAATATAAGTAATATAAAGTGATAAAAACACTTGACCTATTTACCTGTTTTACCAGCCGGTCCCGGTGGTCCTTGTGGTCCAACTTCACCAGCTGGACCTATAAAAATAGTTGTTATAGGAAAGACTGTCATTCGTTGTATTGCCAAAAAAGTTTTTAAAACCATTTCAATTCATGATGATTCATTGATAACGTTGACTATTTGCGTTAAGTTAAAAGATATAATTACCCTTTTATGAGATCTAAATTAAAAGTTTAATTTGTTGAACAGCATTTTACTTATTATTGATATATATGTAAGCTTTTATGCACTCATTCAGCATGTGAAATGGATCATTATATCACAACAAGGACCAAGTTCTCTAATCATTGTACATAAAAGCAAATTAAAAATATTCTTGTTTCAAGTTGTCAGTTTTCTTAATGAATATGCATAGAAGGTGTACTTACCAGGATTTCCAGCTGGACCAAGTTCACCGGGTGTGCCATCAGCTCCAGCGGCTCCTTATTTATAGATAAAATATTTGGAAAGACAAATTTGAATAAAATAGTCATTTCAATCAATACATTGATAAAGATTATTTTTTAAAATATGATTTATAGTAGTTGTGTACCTGAAACGTGCATGTCTGGTCTATGTTGCAAATTTATCTGTTCTTAAATGATGCTATTGAATTTTGAGACGTTTAACATTATTTGAGCATCATCACAGCAATTGGAAAAATATCCATTTATAGGGTTTCGAGCGTTTCTTATCATATTTTAATTGTAACAGAAAAAAGCAAACCTGAGTAAAGGAATATTTAACTAGTTATGATAAGGAAAAAAATGAAGGGTTACTATTCTGCTGTCAGAAAGCACTTTTCTGAATAGAGATATCTCAAATTGTGTGCACTTCACACGCATGTTTTGGATAATAAATCCCCATGAGGGATACCAGAATTATTTGCTACCATCCCTTGTATCATTTCAAAATTTAAGATATTTTTTTGTCAAAAGCAAAAGGCTTCAAATTATTTGTGAAGTTTATTCAGAGATTTAATGAAATGAATGTGACCAAATCCATTTGAAGGTCGATTACATTCTATACTTTAATAATTATTATAATTAAGAATAAGATGTCAGGTTTTCAATTAATGATGTAAAGATATGAATAAAGCCTGTGTTTGTGAAACACGAATGCCCCCGGTGGCATCTTTGTTAGTATTAATTAACACTTTCTATTAAGTATATAAAAGGTCAAGGTCATGGCCACTAGGTTAAAAATGTTTGGTATCAATTGAAAAAATCTTGTGACAAGGAATAAACATGTGAAATATGAAAGCCCTATCACTTACCACACAAAGGTTATGATCAATGTTAAAGTTTTTGTAAAATAGATCAAAGATCAAGGTCAAGGTAAAAAATGGTGGTAATAGAAAGGTCTTGTCATAACAAATGTAAATGTGAAATATGAAAGCCTTATCACATACCATTGAAAAGTTATGCCCAATGTTTAAGTTTTTGAAAAAAATAGCTATTAGGTCAAAGGTCAAGGTCACGAGGTAAAAAATTTGGTATTACTAAAAAGGTCTTGTCACAAGGAATACACTTGTGGAATATGAAAGGCCTATCACTTACCATTCAAAAGTTATGCCCAATATTAAAATTTTTGAAAAGAAGGTCAAAGTTTAAGGTCAAGGTGACAAGGTGAAAAATTTGGTATCAATGGAAAGACCTTGTCACAAGAAATGCAAATGTGAAATATGAAAGCCCTACCATCTACCATTCAAAAGTTATGCCCAATGTTAAAGTTTTTGAATAGTAGGTCAAAGGTCAATGTCAAGGTCACAAGGTAAAACATTTTGGTATCAATATGAAATATGAAAGCCCTATCACTTATCATTCAAAAGTTATGTCCAATGTTAAAGTTTTTGAAAAGTAGGTCAAAGGTCAAGGTCAAGGTCACGAGGTAAAAAAAGGCCTTGTCACAAGGAATACACATGTGAAATATGAAAGCTCTATCACATTTCATTCAAAAGTTATGCCCAATGTTAAAGTTTTTCAGACAAACAGACAAACAAACGGACAGGCCAAAAACTATATGCCCCCGAATCTTTGATTACAGGGGCATAAAAAATGTTGCAAAAGAAAAGTATCACTCTGACGCCAGAGTTGGAGTGTTAAGTAAAAAAAAACCACTTAAAACACTCAATGCGGATACGTGTGTTAGCAGCTCAATATGACAATAAGAAGGTAATAAGTAAGTAGTACGAACCTGGACGACCTATCAAATGAGAAAAAATCCAAAGTTACAAATAAATCAGTATTCATTGGCAAAAAAAGTTTATGTTAAATTCTATCTCAAGAATAATATCTAAGAAATTATGATATTTTTCAAATGTCCCCTTCAAAATTCAAAAGGTGGTTATTCGAATTAAGTGAAGATTAAAAACCCACATTAATGTATTTTTTAAAATATATTTCCTTTCCCTTCAAATGATGAAAAACATATATTCTTATGTTGAAAGAAGCAAAAATTAGAAAAATAGAAAGAAGAAAATATTACCTGTTAGGCCTCGCATTCCGGGTCTCCCTAAAAGCGATGTATATTGATTAAATAATAATTATGAAAAAAATATTTTCCATGTATATGTCATTTCAACGTCGTATTTGAAAGAAAAGGTGAACACCAGTAAATTCCTCTAGCAAATATCCTTAAAAGACATAACATTTCTACCCATAATGCCAAACATGGTAGATGTGGAACAGGCAAATTCAAGATGCATTAGTAATTTTTATAAGTATGTGATATATAAGATTTCGTCCCGCATGTCTTCTTAAAAGTTTTAGGAATTTCCAATTAGGTTTAAAGAACAATGAATGGGAGAATTGATTATCTACCCTGTGCACCGGCATCGCCTTTGGGTCCCTGAGGGCCTTCTGGTCCTGCTGCGCCTTTAGAATGAAAGCAGAATACAAGTAATATTTCATGCGATCATTTGGATAACCATAATTTCCGTCAGCTTTTTAAATATACATTGGAAAAGAAGGAGAAATTAAAGAGGTACGTTAAGGATTATCAAGATATATTTCTTTTTTGATTATCTGAGGTACATCATACTTGATTATCGTGATAGTAGTTAAATTTGAATCATAAATTGAATCAAGTTAAGGAATGTCCTTTGAGATTGCCTTGCCGAATATTTCATACAATTCATAAATTGGATGAAATATATTCTCACCGAAAAAAAAATCAAGATAACAAATGTAATACGTACCTGGGCGACCTACGAAACGAGAAATTAATATTCAAAATGAAAAAATGATATTTTAACATTTATTTTCAATATAATATATATTCAGAATATCCTATACATACATGTATATATGCATGGTTGACACATCCCCAACACATATAAGCATGAGTTAATACATTAGATTATTTAACTAAGAAAGAATGAAAATATTCATAATTCGGTAATGAAGTAGAAAAGGCTATGACATTTGCATGGAAATTGAGGTAGAATAATGTCAGCATTAGAGTAATTGTGTATTCTAAATAAAATGTATACCGCAATTTTCAACCAACTTAAAATGTCAAAACTGTTTAATAAACTACATGTATTACCTGTTAATCCTTTTAATCCAGGTCTCCCTAAAATCAGAAGAAATCAAAATGATGATGCGGACTGATTTAATTATAATTGCTTTTATAAAAATGAATACTGACTGATCTGATTTTACATAGTATCTAATATGATTATTAACAAAAAGGAATATATACAGATAAAGCATACTCAGTTATGAGGACAATTGCAAAACACATGTAAAACGCAGAATATTTTTCATCGAGTTGTTATGACTTGTAATTGATACTAGCAGTAGACTTTTACTCCTACCGGTCAGCAAGTCGCTATCTCTTTAGGGATTACACTTCGGTTTAGACAGTAATCAACTGCATGTTTTACGTCTTTCGGTATTTTTTGGACATAACTTTCATAGTCTTTGGCCATATTTCAGTGTTTAGATTGAAGATCACTGACCAGGGTTAAGAACCAGAAACGTGCATGTCTGGTCTACGCTGCAAATTTATCAGATGATATGAATTTGAAGACGTGTATCAATAGACCATTTAAATTTTTTTGAGAGTTTTAAAGTGTGATATTATTCAAGACTACGATAGATCTTCCAAAGATAACTGTGGGAAATGAGTCAAGTGCGCTAATTCATGATATGTTTGCCAGATTTTGCCCTGTTTCCGCTAGAATTAATTTGCGCTAAAAGAAGAACACAAACAGTATTTCGTTTGTTCGCTTGCAGTCTTTATTTGGTCTGCTGTAATATTTGCTTTGATTAGTTATTTTTTGTACTCTTGATTTTTCATAGATATTTTGTGGTTGTTTCTATATATTTTGCTTAGAGAATACAGTTTACAAAAATTCAAAAACAAAGAAAAATATTCTAAAATAATCAAATAAAGAAGGAAAGGGGTCCTTGTAACACTTAACAATTCAAAATCCTATGGCGTTTTATAATTTTAGATTTTTGATATTATAACCAAAAATCTTGAATATCAAACTTTTGAATTTTGGAAGGTTAGACTTTAACTAAAATTTCGAAAATCTATAACGTTTTGATTTTTGAGTATAAAATCCTAAACTTTCAAATACTCTAAGCCGTTTTAGAGATTTCAGTTTTTTGTGCACAGTTTAAAATTCTAAACCCGTCTGTTTTACACTTAACAATTCAAAATGTTTAGACTTTTAGCATCTTAGATGTTTTACATTTCTTTCAAAACCCTTAGAAAAGTTTAGATTTTTAAGTAAAATGTCATTAATACAAAAAGTTAAGATTTTTTAGAACTTAAGAGTTTTGACTTAAAACCTATACTTCCAAATAATATTATGGAGGGGGATTAGGGTCACAATGCTATTTGACTTGCTTACATGCTTCATGCTATGTTGCTTCATTCAATGTTTGATTATTCCATGTTCATTTGTTTTGCTTTCATTTCAAATTGACTTTATTGCATTTGTCTTCCTTCTTTATGCAATGTTGCTTCCTTGCATTTTACATTTGTCCTTCGTCAATGCATAATTGTCGTTCTACCATGCGTTATGACATCTTTCGTTGTGCCATCATTCTTTCGTCCTAATGCCATTATTGCTTCGTCAATGCTAACCTCAATTTTGATACCAGGTGGCGCTCTGTTTGTGTCCGTTCCTTGAAATGAACTTTGAGACGTCCCCTGTTGCAGTACTTGGAAAAATGAGTTATAAGTAGCGGAAAAAAGCAAGAGCCGATTGAAATATTTGAACAACAAAAAAAAAACAAAACAGGAGAAATCAATAAATGATAAGTACTTGAGCCTTTTCTGTTTGTTTGGTTCTTTTGTTTGTTTTCTCATTAATACAGTAATAGCCATTTGGGAATTTGAAAGCTCTAAGTTTTACATCGGTGTGGAAATGACATCGTGGCTCAGCGGTTATCGTGCCAGAGACTAGTCGCAGTTTTCTTTTCCGCGTGGGTTCGAATCCCATCGGCTACATAATTTTTTTTTTCTGAACTGTGAGTAGGAAATTATATAAAAGTCAGTTTTTTCTGAGATATCGTGGGAAAGGCGGTATTTCATATCGAAAAATTCTAGATAAATTGAAACTGCCGCGCGTCCTACACTGATCGAACCTAGAGATCAACATCCCCCGGCCCCATTGATTCAGTCAATAATGCAGTTTCTAGTCTCCTTTCATAATTTTGACCTGAAAATTTACCTTTTGACATCTCTGTATCCCAAAATTACTCCAAGCTGTTGTCCTGGACAAGAGCGTAGGAGATGGGGGGGGGGGGGGGGGGGGGGGAGCGGGGGCCGCGCTACTGCTCGCCAGTTCTTTATAGACTTTCTGAATAATTTAGCTATTCTGAACCATCCTTTATACATATTACTTTATCCATGTACATGAAGACATTTAACTCAATCTAAATAGAATGTTATTACATGTAATGATAGAGGGTATAGAAAATATTTTCTGATAAGTCAATATTTTGCTAAAAATAATTCCTGGCTTGCTACCACTCGCCAGACATTTATGAATTCATGTATTCAAAATTTAGAATTGCACCAGAAATGTTAAAATTTGTGCATACCGAACAGGAAACCCCATATTTTTTAATCTCTTTCTCCCCCCCCCTTGTTTTTTTTTTATTATCTATTTATTTATTTTATTTATTTATCTTATTTATTTATTGGGTTTTTTTTTCTTGCTTGCTAAAAATTTTGGGATGTTGTGCCCCTCCACTTTTCAGGCAGAGCTACGCCGTTGCCGGCGTTGGTCCAGGACTACGCCTGCTCAGGAACGTGGCACAAAATTCACAGCCTTTTGCAACAATGGCCAAAATTTACACCTTTATTGTGTTCCTATACTCCGTGTCAGGAGCGCAAGGAAGGTATATGGCAAACTTGTCAGATTCTTCTCAGTTGTTCAGTGGCGGATCCAGCGCCCCCTTTGCCGGGGGTCAAGGGGCGAATTTTACCGATTCTGCTGATTTTACTGATGTACCTGTTTTTTGCCGGGAAAATATTGGGTCTGTGCAGGAGCATCCCCTAAATCCGCCACTGTTGTTCGACCCAAGATTAATGTTAAGATTGAAATCCAAGCGTTTGATGCTTGCAAGGATTGACCTTGAACATTAACCTTCATAAGTCCATACTTCAAAGTCAATTGTTATAGAAGTTTTATCTTTTTATGCAAGAATCATCCTATTTATGGTACAAAAACGACATTGACGGGCATATAAAAGGCAATTAATTAAAATTATGACTTTTCATAGACGACAGTGAGCCAACGAAGCTTTCGCAAAGTTTTGTAATAAAAAATGATTTTTTATTTCAACTGAATAATGATAACATACAGTTGCCCGCCATTTTTTTTCCAAAACAATACCCCCCAAGAAAAACTGAAAAAAAATGTATCAAAAACATTTTTATAAGTACCCCCAATTTTTTTCCTACATCCTCTTCTGGGCAGATGGACAACATGGTCAATTACATCATGATACATAAAATTAACAAAAGGAAAAAAAGATTTTCCTCGTCCGGGATTCGAACCCACTCGGAAAAGTGTGACACACAAAAATGTGTCCACGGTGGTAACCACTATGCCACGAGATTCTTCACCCTATTATGTAGTTTATAGTGTTAAAAATTACAAAAATCTGATGCATACAAAATCAAATATTTACTAATTACTTCATAATATTTTTCAAATATTTATACAGCCAATCTACTTCTGTCCTCTCGTGCGATAATATAATTACTTTCCGAACGATACTGTAGTAGAATTTAAAAGAAATTTCTAACGACAGGGGATGTTTCAAAGTTCATTTCAAGGATCGGGCACATGCGGTCGCGCGAAGCGCCATCTGGTATCAAAATTGAAGTTAGCATTGACGAAGCAATAATAGCATTAAGACGAAAGAATGATGGCAGTAAGAAGGATGTCATAACGCATGGTATAATGACAGTTATGCATTAACGAAGGACAAATGTAAAATGCAGGGAAGCAAAATTACACAAAGAAGAAAGATAAAGTCAATTTGAAATGAAAGCAAGACAAATGAACATGGAATAATCAAACATTGAATGAAGCAACATAGCATGAAGCATGTAAGCAAGTCAAATAGCATTGTGACCCTAATCCCCCTCCATATAATATCGCTTCAGGTTTTTCGATTTTTAGAATTTGAAAAAAAATCTATTTCAGGGCTAAACATCCGTTATTCTTGCAGCTCCTTTATTAAATTTCAAGAAAACGGAATTAATACATACCTGGAGCACCGGCGCCTTTAGGTCCCGGAGGGCCTTCTGGTCCTGCTGCGCCTTTAGAATTGGAGTAATGTTATTGTTTATGTATTATTTGGTCAGCCATCTTCCCCGAAAGATTTTTACATGCATAAAAATGTCCAGGGTTTTTTAATCAAAATGGTTAAATTCATGATAATTCCATAATTAATATCCTTTTACGTTTGACTTAGATACTTCAATGATAATTCAAGAGACAATAAATGAGTTTAGGAAGGTGAGTTTTGAGATGTGCTAATGTATGGTGTAAATGATGAAATCCACAAAGATTGTAAAAACAAAAACGATTTTTCACTAAATTGAAAAAAAAATGATACATGTACGTACCTGGACGACCTATGAAACGAGAAATTTTAAAACATTCAAAGTTAAAGAAAAAAATATATGTAAACATATATACTCAATATGATTTATATGAAAAATGAATAATCTATTTTTTGAATAAAGCATTAAGGATATCAAATAAATATGTATGCATGACATGTACAACCCTTACATATACATGTATGGGTCAATAGCTTAAACTATTTTACAAAGAAGGAATGAAACTATTCATGATTTGGTATTACTGTACAACAGGCCCCGCCTTTGTATGGAAATTGACTTAGAAAAACATCCGCAATGATGTGGATGATTATATATCAATCAAATATATATCCTAAATTTCAATGGACTTGAATCGTAAATTAAGAAATTACCTGTTAATCCCTTTAAACCAGGTCTCCCTAGAAATTAAAAAGAAGATACTTCAAAATCAAAGCAATAATGCTGGCTGATTAGATAATGATTGTACCGTAAATCGGGAATTTTTCGCGTGTGTCTAATTTTCGCTATTTTCGCGAGCATAATCAAATCGCAAAAAATGAACATAGTGAAAAAAGACACAGATCTTAATCCTTGATCTGGTTAATAGATCAGCGAAAATTAGACTCAGCGAAGAAAAGACACACCTTTTTATGGTCATTTTCGCGAAATTTACCCGACGAGAAAATTACCCGATATACGGTACGTTTGAGCATGTTACGTAATTGATCTGATTTTAATATCGATTCTTATTAACATATCATCAAATAGGACAACGTACAGATCGAAAAGACAACGAAATATTCAGTTGCAAAGATAATTGCGAAAAACAAGTATGCCAAACAATATTTTCAACGGAGTTGTACTGACTGGAGACCGGTTCTAGCATTAGATAATTACTCGTTAGCGAGTATACTTCCTCGAGTATTCTGGTTGGAGATCCCCCACTTTCTTTCCGGTCAGACAGTATACCACTGTATGTGTACTTATTTTTACGGAATTCATGTGTGAGCAGAGTAAGCGCTATCAAAGACTAAGCATAATGTTTTATCTGCCATAGATAATTATGGAAAATGAGTCAAATATGCGCCAGTTTATTAGAACACGTACATTTTTGTTTGTTCGTTTGACTTTCCATTTTGTCCGATTTAATATCTACTTTTATATATCATTTTTGTTTGACTTTTGATTTTTTATCGATATTGTGCTCTTGTTTCTATATCTTGCTAAAGGAAACGCATTTAACAAAAAACAAATCCAAATAAGAGAAAATTACTTTCTGATAAAAAACAAAGGTCGATTTCCATGTTTTCAAAACAATTTGAACCTCAAGTGGTTATATTTTTTAATTAAAGTAGTTCAAAAATTTTACCTGCAATTAGATCAAATATTCAACATTATGTAATGTAATGTGCTCTATAAAGTTATCATTGGCGTTTTGGACAAATGATTAAATATTATGAATACGTAATCAATATCTACCTGGAGCACCGGCGTCGCCTTTAGGTCCCTGTGGACCGGCTGCCCCTGCTGCCCCTGCTGCTCCTACTGCGCCTGCTGCGCCTAGACAATTGGAGGTAAAGTTAATATTTATGTGACCATTTTATCAAACCTCATTCCTATGTGTTTCTTATTTACATCAGAAATAAAGAGGTTTTAAAATCAAAATGGTTAGATTCATGATAATTCCGTTATGGCTTTTCTTCTATGTTTCTTTTTAAAAGGTACTTCAGTGATAGAAACTTCATGAGAAATTGGAAAAAAGTAAAGAAAAATGGCTTTTGAGATGTGTTATAGTTTAATATTGATAGACATTCACAGAAATGATGAAAAAGCAAAAGATCTTTGATAAAAAGCAAAAGATTTCTGACTGAAGCTTAAGAAGACATCAAAAAGTTTATACGAACCTGGGCGACCTATAGAATGAGAAATTTATATTCAAATATAGAAAACAAAATTGGAATTTTAACATTTATTTTCAATATGATATGTATGGAACTGAATCATTTATATTGTAAATTGTACATTAAGGATATCCAATGCATTTGTAATCATGACAGACTAATCGTCAACATGTACATGTATGAATTGATATATAATATTAGATAATTAAAAAAGTTACGAAAGAAAATATTCACCATTTGTCATTACAGCACAAATGGCCCAGACACATGTATTCAAATTTATTTCGAATCATTGTAAATACAATATGTAATTGGAATTTTCACCGTAAATTCAATCGATTTAAAATGTCGAAACTGTATAATAAGAGAGTACCTGTTAATCCTTTTAATCCGGGTCTCCCTGAAAAAAAATCAGATAAATGATTTGACAATATAAAATAAAAAATATTGTGCTGACTGAATCGATTATAATTGCATGTTTGAACACTTATATTGTAGCAGGATTTATTTGATTTTTTTTATCGTATCTAATGGAAAGATCAACAACATAGCGAAAAGGAACAGGTATAGATCGGATCGGAAAACAAGAAAATTTGCTTTAAATTATCACTCGTTGTGATCAACTGGTAATGTCTTTACTGACTTTAGTTCAGTGTAGATTATACACTCATTTCGCCAAATTTTTCACTTTGCCTGGTTTAATATTTTCAATGATAAATATTTTTTGGATCAATAATTTTTCATAGCTGTTGAGTGGGTTTCAAAACATCCAAAAGCGAGACCAAAATCAAACATCCAAAAGATATACAAAAATCAAACAAAAATCTATGAAAGAAAAAAGGGGAAAACCCTCTAGCCAAAATGCTGGCTCTATTAAAACGCCAAAGAAATTTCTTGTTTAGGCAGTGGATAAATCAATAGAAACTCAAAAATGCACATGTACAATTATTTACCTTTAGCACCTGGTTCACCTTTAGGTCCGGGAGGGCCCTGAGGTCCTGTAAGTCCTACATTGCGTGAGTGGAAATGAAAAGGTTAATTTCTATATTTTTACAATTTAGCTATATATTCAGATTGTTATACGAAGACAGAAACACTATCATAGCAGTGGTAATTCTCCATTACAAAACTCAACTTTTTGCAAACAGTTTGCAATAAGTGGAGTTGGAACCAGTCAGATGGTTGAAAATATATGTATTCGATTACAAGATGACATTCTAAAGAATTGTCATCTTAAAATGGGATTTTTTTAATGCACATAATGGTCTAAACAGGGTGCACAAAAAACCCCTATTATATGTGATAATTTGTGCTCTTAAAATCCTCAACACAGGTAAGTGTTCGATTACTGCTACGATAATACCTGTCGGACCAACTGGTCCAGGATCTCCTTGAGGACCTGCTTTTCCTTGAAAAGACAAAAAGTTTGAATTTTATGAATCAATAGACAGATGCATATTACTAATTTAAAAAAAAATTGATAACAATGGATTCAAAAGGATTTGAAATAAAGATTTGTAATTCCTCTTCTTATAATTATTTCCCCTCCATCAGAAGTTTCTAATTGTTCTTCTTATAATGATTTCCCCTCAATCAGAAGTTTACAAGAAAATTGAAAATAAAATAACGCAAAGAATTTCGCAAAGGCTTGAAGTAAATATAAATGTATCACAGTAATACCATATTGCGCTGTACGACACCAAGTTAGCATGACTTGAAGATGGCATGAGGAAAGAATGATTTAGAAAATTTAAAGAAATTAATACAGAAATTGACAAGAAAAAGTACTCAATATTCACTATAGTTTCATAAATTGATGTTAAGGTCATTTTCAGATTTTTTTCTTTCGCATAGAAACCTCACCCGCTGCACCTGGTCTACCTGAAAAATGACGAACAACAACATATTAAAAAGCAAACTTTAAAGTATTTATATTTGAAATAAGAAATATTTGAGTAAAACTTCATTCCGCAAACATCTCAAACAACGACTCACCAGTTAACCCTCGCATTCCTGGTCTTCCTGCTGCACCTATCAATGATATTTTAAAGGTTCATTGATGCAAGAGCCATATTTGATAAAAAAAATCAGCACCGATTTTTCGTTACCATTTGGACTGTTAGAGACCGGACAATCATGTCAGAGCTCATCGTTTCCTCACTTTATTCTTAAATGTGCATATCTAAATTCAAAACAGAGGGCGCTACTGAAATGAATTTTGGTGGCTCCTCTGGAAGCATCACTGATGAGAATTTAATATTCGAAACACGTGTCTGGTGCAGGGAAAATTGGTTTGGAATTTTCTTCATGTAGGTATAGAGTTGGACACTTATGTATTATTATGTATTGCAATTAATGTGTCATGTTTTGTTACCATTTAGTGACCAGGCAATCATGTCAGAGTTCATGACTTGCTTGGTCTATATATTGCCATTCATGCTTTGATGTGTCTGCTTTTTGTACTTGGACTGTTCAGCATAGGTAATGTTGCGTGTCTCATTGTCCTCTGTTGCTTTCTTAAGGGGGTCCAGAACAGAATCCGAAAGAACCCCATCGGAAAGTTCTGGATCAATTATGACGTCACAATAGAAACGGTGACATTGGCGCGTTTTTCTCAATAACGTCAGGATTAGGTAACGTAGAAATAAGGGGTAGGGGGTAACAAAATCACTATAACTTAAAAACTGACGGTCAAATTTCAATAGGAATCTATCGGTGGTTTACATGACATATGAAGAAGATAATATCAAGTTTTTACGGAAAATAAATGATAGGGTTTCAGATAAACGGACTTTATGATTAAAAATTAGCAACTCAAAGACATTTTGAAAATAGATATAAATTTATCTTTTCGACAATATCTTTTAAAAGTCTTAGTGATCATGTATAATTCTATACATATCCGATTGCCAACATCGAAAAATACAGAACTTGTTAATCTTCTGCCTCTGCAGAAGATTTGTAACTGTTTTTCATAACCTAAAAAGTATTAATTTTAACGTCACATTTACGGCGCACTTTGGGGCTTTCAATTGGTATATATGTACGTTCGTAGCTTCAAAACTAACGATAAAAATTGATGAAACTTTGCATGTAGAAAAAGTATGTTTCAATTAATTACATTTATAATTTTTAGGAAAATTAAATGATAGGATCAAATTTAAGTCTGGCTGTCCTGGACTTCCTTAAGTTGATGTGTTTAGTGCCCCTTGTTTGTCACAATCGTGTGAATGAGTTTTGGTGTAATCAATACAGGTTAGTCATGCTTGAGATCTTTTCTAGAATCTTTATTCCATTTCGGAAATAACTCGTGTTCTATTATTATGAGATACAGATGGAATTTTTATACAGTTGCTTTCCATTGGTCAAATAATTGTATACATTGACGATGTTCACTTTGTTTCAGAGATCACATGAGTAGAGTTGCCTACCTGGTTTCCCTGCACCTGAAATAGATGTAAAATAAATTATTCAAATGAAACATGTTCCACCACCATCATCTCATGACAATGTGGATTTTTCATTGATTTATTCATGTGATTATAATGGACTCTGTCCGCTTAAAGGGCATTCAATTTCAAACAATGAAGCAAACAATTTCAAAGTCAGGGAAGTGAGTATACATTCGTATATATTTATGTATAAGAGGGGAAAGAAAGAAAGTGCATAAACTTGCCATTTGTTAAAAGTCGACAAACGAACAATCGGTGCATATATCAACGGAAGTTTGAAAACATGGAGATTTTAAATCGAGAAGATGAAGATGATAGTTTTAAGTGGATTGTAGGGTTAGAACCTTCTTAGTTTTTCGTTGATTTAGATCTAACACTCTCCTCCGAAAGATGCAAAGAATTGACTAGCAATGTCTATCCGGGGACTACTCATTAGCAGTACGGTTAAAGCACGTCGTTTTTATATACAAGATGAAAAAGTAAAACTATTTGATACCTACCAGGAGGTCCTTGTGGCCCCTCGGCTCCTGGTTTACCTGTAATTGTGAAGCATTTCAAGTAAGTATGGCATTTTTCTGGAGAACATATGTTGGCAATACAAAATCTCAAATCGAAACCCCCTCCCCCAAAGAAAAAGTTTTCTCTAGGTAAAAAAATGTTTACCCGTGAGTCCTCTTATTCCTGGTCGACCCACATCGCCTGTTCAAATAAATGAGAACACATTGTCATTATGAAGAATACATTGTCAAAAAAGTATAACCATTGCTTCTTAAAGAGTTCTTTAGTCATTAGGTGGTTCAAACAAGTAAAAAACTTTTCATCAAAGTGATTAAAAAATATTAGGAAGATAAAAACTCAGTATGTGAATGACGAAATAATTCCTTAAAGGCGAAAAATAATAATTCCATACCCTTTGGTCCTGCATTTCCAGCTGGGCCTAGAAGAAAAGGTTTCATATAATGTTTTATCAAATAAAATCGTAGAAAGAAAAGCCAAATTTGATAAAATTGTCATAAATTATATGTTTTACGTCTTCAAATTCATTAGCATCATTTTAGAGCAGATAAATTAATAGCATGAACCAGATTTCACTTTTCTAGTGTTGCTAACGTTACGGTACCCAATGATGCTAGGAAACTTAATCTTTAACCTTATTCAATTTCATTTTCCTTAATCTTGCATACAAAAATTTCTAACAAGCAATGATTTTTCTTGAAATATAATACCAATAGGTCCTAAGGGTCCTAAAGGTCCAGGTTCTCCAATTGGACCGGCTGGTCCTTGTATTCCTGGGGGTCCTTGATGTCCTGGCTTTCCTGGATATAAATGAAAGAGTTTTTGAAAACAGTATCCTTTGTATTTCTTTTGAGATCGTGAAACTTGCAATTATATTTTAAAATAGAAAATGCCACAATCAAATCTTATTTTCCTTTTTGTAGCTATAAAATAAGCTTCATTTTTGATTTTCAGTTAGCATGGATTTCATTGTTACACTTGCCCTAAAAACCTAAGTTCTTGTGTAAATTAATGTGTTTGATGTTTTGTTTTAGTACAGAATAAATATTCCTTTAATGATGATTTTTATTTGAATTTACCGGTAAGTCCTCGTAATCCTGGTCTGCCTGGAATAATTATGAATTAATGTCATCAAATATGAATAAGTACAAGCAAGAGTTTGAAAAAAAAAACGTCACACTTATGTCAAAATTATACATTTTACAAAAGTATTTTTTTATCATGTCTATTCATTATCCAATGGTTCCAGTTTGATATTAATTCACCTTGGTCTTCGAAAAGGGCTCGAAGCGAAATCAAAAGTCTTATGAGCAGGAAACTTTGAATACAGATATCGAGCGTTATTTTCTGAATTTATCTCATTTTCTTTAATGAACACACGGAACCTCAGTTCTCTGAATGATTCCATTCTACTTGTTTTTGTTAAATCGCACTTTCGCAACAAGTAACAATTTGATTGGATCGATAAAATGTTAAATGGTGCAAGCAAATGGCCGAATAGACTGTTCGATGTCACCTTATTCCGAGATCCGTTCCTGAATCTGCCATCTAAACCAATCAGAGGGGAATAAAGGGGGAATATAGACCAAAATGGGGGATATATACTAAAATTGCGTGTGTACATTATTTACAGAAGAGAATGGGAGACAGAAAAATGTGTAAGGAGCTATATCTATCAAAAATTATAAATACATGGGATATTGTCTGATATTCTGTATTCCATACGTACCTGGTGATCCTGCACCTGGTGGTCCTTTTAAAAAGAATGATAAAAGACTAGAATGAGCACTCTTAATATTATAATGTATTTTAAAAGAAAAAAATATTTTGTTAGACATATTAATCTTAAATATAAAAAAGCAAGCAAAACAATATCGCACAAAATTACTTGTAATAACCATCGTCAGAAATTGTCTTTGAACAAATATATGTACATTTAGATAATGTCAATTCATTCTACAGAAAAAAGAATGAAGATAAACTTATTGCATACCATCTGGTCCTCGTTTTCCTTAATGAATAAAAAGAACAACAATCATAAAGAAATAGATGATTATGTATTATTTTCATTGCGATGGAAAAATGTAAATAATTTTAATCTGAATATATCAGGCTATGCCTTTTTTAAAAGGAAAAAATCTAGATTGTTATTTCCTAGATCTAAGGTTTTAATAGCGTAAACCCTATAGCCTCGAAGCTGATTTGGCCCCGGTCAATTTTCTTTAAATAAAGAGTCAGAGGCTGATATCGCTAAAGTGTGTATGATAATTAAATTGAAGGCAAGTTTTAAGGTATCATTAGATTCTGTAAGATTTTTGTAAGATTTTCATGGGTTCTATTTTTGGATATGCATATATAAATAAAACTGGAAGGAGTCACAACGTAGAGGTGATTTCCGGCGAGGGGCTCAGAATGGGGACGTGTGAAATTCAGTTCTTCGTGGTGTATTGGGAATTTCTCAAAAACGGAGCGGTAAATCCCTAAATAAATTTCATATATTATTTAGACAGATATTACCTTCAAATCAGCATAATTTTTATTTCAAGAAAAAATTTGGAACAATGGTCAAAATGGGACCAAAGTCCATCTGAATGACATGTCAAAATTTCCCTATTTTCACTTTCACTTTCGTTTTCAGAGTGACAATAGTATCGGAAAGGTATATATCATTTAGTACCAATGAAATCTACAGGAAATGATCTTTCTTTTGATATATCACTTTCTATATAAGCCATTTCTATTTAGTCAGTAAATGACGTCAGCTTTTGGGTGTAGAACACTAGTTTTTGAGGTCAAAGGTTTATGCTATTGTAACCTTTAGGACATATGAATGATGATACACAACATGTACACGTACAATTGGTATGCTTATTCATAAACAAAGTCCTTGGATACCATACATCAAAATTCACTATATAGCATGAACAAGACATTGAAAATGAAATATTGGGTGTCAGTCTTATGTTCAAAGAACTGTGAGGGTTTAAAGTAGGGTACCTAGAGGTTCTTTGATGAAAATACGACCAAAATGGGCATTTTGACGGAGGTTGCGGGCATGTTTATACGGCTTGCTGATTGAAAGATATACAAGTTACAGGACTTTGCAATACACCAAACTCTTCGAAAATTCCTATATTTTCAAATTATGTCAAGAAAAATTTCAATCGGTAAAATCAAAATATGGTTTAGGTTTTAATAGCGTAAACCCTATAGCCTCGAAGCTGATTTGGCCCCGGTCAATTTTCTTTAAATAAAGAGTCAGAGTCTGATATCGCTAAAGTGTGTATGATAATTAAATTGAAGGCAAGTTTTAAGGTATCATTAGATTCTGAAAGATTTTTGTAAGATTTTCATGGGTTCTATTTTTGGATATGCATATATAAATAAAACTGGAAGGAGTCACAACGTAGAGGTGATTTCCGGCGAGGGGCTCAGAATGGGGACGTGTGAAATTCAGTTCTTCGTGGTGTATTGGGAATTTCTCAAAAACGGAGCGGTAAATCCCTAAATAAATTTCATATATTATTTAGACAGATATTACCTTCAAATCAGCATAATTTTTATTTCAAGAAAAAATTTGGAACAATGGTCAAAATGGGACCAAAGTCCATCTGAATGACATGTCAAAATTTCCCTATTTTCACTTTCACTTTCGTTTTCAGAGTGACAATAGTATCGGAAAGGTATATATCATTTAGTACCAATGAAATCTACAGGAAATGATCTTTCTTTTGATATATCACTTTCTATATAAGCCATTTCTATTTAGTCAGTAAATGACGTCAGCTTTTGGGTGTAGAACACTAGTTTTTGAGGTCAAAGGTTTATGCTATTGTAACCTAAGTATATAATATTTTTCCCTTGTATATTTTATTTTCATTTCATATCATTCTATTCAGTAATAAATTTCATTTTTGAGTGTTTTCACTCAAAAAGTTTTTTTTCGAAATATATTTCTTCAAAGGATAAATAACAAAAGGGGCGTTAAGAATAGTGAAGCATCCACTGAATTCTTTTCATTGCATCTATCTAATTCAGATGTCAACGTTAATTAATTAAAGAGATGACACACCTGGTTTTCCATTAATTCCTGGGGGACCTGTAGAACAAGAAAAATTATAAGGCGTTTTAAATTTATTGTCTTTTTGCATTCCATTTGCAAAACAACAATAATGCACGGTTTCAAAAGTAAACAAACAAAGTTCACGTCAAGAGATGTTTAATAAATTTCGTAATTAGTAGAGGGTAATTAAACGTCTCACCTTGAGGCCCTGCCTTCCCAGGTGCTCCTGAATAGAAAAATATTATTTAAGACCAACGTGTATGAAATATACGAATAATTGTAGGGTAAAAGTTGTTGAGTTATATGCTTTAATGAAGAGGATATTATGAACGCTCTGAGAACTTAAAAACAATACTTTAGTTTTTTCCTTTGCATATCACGAAGTAAGATAATATCACTGAAAGGAGTGCTTTACTATATCTGTTTCTTTTGGACCAAGATAATTTTGATTAATCGAGAAATCATTTTACATTTAAAATTATGCAAAAAAGACTTGAAAAAATCTATTGATACAACCTGCACCAGGTGGACCACGATTTCCTGTAACAATACGATAATTTTAGCAAAACAGAAGAAGTATGTTAAAAAAGAAAAAATAAGGAAGAGAAAATTCTACTCTTAATCAAATTATCAAAGGAGCTGTAAGAATAAGACGTAAAATCTGCCCTGAAGAAGTCGAAAATTCAAAATGGGAAATTTGAAGAAATTTTTCATTAGAAATATCAATTTACTTAATGCATTTCTGAATATAATGTCCAGTTGAATAAATTATCAATAACAATACCGATATTTGGGTTAAAATGTGCGTTTTTTCTATAGAAATCAATGGAAAACGGAAAAGTTTTCTACAACATTGTTCCACCCCGAGTTACAGAATGCCACTTTTACCAAAGGTGTATTTTATTAATACCAATTTTCTGACCAAGTGGGATTATGTAAATCGGGGTGCAACGATGTCCCACAGGCGAAAAACGAAGAAAGGGGGGATGGGCTATTTTTTAAAGAATCTGACTTAAAAGCGGATGGATAGATGAAAGTTGTCAATTTCTTCTTGTTATACAATGGAACAATCTAAATTGAGTGGATTCCTATGAAATATACAACATACACGAATGAAATAAACGATATAAAGATGTCTGTTTCTACACAGTGTGTATTTCGCGCCTGAAAGCTTACAATATGTCTGTTTAGTATAAAATAAAACGGTTTTCAGTTTACGGATTTCGTATTTTAACGATTTCATTGACATACTGGTTTCGAAGTTATTTTTTCTTTTTCATTTTTAAAGTAAGAGGGGATCAAAACATAAAACACTTGAAATTTATGTAAAAATGCATTTTTTGTATATTTTCGTTCGCTATTTGACGTTATCAGACATTGTAACCCCCTACCTATTCAAGCCGTAATTATTAAATCTTAAATCAAATTTTTTAAAAATAAAATACTTATGAGAAATCTTCTAATATATCATATTTTTATCCTGAACAATCTTTTCCGTCAAAGGAATGACAGTGCACAAGAAATAATCGAATGATTTCAGGGCTAAATCAAGCCTTATTCTTACAGCTCCTTCGTAACACTACCCATGAACGTATCGGATGAATAATTCCTTTTCTATTTATGTCTAAAATATCCTTCACACACAACTCTACTAAAGCCCTTTTGCTCTGACCTTGGTAACCAATGTGAGAAGCATGTATGAATGTCTGGTAAATTGAACATGGGCACCGTTGTCTTGTAAGCTTAGTTTCAAGCTTAGTTTTAGTAAGCAGAGCAACTGGATGGACACGTTATGCTTATGATACCCTTTATTCTAAAGTGCGATATAATTTTAAGATAAACTGATGTGCCAAGAGATATTTACGTGACAAAAGATCACATTATACCTACCTATTTCTCCTTTAGGTCCTGGGGGTCCTGAAAGGAAACATAACACATTATTAAGTCAAAGAATCTTATTTAGGAGTGAATTCAAAATTAATATAAACATCAAAGAATGTCTATCAGTTATTCAGTCTCAATGCCGAGAAGGTGAAGAAAAACCATTAGAATTTCAATTGAAACTGTTGCGAACCTTGGAACGGACAACATTCCAAACTGAGTGAATTAATTAAGTGAGTTAATCCAAAATAGAAAAAATGAATTTTAAATGAATCTTACCTGGAGGTCCCGATTTTCCTGCAGGACCTACAAAAATTTAATAATCAACTGAAGTTGTATTTCCTATTCCAATCACTTTTGTTTGCAAAATATTTTCTACCGAGGAATGGTGAAGAAAATTATCCTCAAAAATAGTAAAATTCTAGACAGGAACTTATTACAAATGTCAATGTTTAAAGAAACAGACACATACAAAAACACACATTTAAAAGCAAAGCACAGGAATACTTACCTGGAACACACATCGTTCCTGTACAATATGTATGAATGACATCTGCCTGTAAATTAGAATTTGAGAATATAATCCTTATATAAGTGTGACGAATTGATGAGGAGTTATCCAATCCAATTCTCCGAACAGAGTTGTCTCCTCCTTACAGTCAAACAATCTCTGCCACAGACTTCAAGAATCATGCCCTAAAGTAACTATGACGTCATATCAGCGTTACGTTAAGATATGCTTTATGGCGACAAGGTTGTAGAGTAGGGTAACAGAACAATAACTTGAGCTGCCTGGAGTTTGATCCAATCCAAGTGAAAATTACATACAGATATTCTAAGAAGATTGCGGATTTTTTTTTCATAAACATGCTCTAGTGACGTACTCTATTTTCACATGTTCTATGTTGTTATTTTGAGCATCGGGCATATAAAACCTTTTAATTCGAGTAATAAACATTAAAGTAGTACCTATCAGTTAATCAGTTTCAAAGTCGAGAAGGCAAGGCAAAATAATTAGAATATCCATAGGTACGATTGCAAACTTCGGAGAGACATTCCGAAGTGAGACCAGGTGCCTGGGGAGAGTCAGCGTCTCCTGATTGCATGCAACACCCTAAGCAACAGCTCCATGGAAACTTGTCAAATTCGGTGGTTGTCTCGATGTACATATTGATGTACACATCAGGTAAGTATTTCTTGTTTGGTGATGATGACAGCCATTCAATCACAATCCAGATTGTCACTGATCATTCTGGATAGGGGGATCTGATCTGTCATCATCACCAAACAAGACAAGATATGATCTGTACATCAGAATGTACATCGAGACAATACACGAATTTGACAGATTTCCATGGAGCTGATGCGACGGGCGTTGCATGCAGTCAGGAGACGCTGACTCTTTCCGGGCACCTGGTCTCACTTCCGAATGTTGTTCATTCCGGGGTTCGCAGCCACGTCAATAAAGTCAAGTCAGTAAAAGTTTTGTGCATGGTCGAACAGAGACGTTACCCCCCAATGTACTGTGACAAACCATTGGTGCGTGGATTTAACTCCTTTTAGCTTTTTATGATAATTGAATTGAAGGTTTTTAGATAAGCAGGATGAAAGTTTAATCGTTTAGTCAAGCAATGGCAAGAACAACGCTTTTTTTCTGGTACCAGTCTTTGAAAATGTTGAAGGGTTCCTATTCTATACCTTCTTGAAGAAAATTCCAAACCAATTTCCATGCACCAGACACGTGTTTCGAATATTAAATTCCCATCAGTGATGCTTCAAGCGGAGCCATCAAAAATAATTTCAGTAGCGCCCTCTTTAATGTTTTTGAAGATAGATTTGTACATTTACATTAAAGAGAGTGCGCGGCTCCAAATTCCCTGTAGGATCGATTCAGTAGCATATCCAAAATAAAATCTATGTTCAAAGTAGCAATGGAGGGATGGTGCTAAGATGTTTAACTCCTTTAATTTCGATGATATTTACCGGTGAAATGGCTGGTTTCCGAAATAGCAAAAAATATATATGAGGTCACATTGATAAAAAAGCCAAAACCAAGCTTCTTTCAGGTGACAGAGCTGGAAAAAAGTAATTAATACACTTGACAAACATCAGGTCACGGGGAACGATTTTACTGCTCCACACTGCAACGTGAAATATGTGTTTATATTAATAATGTCGAAGGGTTCCAACTCTTTACCTTCTTGAAGAAAATTCCAAACCAATTTCCATGAAAGAAAGCAAATTAATAAAATCTCTCAAAATACTCAGTTATGGTTAACTATTTACTAGTCACTCATGGTCGCATATCACGTGATATTACTTACAGGTTGAAAAGGGTTTTCCAAAGCGTCACTTCCGTATAATTACACTGCTAGTTGCTTTGAAGACGACACAAAAATTGGAACATTTCATTTAAATTGATCAATGACACTTATTCTCTAAGTCAGCGTATTGCGTATCGCATTATATGCGATCATGACACTGCTAATTAGGAAGATAAATGTATTTGATAAAATTAAATAAAATGTTCCAACAATGCAAGAGAGCAAGGAGTCCATTTTTGTGTCGTCCTTAAAGTATACTAGTGGTTGCCGCCTATGAAAACATTTTTCATCATGTAAGCATGTATCGTGCGATGTAAGAAAGGAAAGCAAATAACCAACAGGATTGGAAATCAAAAACCCCATTGTTACGGTGTAAGAAATAAGTATTCAGCTTCCTTATCATTTCTCGAGTCTGTGATTTTGAACCAATGAATGAAATTGCAAAGTCATATCTTGCACCTGACGACAGAAACGTCTTGGAACGAGGGTATGAAATAAGGGAAGCATTTCCCTCATTATATTCACCTTGAAAATTCATTACTTGTACGTGTAATGGCAGGGGTTTGAGACAATTAAAGTTACACTCATTATCGTGGCTTAAGAGGCATGTAAGATTAATGTTACGTGGAAGAATACCACCTATTCCCTTTGAAAACGCTACATGATCTGCATAAGGTGACGTCTTCACGGTCCCTAACATGTAGGATAAGTGTAATATCGTTACCAAAAATGTCTAAAGCACATGCTTTGTGACTCATATTTTTCCCGGAAGCGATGGTTTTGCTTGAATTCCCTTTATTTGTTGATGGAGGAGGATGGAACAGATACCTTCTTATTTTCAATCATAATTTATCAGTAGCTAGCTTTCATTTTTCATCTAGATTAACGTTATATAAAGTATACCTTAGAAGAAGTACCAAAGTACCAATCGTAGTTCCGCAGTAAAAGATCCAAAGGAATATATCACGATTGTGCAGGTCTCCATTAACAGGGCAATTGCGAACGAAATTACCCCAAAAAAAAAAAAAAAAAAATAAGAGAAGGGAAAAAAAAAAAGATTTTGTCATTTAAGTCTTTACAGGTCTTAGTTTTTAATATACTTTTGTGAAGAAATGTTTCTGCTGTTTTTGTGAGACCTCAGGCGGACCGTACTGCTTAGTGTTCGCTTTGTTCCTATTTTGTTATGGCAGATTCCACAAGGAATTATTTTGTTTGGCAGACTTTAGGATCATTGAATCACATGTATCCATTATAGTGTACATCTATTTCTTTATCGCATTTATTCAGGCTGATGCTACTGACTATCATGTTTGGTCAATCGATGACCAAGTAGAGAAACTGTGGGTAACACTAAGAAAGAAATTGGGATGGGCTTTGGGCTTCCTTTTTTGTCCTTCTTGCATGAAAACTATACTTGCATTAGATATGTTCTTGATTCATATGATATATGGAATTGATTGGTACGACGCGTTTAAACAGCGTCACCTACAATGCATTCTACAATGCCTTCCGCGCTTGCGCTGGAGATGGTTCATTAGATAAGTTGTTTGTCGTGTTTCTGTGGAGCTTGTATCATTGTCTCCGTCCGTTTGTCCTGTTTTCTTTTCGCGTGAGGAAGTTCTGTTTTTATTTTTTTCTAAATTGTTTACCCCTCCGATTGTGGTTTTTGGAATGTGGTTTTGGCTTTCGCGCTTGACTTTCATTCACTGATTTATATATGAATCATTGAATTTCAATTGTCATTTTCAAAGAAGGGAGGAGATCTCCAACAAGACCCCGTTGCAGCATCAACAGTAAAACACCAAAACACCCGATGCAAAAACACAAAAGACGAGTACAGCACGAGACGGAAAAGAGACACACGACATGTAAACATCAAACACAAAAGACTACACATAAACCGACGAGACCAATGGGTAACCGGTGCCGACTTTGGACGGCCATGTGTCACGCAAGTAGCAAATGGTGTGGTTATCCTGGATTACGTGCGCACAACCCTCTCACTTCTCCAATTACCCAGAGGTTTCAAGAAACGAAGATTCTGATTGGCTGAGAAATTATGCTGATACATCGATCAACACAATTTTTCACGGAAGTCTATTTATAACACTATTTTTAGAACTGGGGGTTCCCTCAAGCACGAATGCTCGTTGCTGAAAATACAATTTGTTGATGTTTGCTTATCATTTCAAGGGTACCATTTCTTTTCTACTTACTCAAAAATTAACAGTGCATGTAGAATTTGCTCAAACTGGTTCTTATTCCAAAGATATAGAGAGACGATCGTTCGCTGTTTGAATCATAGCGGTTGCCATAACTTGTTTTGGCAGACGTATCACTGCGAAACTTTCCGTCTCACGAAATATAGTGCGGTGATTGATTGATTTTATATCCAAGAAAACAGTCTGTTTTCCATAATAAAATGATAAGAAATGAATCTTATATTTTTTCTGTTGATGCAGGTATCACCCGCATTTTCTGTTGATGCAGGTCCAAAAATTGGACAGAAAACTTTTGCATCAACACGCTACGCGCATTGATGCAGTTTTCTGTCCAATTTTTCGGGAGATACCTGCATCAACAGAAAAAATATAAGATTCATTTCTTAATTAATTCCATAATCGACATGATGTAACAAAGGCAAACGAAATATCCTTCGTATCCTCTTGGAAAAAGAGAATGGATTGTAGCTGATGTCATTCAAATAAAAAATTGCGGAAAGTCAAATATCACTATATATCCCTAAAATATAACCGCCTATATTTAGTGTTTGCCAAAATAATTTATTGTGTGAGTTTTTCTGACGGATTTTTTTTTATTTTTCAATGTCAGAAAGATAGCGTGGAAAGGCATTTCGATGATAAATATATAACTAGAATATAATTGTATTTACTTAGTGTTTGCCAAAATAATTTATTGTGCTTCTTTTTCTAACGGATTTTAAAAGAAATATATTTTCATGTCAAAAAGATAGTGTGGAAATGCATTTCGATGAAAGATTTCAATTACTTATGGTGAACAATGATATATAAATAAAAAGTGTAAGAAAAGTTTTCTTTATACAGCAATACACTTGAATATGCATACCTGTGAACATTTCTATAAAAATGCCGACGTAGGCTCAACAACGACGCACTATACTCTAAATTCAAAGATTACAAACAGGTGAATCCAAATGACGTTTCTCATTTACTTACAAAATGAAAATAGTAACATTTATGAGTTATGTTATGGTCCGTCGCCATTTAACGAGTCCTTGTTTACAGCGGCCTCATACGCCTTTTTCGCTACGTTAGACTTCGTAAGAATCGTCAAGAATATTCATGCAGGGGATGCAGGGGTTATTTCTCTAAAAAGATTTTTGTATGAAAAACTACATATAAAAATATTACTAAATATGCTTGTGTTGCTACAAAAGCTTTTGGATCATACAATGAAAATATAAAACACTATAGTATTTCGTAATCAACAATCAATGGATAAGAACCATACAAAACATTTTTTCTCTACTACTAAAGTTACACGTGTCGCTAGCAAATAGGACATATACTGGGAATCTGTACCTTGTTTCACAAAAAATCTTACGAAAAAGTTCGTCATTTTATAAAACGTTCAAAAGATTTTCCATTTAGATTGTACCATGTTTTCTAATATCATTTCTACATACTTCATCTAAATTCAGAAACGCAATATCGATACCTTTATTTTTTCAAAGAAGAATTTAACGATAAAGGGTTACGAAAATTCCTAAAATTCTTCTTAAGTATTTTTGTGAAACTGTCTGCTTATCTCATCTCCATTGGGCATTTCTTTTCGTTTCTTTGCAGAATATTTCAGTTGCTTTGTCTAGTTTTATTTCATGATTTTGTATGCTTATTGATTTTCAGAATTTTGTTTTGACTTTCATTCACTATTCCTTATTTTCGAAAAAAAGAGTTACTTCCCGTTTGGGACGGTATCTGACGTAGACTAATTGTGACGTCATCAAATTCTATAGAAACGATCCTGAAACTCTGAGAAATGATGGTATGAAACCGGCTTTATCATACCATTTTCATGACGCCATAATAATTTTAAGTCAGATACCGTCTCAAATGGGAAGTAACTCTGGTTTTCGAAAATAGCGAATATCAAAGATGTATCAATATATCAATACGCATAAATATAGAAACAACCACCAAAATATTTATCTAATCAAATTGAAAATCTCGGAACATTAGTGACTGTATAATGAAAATGAGACTATAAAAATGGTGAAGGTAGGAAATAAAAATGTGACCAAAGACAAGGTCATCTTTATGATGAATCGGATTAAGTGACATATCGCTTAACATATAATTAGGTCATGACAAACCTAAGCGAAAACATATCCAAATAGTATCAAGTGCTAAAACGTCACGTAACATTTTTTTTTCGTATTTAATTTGAAGACGTTTAACTTTCGTCTAAATGTATTCTATTTAGAAAGATTATGAATAATCAATATTTAAATACTGTTAACGTGGTTATTTTCGCTGGGGGAAAATTTCGCCATTATGACATCAAGACATTACGCTTTGGGGAAAAATTCGCGAAATAAACGTATTTTCCATTGTAAGAATGCAGCTAGGTTATTTTCGCTGGAGGAAATTTTCGCGAATTCTAGTGGTTCGCGAAAATTACCCCTACGCAAAGTTTCCTACGGTTACAATATACATGTTTATTTTATTGTGATGATTTCAGTTCAATACACGTGCATTTCAACGAATTATGTAGCAGTGATGCCCGAGGTCGAGATAGAGGGATTAGAAATAACGAATCTATGAAAATTGAAATTATGAACATGACCGAGAATTTTTGCCAAAGAGGGAAGGACAAAGGTTTGCATTTAGGGAGATACCCCTAAGTTTATGTGTAGAAAAAGAGAATTTACAAGTATATTTCGAGTCAATGCAGAAAAAATGTGAAACTACCTGAGTGAGATCCTGGGGACTAAGTAATCAGATCAGCGATATTAACAATTACACAGTATAACTTTTTGAATTTTGTACAATTTTGCAAACTCAAAATCTATTTAACTCAATGTGGCCGAGTTTGTTCAGCCCTTCAATCCAATTCTATATACATATATATCGATGGCGTGTTCTATATTAATTATACAAATTTTGCAGATTACCATAGCACAACATATCCGTGTGAACTAGATGTGAAAGAAACCAATGGAAGCATTTTATCAGCTTCATATTTAGATCTCATGTTAACTTTTTTTCAAATACAGAAACACCGCTTTTGGACCTAAATATCAAAATTGTAAACGGAAAGATTCATACAAGTGTATATGACAAGAGGGATGATTTTCGATTCAACATAGTAAATTTCCCCTGGCTTGACGGTGATGTTCCAGGATTACCGTCATACGGCATTTACATATCACAGCTCATCCGGTACGCTAGAGCATGTACTGATATTTTGGATTTTCACAGTAGAAATTTACAAATAACCAAAAAACTTTTAGGTCAAGGTTTCCGCTTTCATAAACTAGTTAATACTTTCTGGAAATTTTACAAAAATTACAGTCAACTTCTTTTAAAATTCGGATCTATACACGCAACAGAGTACATTACTTTGGGTATTACACAACCTGTCTTTTATGGTGATATGATAAACAAAATAAGAAGGATCAAAGGTAGGCAGAATAACCATCGAAAATGCGTCAGAATCATTAAACGCCTTTTATACCGTGGATATGATCCTAATGTCACCAGACGGACACTAGGCTTTGTCTTGTACAAGCGCATCCTTGAGACTTGCACTCTGACTGACTGTGACGATGGGACTCCATGACGGGCCCTGCCCAAACCTCTTTAGAGAAGACAGGGCCCCGACCACCTGTCCTCTCTGATGTCAGTCGACTTCCTCGGGTGATTATTTACATGAGTTCGCTACAGCCGGCAGAGCACGGACTGGATTACGCATGCCCTCTTTTTATATCCATTTACATATTCATCTGTGTTTCTGGGGCCTCTACGTTTCGCGGTCTTAATTGTGTGATATCATCTTACAGTGAGGAGGTTTTTTTTACCACAACTGTACGTTCTTCGAGACCTCTGGGTAATTGCAGAAGTGAGAGGGTTGTGCGCACGTAATCCAGGATAACCACACCATTTGCTACTTGCGTGACAAACGGCCGTCCAAAGTCGGCACCGGTTGCCCATTGGTCTCATCGGTTTATGTATAGTCTTTTGTGTTTGATGTTTGCATGTCGTGTGTCTCTTTTCCATCTCGTGCTGTACTCGTCTTTTGTGTTTTTGCATCGGGTGTTTTGGTGTTTTGCTGTTGATGCTGCAACGGGGTCTTGTTGGAGATCTCCTCCCTTCTTTTGACAAGAAATGCTTCAATATATGACAAAGGAGACGACTTCAACTGCAACTTCAAAATTACAAATTTCCAATATATGACAAACGTGACGACTTCAAATTCAAAATTACAAATTTCCATTTTCTTAGTAGTAACATTCTTCTGTCCCCTGCCTATTCATATCGCAATTAATGCACTATTCTAGATCAAGCTCAACTACAACTTCGTTTTGAGGGCAAGGCGACTAACTGGAAAATTACTGATCATAGGGTACATTTGTATTTAAGACTGTCTTTGTCACTGTAAAAATATTTGGGCGATACAATGAAAATGTTAAACACCATAGCATACCGTTATACTCCATGCTGGGATATATTTTAGGTTAGAACCATCCAAAACAAAATTACCGGATATAGCTTTCTTTTTTCTTTTCAGCACGGCCTACGTGACGAGTGTTGCTAGCAAACAGGAGATGCTTACTCTCCCCGACACCTGATCTCATTTCTATGGAGGATTTATTTTTGCTTCTTTGCAGAAGATAATATAAGCATGGTATAGAGAGCTTCAACGCATGCGAAGTAATTACCTGCATGTCAATGATGTTCTGAATTGCCCATTCAAAATCTCCAGGATTGACTGATCTCTTCTTAAGATTTCGAACATTTTCTTTAAGTTTTGTTTGTGATGATATATAATTTGCTAACTCCAACGCTGATAATTTACTAGGTTGTGCTGATCTCTGAAATATAAAGAAAAAACATCAGTAAACGACAGCTATTCAACATCCTTTGATATCTAAAATATGTTTAAGCTATCAAAGCAAAGTGCAGATTCTGTAAAAAAAATCAGTTGAGCAAAAATTATAATTAGACAAATTCTGTGATAAAGGACAAAGATTTCAAGCCAGTCATGTCACAGTGACACCACAAAAAAAAAAAAACCATTCCAAAAAGAGACGAATAGGCAAAAAGATTCCGACACAAGACGAACCCTATGAACTGCAAATATGTTGTACCCTCGTATAATAACACCTATTCTTAGTGGGGCATTTCCTCTTTTCATGTGTTGTCATCCATGTATCTTGTCGTCTTATTGTGTTTTTTGTAAATGTCAGTGTTTTACTTTATTTTGGTCTTTGGTATGTTTGTTTATCAAAAGCATCTGTATTTCGCGGATGCTTTTGAGATAATAAATTAATTTAAAACTATAAATACACAGAGACTTAGAGTAAGATCAAACTAGGATAGTACACTTTAAGAATGATGAAAAATACCAAAACATATTTGAGTGCTCACCCAGTTGCACTAACTATTACCTTCATATGCAGAAATTGAAATCTAACCGTAAGACAGCTATGATACGTTAAGAATATCATATGGTATATTGATTTCTAGACGTTCCGGCCACAAACCAATCCGGCCACGGTTCTCTGACCCCAGACGATCCGGCCCCTGTATACTTTTACGTAGATTGACCATGGCCAATGACCCTGTCAATGTATAAACTCCGGACGATCCGCCCCTGTATACTTATATAAATATGGAATACGTTATACCCCAAGTCGATCCGGCCACTGTATACTTATATATATATAATATATATACGGATTGGTTTGTGGCCGGATCGTTCTGTTACCTGGTATATTGGGTGATATTACACATAGAGGAACTTGTAAACCAATATTGGGTTCTTTCTAGATTCTTATTCTGATAGCTCAACTAAGAATAAATTCCAATGTTGCTTATCAATTATTCAAACTACGAAGAAATGAGCTCAAGGAAGACTACACAGAAGCAATAAAACCAGAACGCACATACACAAATTTATAACAATAAACAGACAACAAGACGGAGACAAAATAGGAACAAATTACTAGGATCAACAAATAAACCGAGTAGTATCATCCTGAATGACAAAATCTAAAAGCAGTGAAGCCAGAGACGGAAGTCCTCTGCTTATTAGTAACATCGTCAATGAGAGTTCAACGGTCGATATGAGGAAATCGTCATACACTATGAATGAGTTAAAGAAGATCCTGACGATAATCTCAACAGCACTCACATGAAGTCCCATTGTCCAGAATGGTGGATGATATTCTGTCTTAGACCATTTAAGCCACCCAATCATAGAATATACATGTATCTTCCGAAATGGAAGAAACCGGAAGTGACAATTCTGCCAAATGCAAGCAGGAGATGCTGGCTCTTCTTGGGCTTCTGGTCTCACTCCCGTTGGGAGCTCGCTTCTTTTCATGTGGTGGAGTATTTGTTTGTTTGGTTTGGTTCCTGTTTTATCCTGATTTTTTATGCCTTCGATTTATGATTTCTGAATTATCGATGTTGTACTGTATATTCAATTTGGTATATGGTCATTATCCATATTGGTCATTATTGCAAATTTCAACTGAAACTGAAGCATATAGTAATGAATTGATAAATGATAGCTATTAAACAATCTGTAGAGTGCCGATGAATAGCAATGTGAATCATGGGCCTACATTTCATACGGGTGAGAAGTAAGATATCGCAAGATGAATGACAAATATGGATAATGACCATATCCCTGTATACAGCACAAAATCGATAATTCAGAAAATCAGAAACCGAAGGCATACAAAATCAGGATAAACCAGAAACCAAAGCAAACAAAAAACCCTCCACCACATGAAAAGAAGCGAACTCCCGATATGGGAGTGAGATGTTTTGTACTCTTCTTACGAAGAAGAAATACAGACGTCTTTAACCCCACAAGGATCCTGCAGCTTCAATGCAATGGATAGTGAATGATACATCTCTTTCTGATACTATGATGTCAGTTATGTGGCTATTTTTTTAAACTCTACATTAACTTTGAAATGGATTGAGCAACAAATTTTCATTACATCCTAAATTAAAGGAGGTTAACATCTGATCACCATCCCTCCAATGCTATTCTGGTCATAGAGATTATCTAACTATGATACTGAAACGATCCTTCGCAAAATTTGGAGCCACACATCCTTTACAAAGTAAATATACAAAATTCAAAACATCACATTTGGTTGTGTCTGAAAATCACTATGGCTTAAAGTAACACCGATGGAGATTTACTATCCGAAACACGTGTCTTGTGCATTAAAATTGGTGTGAAATTTTTTTCAAAAAGGTAACAACTTCTATTTCCTGATCAGATACTTCTATTGTTAAACGTCTTCAAATTCAATAGCATCATTTAAGAACAGATGAATTTTCAGCATGGACCAGACATGCACGTTTCAGGTACTTAACCCTCGTCAGTGATCCTCAATCTAAACAATGTAATATTGCCAAAGAGTGTGAAAATTATTATGTCCAAACATTTACCGAAAGACGTATCAGGGTGGGTGGAATATGATGCTGCAGGACCCACTTTTTAGAAATTTGAAGAAATTTTGATGACAGAAATATTCGAATGCGTTGAAGAGACGATAACACAAAATATTAGACACAGTGTTGTAATTGTACAAACATTTGTTGGTGCTCTGAATGTTTTACTTAGAGCTTGGCCGTCTTGGGGCGTATCTCTTATACTTCGTATTACTTTTTCTAAATATTGTAAAATCTGGAAAGTAAGATCGTCATTATACAATATTATATAACCAGGATGTAACGTCGATTCTGATTGGCTGGAGCGCGAGTCATTATTTTCCGATAATGACCGCTGACGGAAGATAATGACTCGAGTGTGATATTTGTCCTGATTTCAGTATTTACGATGAAAATTAAGATAGATATTTTGTTTGATTTTAAAATTTAAGATACTCTTTTCATAAAAAATGTGCAATTAATTGTTAAATTCTTAATTAAGAATTATGTGTTCACATTAGTTTGAATCATTACTTTAATCATATATTGTTTTTAAATTTGTTATATAATATAACAAATAAGGACTTGGCCTCGGTCATTATGTCAGTATAATGACCCGATGAGATTTGTGATATCGACCTCGGCCTTCGGCCTCGGTCAATATTACAAATCTCATCGGGTCATTATAATGACATAATGACCTCGACCAAGTCCATATTTGTATAATATTGAACGCTTGCGAAGGATATTGACTCCCCGTGCTGTTTTTTAGTTTTCGTTATATGTAGTTCACTAGTCCAAACTGAATATATAGTTACATGCATATCATAATATATTGACTCACTCAAAGTCCATAGTCATACGATATTATGAAGTATTTTTTTTTTAAGTTTTGCTTTATTGTCATTTACTTCAAAGATACAAGTACCTGTTATAGAAAATGAATCTAAGGGTTAGACTAACCTTACGAAAACTGGAAGAATTCGAAATAATTATTAAGAATATGGAGACCGAAAGAATTTAGATAGCATGGTTTCTTCAATATCTAGCAAAACTCAGTGGGAAATCTGGGTGAAAGAAAAAAAATAATTGTGAGAATTTATTCAACAGTTTTTTTTTGCGCATTTAGGAGTAACATTTCAAGATTTTCATTTAGGGATTACACCTTTCCTTTCGCTTTGTACACTGGAAAAGTGGTAGAAAAGGTGACAGGTAGACGATTAACCGTCCTACGTTGTAAATGGTCTCGTTTTCTCCGTGAGGAGCATTTTACCTATGACAGTGTAACATGGTGTGGATTTTAAGTAATTCCTCTACATGGTATTTTATGAAAAAGCTAGGGAATATTAGCTGGAATGGTAATGAATCATCTTGGGTCATTAACGTCGTTAATGTTCCCTCCCAAACTGGATAATACAAAAGATGCTTTGGAAACTATATAATGTCTGCCTTACCACAAATTACTTAGTTAAAATGGCGACTTTTATGAAAGAAATTTGGATAATTTGCGTCAAAGACAATCAGACACCAAAATACAAAGAAATTATTCATAAATAATCATGCCGTCACGAACCTTTATATCTTAGCGATCCATTATGATGATGAAAGCTTAACCTATTCCGAATATGTTTGATATGAGTTGCGCTAATTGAGTAATACACATTGACTCAGCATCTTGCATCAACAAAGAGTTAAACTCTATACTGATCGCAAATAGCCTTTAAATGAATTTTCCCAATATTTGTACTAAATGCTTCAAAATCTGAAATTCTCTGTGAGCTCCAGCAAGACTTGAGCAGAAGGCACCCACAGGATTGTGACAATCAACGACATCGGACAAAGAAACGCTTACTTCTCTTTTAAAAGACATATCACTGGACATCGATCCATTAGAAAGCAAAATTAAAACCCAGTTTCTATACTGAACACAATAGGAAGTCTTGTATCCTTTTTTTCTATTTGCACTGAGAAAATTAAGAACTAAATAGTTTACCTTCGATCTTTCACTATGAATATACGAAGCACTTGCATCTGTAATACAAGTCTCTTCCAGCCTCCTCACTCTGGATTTAAGTAATGTGAGGTCTTTGAACTGTATGAACACGGTAATTCCGAAGGATATTGCTATTAGAATCAAGCTTATTCCATACAGCAACAAAAAGGAGCGAATGCTCCTTTTTGAAGATTTCTCCTCTTTCATCGGTCGACTCCCGATGGATTCCGAAATCAATTTTTCTACATAATCCAAGATAAATATCTATAAATAAAATGCAGATAAAATTTCGAAACTTCGGGACATCAAAACCAAAAGGAGATCCTTCCGTTCTGCCAAAATTTACTTAGTCTGGTCACGTTATGAAGAGCTCACGCATTCATCCATCAGCCAATTAGAGGCATGGAACGACACCTTATTAACATAAAGCCAAGGAACATTAGCTTGTTTCGTAAACCAGGAATATGATGTACAGACTAAAAACGTAAAGATTTAGTAATTATTACATCCTGAGAAAATGGTAGTATGAATGAAGATTAAATGAAATAGTTTGGTAGTTTTTTTATCCTGTTGTCAAGAAGAACCAACGAGTGAGTATACTCTCAAAATCAATCTCCGGAAGGATAGAACATGTTCTTCCTTAAGAATCCTATATATTCTATACGACATAAAGAGATTCAAATGTATTTCCCGACACCGAAGTCTTGAGCGTCCGGAGTAGATTAGGAACATTAAATAGTATAAGGTGATGTTTTTCAGCCAAGTCTTTGTCAGTAAGGCATTCGGTTTATTCCATATTTCATTTAAACATGATTTACCTCAGTATTGAAGGAGACATTTTAAATTCAACAGAAAAGAAAAGATCAATGTTAACAATGATTTCTACAAAAGATAGAAAATTGTCTTGAATAGACTTTCATCTCATAATCGAAAAATTTGAAGGAATATTTCATTATACCGTTGATAAGATGATATAAAATATAAAAGGTAATGTAAGTCTGTAAAGTTCCACTCTTTATTAGATTCCGAATATGACCAAAGATAATTAACAATCAAAAGTTCACATGGTAATGGAAGGGAAAGAGAAATTCCCCATCTTAGAAAAGTCAGATAGGGACTTTAACTAACGACTCATATTACAGTATTTATATGCTTACATACTGATGAATAGGAGAGGAAGAATAATCTCTTTGGTCTCTCAACGAAATGTAGGTTATATTGTGTGTGATGTATGGATACGAGGTCCTTATTAATGGTATAAAAAATGTACCATATATACTAGGAACAAACCCTATCAATTTTGATTGATAGCTTAAAGCAGATAAGACTAAAGGATTACCTCTCGGTACCGTATGCAATGACTCTAAGAAAATTAGTTGAAAAGACGGTATTACCTTAAAAGGCACCAAGCCTACGCCACTCATGTGTGCCAATGCAAATGGGAGTACCTGTCTAGAGAAACAAATGCATGTGGAAAAAATGGGTTGTAATCCCCTGGATAGCTATCTATTTTTGTTTTTCTGTGATATTAAGAAGCGATCTTAGTTCCACTGCTTCCTATTAGAAACTTTCAAATTAGACAATAATTTAACGACTAAACAACGACACTAGACAACACATCAACAACGCCAAAAACAGCAATGGAAGCAAGACATTAAACATCGAAATGATAAATGTCAAGTAACGTATTATCATCGGCAACAAGTAATCAAAACAACAAGAAATCAAAACAACAAGAACAAGACAAAGCCCCTCGGAAATAGATATATACTTAACATAAAAACAAGAAAATAGTACAAATAAGGCAAACTATCCGAAATACGTGTATGGTGTATGAAAATTGGTTTAAATTTTTTTCAAGAAGGTAAAGAGTTGGAACACCTCCGTACTATTAACACTGGACGTTTACTTACATCAGCGTCACCATATTTTAGCGGAAACAGGTCAAAATGGACAAATGGCCATGTTAGCGTTATCATGAATTAGTGCACGCAAAAAATTCCCCCACGAGGGGTTTGGCCGTAAGTGTTTTGAATATTTTCCCCTGACATGGTCGCCATAAGACTTTCTATATATAGACAAACCCACAGACAGTACATGTACTCTTTGTTTATTGTTTTCATTTTCGTGCATGAGCATCGACGGCGGATGCGGCTAGCCAACAGGGAATCCTTACTCCTCCCGGGCACCTGGTCCCACCTGTGGCTTGCTGGGGTCCGTCAATGCTCAGTTTGGTGCTCTTTTGTGAGTGCTGTTGAGATTGTCGTCAGGATCTTCTTTAACTCATTATTTTCATTAATTACATAGAAGAATTTAATAATTTAGCGTAACCTTGAATTAACGCACTCCTAACAGCGCTATCTCCACTAAAATAAGCTCACTTCCAGTGTATGAATTCCGATATCCAAAGATCAAACTGTCGTTAATCGAAATATAAAGTTTTATCTAACGAGATATATAAAACTGTATGATATGTCATGCGTACCTACAGTACTAAACATACTTCTGGCAGCGTTTCTGACAAACTTCGTTTCTCTTAAACCTCATATGCCAGAAAGCAGATTTCTGAACAAGCATTTCTTAATATATACCAGACGCAATGTTACGAATTCTAATCAGTTGATGATTTATAATTTATAATTGTGTTTCATGATTTTATCGTTTATGTTTGCTTTATATAAAAATACATAACATTTGAAAAAATTTTACAAACTTAATTGATGGAGCTCAATATCTTTCCTTTTTTTTATTAATCTTAAAACTATGACATACTTCCCTAGCGCATAAATCTATCATCGGATGACTTTTTGGTCTTGCAAAATTCATACGTTTGATTTGTTCCATAAGGGCGACGCTCATCACTTATTTTGAACATGGATTTTATTTGGATATGCCATTGAATCGACCCTACAGGAAATTTGGAGTCGCGCACTCTCTGTAAAGTAAATGCATAATTTGAATTAAAAATGAAAGGAGCTGTTAAGATAAGACGTAAAATCTGCCCTGAAAAGTGGAATTTTGAAAATGGAATTTTCACGAAATTGTTTTAGTAAAATGTAAACCTATACAGTATCCCATTAGAATATGAAATTATTTTTTATTTGTCTTGCGTAATATGGCTAATTATTGGGTCAAAACTTGTCTTTTTCTCATAGACATCAATAGAAATCGGAATTTTTTTTTAACATTGTTCCCCCCGTGTATACAGGACGCCGCTCTTACTAAAGGTGTATATCCACGATACAATTTTTTTGGACAAATGGTGTCATGTTTCTCCGGGGGGACACTACCCCAGAGACGAAAAACCAAAAAAGGGAAGGGGATACATTTTTAAGAATTGACCTATTTTACCATAAATTATCGCACATTTGACTCTTTCATCCATCAAAAATGTATAAATATGATTGAATGAAATATACAAGAATTAGGAACGAAATATGCAAGAGAGATGTTGATTTCTTCACCAATGGTATTTCGCGCTAAAAGGCTTAGATTGTAGCCATTGAATACAAATGAGACCGTATTTTAAGTTACGGATATCATTATTTGCCGATAAAAGGAGATAGAACGTTCGAAATCTATTTCTGATATATAATGTAGACGTATGTGATGTATTTAGTTTATATTTATCCATTTTTTGGTAAGATATTACAAAATATCTAAGTTCTTGTCGATATTATCGGTTTTTTCTATCCGAGCATCCCCTACCTCTTTCGACCTTAATTTTAGAATCTTAATAAGAGTTCCTCAACGGAATTTCAAACGTGTAATAGGTATGCAGATACATTATATTTCAATAATAATTTAATATCTTTTTGCATATGATTCGTCATGCAGAAGAAATAAGTCATGAGATTCAGGGCTAAATACAGCCCTTATCTTAACAGCTCCTTTGGCTGCTCATGAAAAACACTTTGGCCTGAAGCATCACTGATGAGATAATATCCGAAACACATGTCTGACGTGTAGTTGATAATCAGTTTTAAAATTTTTCTCAAGAAGATATAGAGTTTGATCACTTCCGTATGATAAGTCTCAATGAGGATAAGAACCACTAAAAAGTCCCTCCCTTCTTTTAAATAGTACAGTGAGAGAAAATTAAAAAAAGTTAAAGGCTTCTCAACTTAACTATGGCTTGCATTGTTCGTGTGATATTTGAATAAATATGCTTAAACGAAACTTTAGTACAGAAAGTGCATTTAACTGCGCCAACTACAATAAATTCCATTCTTGCACTGAAAACTTGAGATTTCCATTAGATAAAGCGTCAACCTTCGTGCTTCTATGGTGCTGTGTTATTGTCTCCGTCTGTTTATCAGCACAGTATTTTTTTCCTTTTAAGAAAAAGTTGTTTTATATTTTTCAAGAATTTGTGATTTTTGATTCTGATTTTGTGTTTTGCGTTTGACTTTATGTTACACCTAGGCTTAAATCATCATTGAGGAAGTTCTTCGGTCGCTACGGGGATGTAATAAAAGCATATGACTTCCCTTTCCAGAATGATCAGTGATATTCTACATTGTGATTGAATGGCTGTCATTATCACCAAACAAGACATACATCAAAATGTTCATTGAGGCAATCTCCGAATTTGACAGGTTTCCATGGAGCTATTGCGACGGATGTTGCATGCAATCAGGAGACGCTGACTCTTCCTGGGCACCTGGTCTCACTTCGGAATTTTGTTCATTCTGAGGTTCTCAACCGTTCCTGTGGAAAATCTAATTAGTTTGCCTTGCCTATGCGACTGAAAAACTGATGGGTACTTCTGTAATGTTTATTTCAGTCACTGAAACAGTTGCTATAAGTGTTCCAAACGTTCACGCGTTAACAGTTTTAGATACATCAAATTTTGGACAATAAATTATTTCTGAATGATCTCATCAAGAAACAAATAAACTATTAACATTTTTGCATGTATTTTGCATATTGTGACATCCGATGTTGATAAATTATAGCAAAAGCATATGATTCCAAAATAAGCAGCTAAAAACTTTTATAAAATCATATATTATGACAGTACCGAGTAAGATAAGGAGTTTACCAACAAGACAAGAGGCAAAAATACGAAGTTTATGATTCTAGGAATTTTCTGTGAATATTAATTTCATTTGCATATTTTAAGTGATAATGAATGAGATACAACCACTCTGTCATTTTATAGCTGGGAATTTTATTATTTTCTTCATAATTATAATCTGAGAACAAATTAAAAAAATCTTTTTCGTATGTTTCAAAATGCTGGGATTTACGACTTAAGTTCCTTTTTCATGAAAACATGAATATTTTATAAGCATTTTGCTATTTTCTCAATAAACTAAACGTTCCATGATATTTTCAGAAAAATATTTCTGTCTTTTTTCGAAAATGGAAGTAATACAACTCGTTAACCTCTTCAACAATATTTTAAACAAATTTTGACAGACATGTCTTTCGGATAGTTAATCCTCATCAGTGGTACTTCAAGTCAAAATGAATTCTAAAACACAGTCAAATATAATTTAGTTGCGCCATCTATTTCTTTTTTTTTAATTTTATGTATCTACTTTTCAAGGAGTGGTAACTCCAAGTTTCCTGTAAGGTAGATAAATAAAATCTAAGACCAAAGAGTGCGATAAGAAAATGTGTACCGTGAGAAAGTTTTGCTTTATATTTTCAACATGATTGTGAATTTTGGAATCTGATATCGGGTTCCGTGTTTTACTTAACCAGTATTGTGATTTCACGATATTGATTTTCTGGGTAATTTTCATCACCAAAACTAGTTACAAGTGCCAAATAATCTATGGCACAGAATGCCGTTAAAGTAGTGTTAGTGCAAACTACTGCAAAATACATGTATCAGAGTAGATACTGTCCTTTTCTAGTTTTCAATATGTGGTTGAAAACCACTACATGACAATACGAATAGTACATTACTGTTTCTTTCCTCTGTATTGGAACATTCTGTAAAAGTGATAGTTGATATGTTGTAGTTCTATTTGACAGGCGAGGCCAAGTTTTAAAAATAGTATGAATAGAATACTTGTGTCCAGCATCGTATGAATAACAACACTGTTGGGGCACATTTACATTGGCACTTCTTAAAGCATTTTTAATCCTTAATTTTTCTAATTAAGTGTTTGAAATTAAGACAGAAGGTACGTTAATTCTCAATGCACACTACCTTCAATTTTCAGGAAAAAAGAACAATTGGTTTTAAATTTGCAAATTCGTTGTTCATGAACGTAAGGGTCGTGCACTTTTTGAACGGGTCGAATCCCAAATTCCGCTTGTTCAGATGCAAATCCTAAGTTTTGCAATAAATTTCACACTATCTACATCTTTGAACTTTTTATGAATCGTGAAAACTTCATACAAAAGATGTAAAAGAGCAGAGATTTAAGAAGTTGAAGGGTATATACATATTTGTATAAAGTTTTGGTTTATGTGATGCTATTGTTCTCAAATTTACCAGCTATTTGTTCCCTTTTTCTATTGTGTTCTTCTCTGATCACTGCAATGTCGTCATGTTGGGGATCTTTTCCTTTACTTATACAGTTCTATGCTTGGTCAAAAGATAGAAAATGCGGAAAAATATTGACGAAAACGAGTGAAAGATCCATTTGTAATTTTTGTAATTTCCTCTCATGATGATGGAGGATAAAACATGTATAAACAATTATACAAGATTCACGTATTCATTATCCAAATAGAACGCAAAAACTGAATGAACCTGATTTGAACTTAATCCCTCTTCCTCAAAATGAGCGATTGTTCTTCAATTTTGTCTCATGTCTCTCCCTAAACGCCTGGATAGGATTGACACTGTAATACATGACAAAGTAGAGATAACATAACTAACTTTCTGTGCCATTCACTTTGACTCGGCCGTTTAAGTTCACGATAAATATTTCACAATGGACAAGAAGGGACTTGCAAAAGAAAACAACAAACAGTCAAATTCGAGTCCGGTTGTTAGAGCCGTTGTGTTAGGGACTCTGTTTGCACTTCCGTTCACTGTTTTTGCAACATTTTCTTATTTTCAGTATCGAAGCACAAGTGAACTTAGAAGAAGGATTGAAGTATTGGAATTAGAAATATGGAGTAATAAACTACTTTCAAAATCTGTAAGTATGTAAGTAGGTCTTATTTCAACGACAACTTTGTACTTTTGTGATAACGGGACATTTGATCACCTGAGAAGCATGTGAAAGGAACATGTTAAGACTTATTATTGAAAATTACATGTGTTACAAAAGAAGTTCTCCAGAGTTTTGAGTTAACTTTATTTTATCTGAATCAAAGACATAAGATATAAGTTTGTTTTTTCACATCACCAAACTTACAAGCTTAGTACTTTAAGTACGTTTAGAAGACAAACATCTAGAAATTAATTCAACTTTAGACATGTCATATCAACTCATTCCTGATAGTCAAAAAAGCAGTTCTAAGGCTTTTATTCATTACATTACTTCAATTTAATGCAAATAATGAAAATGTTGGTAGAATGTTTACAGTCAAGGTAACTACCCAGTATTATTACACAATATTATTGACTTTTGATGAGGTCTACTCGTGACTATACAGACCTGGTCAGGTATTTGTTGACCGAGGCCGAAGGCCGAGGTTAACCAATTCCTGACCAGGTCTGTATAGTCACGAGTAGACAGAAATCAAAAGTCAATAAATGCTTTATTAAATTATCAGGATTTTATTAACATTTGCATTGTAATGATTAGCGAAGTCAAAGATCTAACACTACAAAAATCAACGCACGCGCTGGTAACGCACGCGCTAATCCCGAATAGACCGCTTTGGAGCGTTAGCGGTCAACTCACTCTGAGGTACACTCTATCAAACAGCGTCTCCTCCAATCAGAAATAAGCAAAATCGGCAATAATTCCTGATCATTTAATAAACATAAATATTTCCTCGCCATATATAGAGATGAGTATATACATGTTCATCGGGTATGCTATAGGTCTAAAAGATTTCAAAATTGTCTTTGAGGGTGTCCCTATGCAATGGCTTGATGGTATAGAGATCCTTGCAGATGACGGGGAATTTGCCCTCAACTGATTCTCTTGGCAGCACATATCTGTGAAATCCTAAGGAATTTAAAGCATTCAATGTAATCTGCGGAGGATGCAATATATCAACATTGTCCTATTCACCCACCAAATGATATCTTTCCTCTATTTTTTCTTTTTGTTTCATTTTTTCATTTGTTCTCATGAGACTTAAATAAAGACACAATTTGACATATTTATTTAACAGGCAAATGCAAACTCTCAAAGTGGCAAAAGCAAGAGAGATGTGTCTTCCTTTCTAGAGCTCTATGAAGAAATTGCAGATAAGCAGGTACTAGTATATTCCTTCCTTTCGAATTTTAAGTAATTAACACTGATGAAATTAACGTACAAAGACAAATCACTTTTCAACGATGGAATGACCTAATTATAATAGTTCCATGCTGTAATGATAACAATTTAACAGTAATCATTAGAAAATTAACGTAAATCATGACATACATTTAACTACACTTATGAAACTTGGCTGAAATTTCTATTGCTCGGGCGAAATTAAAGGAAATTTCAAAAATGTTCAAATCATGCGTTTTCCGTATTTGGAGTTATCTTCCGTTGTCCATCTTCTGAAGTCATACATGTATTGCATTCGCATAAGTTAACAAAATATTTTTTTGTAAGTTTCATTGATCAATATACTTCCACTATACCTGGAATTTATCAAAGAAGATAGACTTTCCAGGTTCATCATGTAAAAACAAATGAATTCATCATGTTGACTCGTTATATTACCTGATTTCTGTCATTTCGTTCTTTCTATCTGTTGCCCCGACAGAACGATATTTATCTACATTTCGTCCCGCAATTTAATCATTATTTCGGGGCGACAAAACGAAACAAAAGAAGACAGAAGAAACCCACGAGGCGATGATTAGCGGGGCGAAACACCACCCTGATCTGCTCCTTACTTGAAAATACGGAAGTGCCCAACTCTATAACCTCCGAAGAAAATTTCAAACCATTATTATGCACCAGACACGTGTTTCGGATATCAAATCCTCATCAGTGATGCTTCCACCCAATATGATTTTAGACACAGCCAAATTCATTTTAGTAGCGCCCTCTTGCTTATATTTCTAAAATTAATTTTGTGCAATCTGCGCGGCTCCAACTTTCCTGTAGGGTCTTTTCAGTAGCATATCCAAATAAAATTTAGGTTCAAAATAGCATTGGAGGGATGGTGCAAAAATATTAACCTTCTTTAACTTCGATGATATTTTTGGATGAAATGACAAGATTCCGAAATAGCAAAATAATATTTTGACGTCAAATAGGCAAAGTACCAAATCAAAGCTTCTTTTGAGGCAACAGAGCTGGAAAGAAGTAATTAATACACCTGAGAAACATCCAAGTCGGTAATCTTGTTGGATATACGCCATCATATCTTTGAATGACACTTCTTAATTCAGTTTGTATTACGTATATAAGTAAAACATCCTGTGTATATAAGTAAAACATCCTGTTGAAACATTTATCTCAGTGTTTCATTGTTTTCTTTCCAGTTGGAAGTCTTAGAGAGCAGATGTAAAAGTTCATCAGTATTATGTTTGCCAGGTAAAAACGATAGAAGCCGTTTAATTTGAACAAAGAAATAACTACTTTTTTCAACTGAGATATAACAAGAACTTGAAAATGAAAATACCAATTCAGAGTAATTCTGAAAGAATATAGATATAAACATGTATAACTTGGAGACTTATAATAAACATACTAACTTGAAGGAGGAATTAAAAGAACTTTTTAAACTTTTTAAAACTGAACTTCTGTATAAAATTTCAGGTCCAAAAGGCGACAAAGGCAAGTGCATTTCTATTTTTTCTATAGACAATAATACGGAAGTGTTCCAAAACTATATCTTCTTGAAGAAAATTTAAAACAAATTTCCATGCACATTTCTCATCAGTGATGCTTCCAGCGAAAGTGCTTTTCTTAAGCCGCCCAAATTCATCTCACTAGCGCCCTTTGAATTTATTTTTAGAATTTGAATTTGTGCAATTACTTTACAGCTCCAAATTTCCTCTAGGGTCGATGCAGTAGCATATCCAAATAAAATCTAGCAATATTCGCGAAGAATGAAGATGAAGAATAAGAAGAATATATCTAACCAGGCGATGTTGCAGTGATCAGAACTAAAAAAAAAAACCACACACACATGACAGAAAAGAGGGAATCTCCAATAAGACTCGGTTGCAGTTCCCACAGCAAAGAAATGAGGGGATTTCCAACAAGAATCGGTTGTAGTACCCAAAGCAAAACTGATACTGGTTGTAGCTTATTCCACCGAATCATAAAACAATAACACGCGACCAAATATACGTTCAAATAAAATCATTGCTGTCGACTGTGACCACCGACTGAAATTTGGAAAATATTACTTCCAGAAATGTACTGAAAAATGTACTGACGGCATGAAATGAATTAAGAGCTTGCATTCTGTTGACGAGACACAAAGTATTAAAAAACATGTTTGGTTTTTGTATGCCGTCTCAAAATTTCTAATAGAAGCTGAAAATAGTGAATATTGCTTGTTATTATCACTACATGTAAACATATTTAGTGACAGACAAACAAAATCAACCACACGAACAAACAATCAATACAGCAACGACAATGACCATCACTTTAAAGACCAAGGACAAAGAAGTTCTGTGCAGTATAACAAAATAAAAGAAAGGGAACAGGGAAGTAAATGATAAGTTGAAATGTAGTATTGCTCTTTATTTAGGGGATAAACGTACTGTGTTTTGTGGTTCAGACAGGTATATTCTAATTCATGTGACATATCTTAACTTTTTATACCCCTCAGAGGGTCTCATGTATCGCTTTAGAGGTGACGTTGCTACGGAGGACGACCAACAGAAATTATTGCGCTGCAAAATATAAAAAATACAACTGCTTCGTGTTTATTATATACAAAGGGGAAAATCAAAGTGTTATCAATACTAAACTCACTTGCTTTGTTGTTTACATGTGGAGAACGCCATTTGCAAGCTCATACCTTGTAGTTTTACGTCACAGTATGACGTCACAGGAGCGAAGAACAAAGGGAAGTATGACGTCAAACGCAAAAAGTGCGCTAAAGCTTGTAACGTGCAAAATTTAGGAATACGTTTTAAGGTTCAAGGATACACCATCCGAACAACAAATCACTTCGGAGACCCTCTCGTCGCCAAAATCGACGTCACGTTGTCTATGACGTCACGAAAAAACGCGCCAAAATTGCATCGGCACTCTTATTATTTGACGCTGACTCACCTACGTCCTGAAACATGAACTAGTATTTTAGGGATTGTGCTAAATAAAACTGCCGTATTTTGATAAGATTGGGACTTCTATCGTTTTCCTTTGAATCTTGATTAAAAATTGATGTAAAACAGTTCTTTGGTGGGTATGTTCATTCAGAGAAAAGGCTTACAGCGCATTCTGCCACTCGCCGTCATCTCTACGAGAAAATCACGAAAGAATAATTTTATGCTTGTTTTATTTGTAAACAACCGTTTGATTTATACCCAGGGTTAAAATAGCAATTGAATCTAATTGAAATGTGTGTGATGCTTTTTTTTACACGCGGGGTTTAAATGAGCAACATCTCACAAAATTGTACATTTTATTAGGAAACAACTCCTTAGTTTACATGCGGGATTTGGGTAAAACAAATGAATGGACTTTTCTATGTCTATATATCTAGGAGTAGTGATATTTAGAGCAGCAAGCATCACGATAAGGGCAAAGGAAGGGGGGAGTATTACTGAGCACTACGTGGCAATTTCTCTCCGCTATGTGTAAGATTCGCCATTTATTATAAGCGAACCGTAATAATTATATTTTGAATTTATCGAACAGAAGACTTTTCATGACAAATGACATAGTACTATAAGTCAAATCTTCTCAAAGTGAATCCTCCTTTTGAAAAAGTTCTCTTTTTTTACATTATTTGTTCTTCTCCTTTTCTTACAATGCGAATATTCATGGACCTGTTATAAATCAATGATTTCAGGATTATTGCCTAAATTTAACCCTCTCCCCGGCAGTGAATTATTATTACCGGTATGCGTTAAATATTATAGGAATGGAAAGTACATACATATTTTAAAATTACCAGTGGTGGATTCAGGGGGGGGGGGGGTGCGAAGGAGGCGCCCCCCCCCCCGGCAATGACCCTAAATTTTCCAAAAACAGCTGGTATATTTTTTGCCCATTTTCAGTTAAATCGGCAAAATTCGCGCCTTGACCCCCCCCCGGCAAAGGGGGCGCTGGATCCGCAACTGATTACCCAAAGGATATTTGATCCTGAACAAGTCACACTGACCTTGAGGATGACCTTGACCCACGTTGGATGCCATAATGCTGAATATCCCAGCATGTTTGATGAAAAATGCGAATGCCGACTTACCTACATTATATGATCTCCATAAATACGTAAATGCAAGGAATACTGTTTTTATCGTATTACATTGAAGTACACTAAAATTATTTTGCAATCAGGAAAGAATTTGTCAATAAACGCCTATAAGGAAATATGTGCACGTAGACCAGTAAAAAAAGGAGGAGGGGGGGGGGGGGGGGGGGGGGGGGGGGTATGGAACGTTTATAATACATGTATTAATCGAAGATAGAACTTAGTTGCAGCACTGTTTTACTGTTATAAGTCAGTTAGTTGCATTTTACATTATATGGATTTTTTTTTTTTGTTAAAAATATTTTTAAAAATCCTTGTAAATGTTTTCTGTTTTGAAACACAGATTCTTACAAATAGGTTTCAAGACGCCGAGCAACGTCCTGGTTCAAAACGACGTTGTTCGTGCTATTGTTTACCCTTTCTTAGAAGAAAACAAATGTCATGCGGAAATAAATATGATTTTTCATAAATATAGGAATTAAAAAAAAAACTATTTCAAAATGATATTCTGTCACAAGGCCGATTTTAGCCCTTCCCGGCTTTTCTCCTCATCCAAAACCAATGGATAGCAACATACACGTACTAAGCCTGTATATTATATATAACGTGTAATTGCACTTACATTCAAGTATTAGTAATTTTCTTTGCGTATTCTTTTATCTGAATACATTCTATTTATTTATAATTCTATTCATAAGATATACATCTTGTTTTCATCGCCCCATTTCATTCTGGACCATTTTTATTTCTTTATCAACTTGATTTGACGTTCAAATGGCCAAATGCATCACGTGACGTCATTTGCTTAAAACTGTTGCAGGCGTTAATATTACTGATATAATGGGTAAATATTATAAAATGGGTTACAGAATTTACATTTTGATCAGTTCTATTTCCAATTGATATATGGATGATAAATGGAGTAATTTAGATGAAAGGTTCAGGAGATATAAATCCAAATAGAGCACGGAGGGGATATCTTGCCAGCATTTTGTGACAAAATCTGAAGGGGGGTAAGGTCATTATTTTGTATCAAACTTAAAATTTTGTTCGATGATTGCAACATTTATTTTTATTGTTGAAAGATATGTTCACTTAGATTAAGATAGCAAATTTTCCACTCATTGGCATGTTAACAAAGTACTTAAACCCGTCATTTACTGGTTGGACTCTAAAAATAATGACGTCAAGAATAGAGCCTAAAATGGTATAATATTTACTATTTCATAGAATTTGACTTACCAGCATTGATGTATTTTCTATTTTTTATTTGTTTCAGACCTTCTTTCGTTATTAAAAGAATGACCATATACATTCATGCATCAGGTTTAAGATAACAGGGGTCTATTGATGATATGATGCAAATTTGGGGAAAATTAAAGAAAAATTGGACATGTACTTCTTTGGAAGGTCATAAATCAACTGGAAGCTCGATGACATATACTTTTTTCATTAAAATACTATACATCACATTGTTCTCTACCAATAAAATCAATAAAACTGAACCTGGGATGTTTAATAGTGTTTTGGGGGTGTTTTGGAAAGGGTGTAACCATGAACCTTAAAGTATGTCAAGTGAGTCGGTTTGCGGCATGTATATCGTCGTTATACATGCTTGTAGAAATCCTGTGAACCAATCAGAATGCGTGAAACAAACAGAATGAATTAGAATATAGGTTTTTTACCGATAAAATGGTCAGGAGAAGTGTTTTTGTAGAAAAAGTTTTTTGTCCTCTTTTTAAACACTTACAAAAAGTTTATGGCTTCTTGAAACCTTTTAGACAAATATCAATGAAATGCATATAAAATGAAAAAAAAAATAACATTATCGAATTCTTTGCAGGAGATAAAGGCGAAAGAGGAGAGAGAGGTAATGTTATTCTTTTGTGTGTGGTCTTTTTAATATACAAAATGTTGAGCACGTCTGCAAATAATAATTTCTTGAAAACAAGGCAGATACAATGCAAGCTGGTTTTATATATGGTTTGAAGTTAAATTTGTAGCTCGACGAATAAGAAAAAAAAAACCACACACACACAGATGTCTTTTAATCTGATTATTGCTTGGATTAAAAAGGAAGTCAAAAACAAAGCATTATATCAGGAAAACGATGTCTGCGAGTATACACTTTAAAAATTTCATATTCTAGGTAGGCGTGGTTTGGCTGGATTCCATGGAAGATATGCTAGGCAAGCTGCTGACCAGTGTTGTAGATCGTTATGTAAGAATATTATTTCTCATTTAAGTTATCATTTTTTAAATAGTTCATTATGTATAATACATGTAGATGTATACATGTACTATTATTTCACAATATATATTTTACACTTCCTTTGTGATAAAGAAAGAGTCAATTAGAACAAGAGGTCATTGTAGGTCTATATTGCTTAGGCACGGTTCATTTGATGTTCAGGGGGGGGGGGGGGGGGGGCTTGGGTTTTTTTTTCGAAAAAAAAAATTTGCTCTGAATTTTGATGAAAAAAAAAATTTGCTTATGGTGTGACAGAAAAAGTAATCTTGCTCTTGCAAATAATCTGTTTTCAAGAATTTCCATAAAATTTCGCTAAAATTCTCTAACATTTTCCAGCTCGCTTCGCTCGCCGCAATTTCCAATTAATACCAAAAATTTTCTTGGCTTTCTTCGCTCGTCATAGTTTTCTATCAAAACATTATGTACTAATTGCAAAGTTCATATATTTGAAAATATCAAAAGTATACATGTATGAGAATGAAAAAGGGTTTCCTTAAAAGCTTTAATAGATTAATTTATCAATATTTACGTATTCCTATTAATATATGTTGCATGTATCCCCATAGAGTCCCATTAGGAGAACTTCAGTTATTCACCAATTTACAATTCTACATATAAAAATTTGTCTAGAATACATTCCCCTCAGACACTCTTATATCATGTATATACAATATGTACCTTATATAAATTTGTTTATTGAGAATAATGTATTGTAAAGATCTTTTATCTCCCTGTTTAGAAGTGAATTGAATACCTGCATAGAAATAAAGTAATACGAGGGCCGTTCCAAAAGTTCGTGGACACATGCCTTAAAAATCACATTTGAAGTCGTATGCGAAGAAAATTTTCTAAAAATGAAAGGGATACATTCAGAAAGAGAAAATAAAAAATATCAGGTTAAAATGATTTACAAAAAGGGCATAATTGTCAACTTTATACATGAAGGGTAGAGGCTACGGAGCAGTGAAATTTGAGTTGTTGAAACGAACCCATCCCTTTCGTTATATTGCTAAATAAAATAAGAAAAAAATACTCGACTATCAATTAAACTTTCTATATCATTAATACTATTATTTGTCTTGACCACTGCGAAGTTTTAACAAAATTGGACCAGATTTACGACTTTTATGAGGATTTATGCATGATATTGTTTATCAACCAAAAATTGATGACGTCAGAGTTCTTTAAGGAGCACCAGACAATCATTCCGTTTTGAATTTCTGTTGAATAAAACAGACGGAGACTTTTCAGCTGATGGATACATCTTAATACGGACCAAAAACATCAAAACTTATGTTGTTAAGGTAGAAGAATGTGTTTTCATGACGAATAGATACATAAACACGCAATTTTGATAGAAGTTGCACAAAAAGTAAACGAAAATGAGTAAAGTGATGCCGTTTTCTCCCTTCATGTTGACCTGACTTTGAATGATTCAAAGATGAAAGTACATTATGATATAGAGGTAGATATGCAAATGAAAATAGAACATGACTTCCTTATCAAAATACATGAAAAGATATTTTTGAATTTTGTACAGATGAGAGGTGCTTTATTTCTTTTAAAATGTCAAATTCATGCTGGACATCTGACGACGTCGTTACGTTGTTAGCTGCTCCGTGACCTAGAACCTTACGTTGTTCAAACGGGGATTTGAAAATTTGGTATTGACCAATCGTAATGAAAATTCGTATATGTATTCAAAATTATCCGTTATATAAGGAAATCAACATGATTCTTTGCAAATTCTCTAGATCTTTCCTTAATTTGCGTTGTCCATGAACTTTCGGAACAGCCCTCGTACAAATATTAATATTTCGAGTTTTTAGTAAAATATTAATTATTTCTATTAATAAAACACAAGTATTCTTAATATGCACATCACTTTGTTTAAAAAAATTCCTTGCTCAAACTTTGCAAGAAAAAAATAATTTTGCCCCGGTCCGAGGTGAAAAAAATAATCTTGCTCGAACAAAAAACCCAAGCCCCCCCCCCCCCCCCCCCCCCCCCCCCGAATATCAAATGTACCGTGCCTTACCCGGATCCCGTTCTATCTGATATAGCAATATCACCAGCTGTTGCGTAACGAATCCTTGGAATTGCCTAAATGTTCCATACAGTCCTGATGAGCCAGCCAGATACACAATTTTTTTTGCGAAGCTTCATTAGTTTTTAAATGAAACTGAGAGAATTCATGGAAATCCGAGGAGCGGCAGCAAAGGAATAGAAGGAAACGCATCTATTCACCAGATCCATCTCTATTTAAGTAATTTAATGCACGTTGAATATTAGGCAGACTGAGAGGCATATTCTAACCTTAAAACCCACAACGTGAACGGTCAAATGCAGTGTTTCAATTAAGTTTAAGCTTCTCTAAGAGCAAACTGTTTCGAACACCAGTATCATGCATTTACTAAAGAGATGCTCCTACGTGCATTGTCCACAACATTACGTCAGTACATTTGTTCCTGTAGTTTTCTCAAAATGCATAAAGTCGTGTGCGCTAGATAACCCTTCGACATTGTAATTGGCCTATTTTTACATGTACTCATAAAAGGGATCTTCACTTAATTTGACGTTGTATAACTACATTTTTCGTAGTCTCTCAGGTTATATATCTTACAAGACGCTGTGGCTTCCTGGTGCTTTTATCTTGACTTATATACTAAATTGAACGCCATTTTCTTATAAGGACTTTTTGTATTTCTTAGAGTTTCAAATTGAGGTCTCATGATCCCATTACATTATGCAATGCCAATGTAGCATATATATGACCCTGTTGTGCACGTTCTTTGAAGACTTTTTGTTCTGTGAAACGTGTTTCCAATTAGGGCCAAAAAGTTGTTCAAACGTACGATTTACGAGTCAATTAATGACACTCATTTGCTATCCTGACCTCTCAATTATATACTTTTTACTTACTATGAGTAGATGTCCTATCCCACATACATTATCATAATGCATGTATAGTATCTCTTTTTTTCTTATCATCTATGGAGACTTTTGCGAACAAAAGTGTTATGTTGATGAAACAATCATATATAACGGGGAAACATTCAGATTTCAAGGAGACTTATTCTGAACGTATAATTTTTCAATAGAAAACTACCGTTTCTTGTTCGAATGTGAAATAATATGATATTTATTGAATAATCTAAGAGGAATAAGATGCATCTGATGCTAATGTTGCGTGTCTTTTTTGTTTTTCGTTGTGCTCCCCTAATTTTTGTACATACCGATGGCACTTCTTCTTTTATGTCTTGTGTGACAAAGGTTGTAATTAATGTTCTTTTCAAGCTAAACCCATGATATCTGGTCCGCCCACTGATTCTATCACGGTAGTACAAGGACAAAACATTATCCTCCCCTGTCAGACCTCTGCATCGCCACCAGCAGACATTGTTTGGGTACCAGGGATTGATCCAAAACGTGGAGGGCGGTATGTAGAAACGCCGAATGGATTAGAAGTTAGTAACGCGCAATATGTGGACAATGGAATGTTTGAATGTAAAGCCAGCAACGTGTTTGGAACGACTGTGAAACATGTCAAATTGAATGTTATAGGTATGATTGTGTTGTCTTTCACATGTTATAGAAAGGAGACCACCAACATGACTTGTGTCACTCTTATGCCCTTTGCCGTATGGAGCTCGTAAAAAGTTCCCCGCGAGGGGTTTGACAGTAGGAGTTTTGAATATTTTTCCCTGGCATGGTCGCCATAGCACTTTCTATATAGACATGACCTCAGACAATGCATGTATTTTATATGTTTTCATTTTCGTGCATGAACATCGACGGCGGGTGTGGCTAGTCAATAGGGGATGCTTACTCCTCCTGGACACCTGGTCCCACCTCTAGCTTGTTAGGGGTCCGTCGATGCTCAGTTTGCTGCTCTATTGTGAGTGCTGTTGAGATTATCGTCAGGATCTTCTTCAACTCAATTGCAGCACCCACAACCAAACACGGAGACATTCTTAAGCGAAAACACAAAGTAGAAAAGTATAACAAAGGAAGTAGGGGATCTCCAACCAGACTCGGAAGCAACACCCACAGCAATGAACCAAAGACACCTGATGTGAAAACATAGAGTAGACAAGTTCAACAAATTACGTAAAAGAGACATGCGACATAGAAATTAAACACAAAAGACTACAAATAAACCAACGAGACCAATGGGCAATCGGTGCCGACTTAAGACACGGGAAACTCAAAAGGGACATGGAATTCAAAGCATCAAAACACATATTAACCAACAATCGGTGCTGACTCCGGACGCTCACCCGCCACGTTAATAGCAAATGGTGAAGTCACCCAGATTACGTGCGCAAATCCTCCCACTTGTCCTGTTACCAACTGGTCCCGAAGAACGCATAATTGTTGAGAAAAATAATCAATGTAAATTCTTCTCGAGCATGTACAATTAGTGTAAGTAAGTAATTCTAACATTGATGATTCCTTTGTTTCTTCCTCTTATTGTATTTTAGTCAGACCGTCGTACGCATTTGTTTCCTTCACTCAAATTGCAGAAACATAGAGCATATAGGAGAAAAAAGGATAATATATGACAGTTCTAATTACAATTGGTCGACCTCAAGATGATTTGAGCTGCTTTTCAAAAAGAGGAAATACCATTTTATTTTCCAAATAATCTTTTATCATGATTTATTTACATAACATTACATAACGAAACACATAAGAAATGCACATAACTGTCAAATGATGCCATAAAGAGCCATAAAAGATATTAATAAAGAATAATTTACATTTAAAAGAGATAAAAACCACATGCATTAAACGCTACCACCCTCTTTTACATGCAGAACATTTGAAGGTGGATCTAACACCGGATACCAGTACCATTACAACAGGGACGGATCCATATATGGATTATATCTGCACCTATAAGGGAGTCCCTCAACCACAGGTGATCTGGTTACACGTTCGCCCAGACGGCGTGTATGAAAATATAACCGCCCAAGCGCAGACATTACAAGGACGCAGTACTCTACATATTGACAATCCAAATGCTCTGGACGGAGGACAGTATATTTGTGAAGTGAAGAATGAATTTGAACAAAAATCGGATATTGGCAACGTAACAGTTTATTGTAATTATGTCTAATTCTTGTTCAGTTCTATATCTAATTCTTGTTGAATTCTTATTTTCCTTGCTTCCTCTCGATGTTCACAAAAATCGAAGATAGAGGCAAAAATAAAGGAGTATCAATTCAGACACACAGTGCAAACGATTTCTTACATCTCTTTATCCTACTTTCTCTCTTAATTCGTTTCTTTTTCAGTTTTATGACTTTTCTTATTGTTTATTTTGTCAACACACAGCTAAGCCTGAAATTGTCAGTGGACCAAAGACACTAGTAGCAAAAATAGGAGAAACAATCAACCTTAAATGTGACGTGGTCGGAATACCTAAAGCCACGATTCAATGGTACTTCCCCAAGGTAATGACATAAGTACATGATGCATCTGTGATTTTCCTGATGTTGTTTGTGAATAATGGTTTTGCCAAACGTGTCTTTTGGGCAAAGTATTTGCCAACTATGAATTTTGGGGAAAATTCAAAGTCAATTGAAAGTCTACTGTCCTGTTCACTAGTTCCAGAGCACCCTGTTTTCCCGGTTTTCTCTAAAATATGATAATGTCATCTTCCAAAAAGATATCAATTTTATAGTACTCCTTTAGTTCGTAACAAAAAATACCATTGTTTTGGTTGTGCGTCAGTTAAGTTAGAAATAGGACGGAAAATAAAAAGTCTACTGGGATTTTCTATAGTAAAATTGGTGAAAATGTCGCTTTGACGTCATTGTTTACTATTGTTGACACGGAGAATAATATGGCGGCGGCTTGAAATTAACATGGGAATTTCCCGTAGACATTTTAGTTTTCATATTGCGATTTGAAGGCAACTGATAGGGTAAGTTGAAGTTAATTTCCAGTTACGACTAAAGGAGGCCAATTATCGGAAACAATTATTTAATAAATCGCCAAAACAGGGTGTTCTGGATTTAATGAACAGGACAGTAATTGTTTGACGGTCAGTGTTTCACTTCACATATATTTTAGGTGAATAAAATGCAAAAATAAAACACACACTCAAAAGATCAAGTAAAACATTATGTAGCTTATCAAAACAGAATTTGATTACATCACTAACAATGTAAGAAAAAACAATCAACAATCATCTTCATCAGACAGGAACATCTGTACCTAAGGATGTCACTATCAACCCTGATAATTCTATAACTGTGAATCACGTGGACAAGTTCAGTGAGGGAACATACACATGCGAAGCTACTAATTCCTTTGGTTCCTCAACATCAAATGGGGCTCTTACTGTTGTAGGTATGCCAATGCTATGTGACCAATATGATTAGCTATTAATTTTATAATTTTCAATACGTTTAATGCAATGGTCACCGATAGACTCGTAATACCAAATTCAAATACACATTGCAATTATAGCGTGTTTTGGATAAATTCAAATGTCGTTTTTATGGAATCATTCAACCGCAATAAGCAAAATAAACAAATTGTTACTGCAGGAATAATAACCAACATACGAAGAAAAATCCGCGTTGTCTAGAATTTACGTTTCCTTTTGTTCAATAAATACAAATAACTAATGAAAGAAACAGGATGAAACTTTTCTTTATTTTGATCTTTGCATGGATGCATATGCATTTCCTTGCATCCTTCAACAAAATTTAAATGGCATTGATCAGTATGCCTACAGAATTTATTGCTAATTTGCTTAACGTAGCATGTGAAACTTTAAGCAAATAAAAATTTAATGTGATATGTTGACGTATTATAGCATCCATTTGAGATTTTTTTTTCATTTCGAATTGCATTCAGTAACGTTAAAGAAAAGGTTGTTCAGCATATACATACATCTTTTACTGCTTACAATGGCTATAAACATGAAGATCACCGAAACTTTCTTCTTTACAGTACAATCGATTTTGAACTTATTTATTATCTAGTTCCCTTAGTTGTTTCAACGGAACCTAAAGAGAAGCCGTTGAGACCAGGTGAAAATTATATACAACTTATGTGTAAAGGCAGTGGTAATCCACCTCCCACACTGTCATGGTCCAAGAAAGGCGATCCGTCCGCCATTACAGGAAATCCAGGTAAATTCTTACCATTACAGAACGGGGCTTTAGTCATCACCAGTGTTGATATGGACAAGGATTCAGGAGTTTACATGTGCAATGGTTCTAATGGACAGGAAACCGGCGGAGACAGCACTATACGTGAGTCCTACACTTGAATTAATTGTTCAAGATATATTCGATAAGACAGGTTTTGTAATTTTATAGTACCAACTAAGTCTAATCGAGTTTTATACCCAGAAGTCCCAAGCTTTTTTGGACATCCCTCTGTATACATGCGTCATAGGTCATCAGGCATCCAATTAGAGTACTTGTCAACTGTACAATTGTTTATTTTTAGCTCTTAGTCCCTGACTGTATCACTCATCTTTCTCGTGATTTTGGTCTAAAAATCACAAAAAAAACCCACTTTTCACTCCTAAAGTTTTTGTTCATGTTTACGCAAAGAAGAAGAAGAAGAAGAAAGTAACTCACAATTAACTCTGTCCTTGAGCTCTGACAAGTATTTAGTTGTATTTGTAATACGTATGAATAAAAATGTAAAAAAAAAGACAATCTTATTAAATGTTAGAGGTTTATGCGGATGAGATATTGTTTCTCTTACATGTATCATTTTTGCACTCTTTTTGCAGTCTATAAAGATCTTGGTAATATGACATGTTCGACAAGATTTGCCGATTGCTCCACGCGAGTTGGAGTGGCATGTGGGTAAGTAGTAAAGATACACATATAAATATTCAAAGAAAGACCATAGGAACAGAATTATAAAAAAAAGATTTCAATGTAACTAATTTTGAGCAGGTAAAAATGAAAATATGAGAGAATGTGAGCTTTTAAAGACCAAAGGGAGTGTAGTTGATTACTAAACACTAACTGATTACTAAACACTAATTGATTACTAAACACTTACTGATTACTAAACACTAACTGATTACTAAACACTAACTGATTACTAAACACTAACTGATTACTAAACACTAACTGATTACTAAACACTAATTGATTACTAAACACTAACTGATTACTAAACACTAATTGATTACTAAACACCTACTGATTACTAAACACTAACTGATTACTAAACACTAACTGATTACTAAACACTAACTGATTACTAAACACTAACTGATTACTAAACACTAACTGATTACTAAACACTAACTGATTACTAAACACTAACTGATTACTAAACACTAATTGATTACTAAACACTTACTGATTACTAAACACTAACTGATTACTAAACACTAACTGATTACTAAACACTAACTGATTACTAAACAATAAATGATTACTAAACACTAACTGATTACTAAACAATAAATGATTACTAAACACTAACTGATTACTTAACACTAATTGATTACTAAACACTTACTGATTACTAAACACTAACTGATTACTAAACACTAACTGATTACTAAACAATAAATGATTACTAAACACTAACTGATTACTAAACACTAACTAATTACTAAACACTAATTGATTACTAAACACTAACTGATTACTAAACACTAACTGATTACTAAACACTAACTGATTACTAAACACTAACTGATTACTAAACACTAATTGATTACTAAACACTAATTGATTACTAAACACTAACTGATTACTAAACACTAACTGATTACTAAACACTAACTGATTACTAAACACTAATTGATATTGAAGTGAGTTTTTTTTATTCTTAGTGGCCGATGTCCTGGTAATTGTGAAGCATCAGCTGGCGCCATCTATGGATATAAAGAATATTCTATCGTAAGCTTTAAAGCTTGTTAAACTATCGGTATCACAACATGGAAAACATGTACCCATCATGAATGTAATTTCACAAACATCTTCATCATATACATTACATAGTAAATTTATCTCATATTCCGTTACTCCAGCATTTAAATGAGCATAAACAAATGCAGTCAAATTTAAGATTCTATAAATCAGAAAGTGTGTTATGGTGACATTTTATTACGATCCAATTGAAAATGAGATCGTTTTTTTTTTAGAAAGGCTTCCAACGTCTGCTTGGCGGGGAAACATACCGGCATAATAAGAAACCCAGGAGATATAATGTTATGGACAGTGGAAAACGGAGGCAACTCACTAGAGAGTAAATTAAGCAATGGCATCCAAAGCGAATAGTGAGTATCAAATGATGATCTAAATTCGAACGAAAAGATAGACAGTACACTTAACGAAAATACAAAATATAGAACTGGAAGAATATGCAAATTAAAGCACTCTATGCATTTATGATTCAACTATGAATACAATACGAATTTAATATTATTATCACATTTGCATCACAGAATATCATAGCGTCAAATATACTTAAATCTGGATTCAAGCTATGATTTCTGAAAGTGTGAACATTTTTGATAGCCTGGCACAAATTGAAAATCAAACGAAAACCAGTTTAAACGAAATGCATGGTTTCCCGTAATCTGGAATGATGAAAACTTACTGTTGTTATTCCTTGAAAGCAAGTCATTGTACGTGACGCGATCAAAATTTCAGTCTTTGTTTTTGAGTATTTTATCAGGAAGTCTAAGTACAATAAATTATAGGTTTGAATTCTATTACGAGAAAACGTGAAGCAGATTTTTTATGTTAAATAATACAAATGAGATTAAGAAGATCCTGACGACAATCTCAACAGCACTCAAAATAGAGTACCAAACTGAACATCGACGGACCCCTAGCAACCTAGAGGTGGGACCAGGTGCCCAGAAGGAGTAAGCATCCCCTGTTTGGCTAGCCGTACCCGTCGTCGATGTTCACGCATGAAAATCAAAACAAATACCAAATACTAAAATTATACTTATATTGCAGTTCTGGACCATTGGCAATACAGGCAAATATCTACTTTCAACAGATTAATCTCGGCCAACTTGGAACTGTCAATCCTATTGCACCACTGGGAAATTAAAGCTTCATCAGTGCTATCTTCTCACTTCCCTTATTTGTTATGATAATTCAATGGTAAACATATGTTTGACTGATGTGAAAAATAGCAAACAACACAACATCGAGGGAGATATATTTGATTTACTTGACTCATATCGCAATAAACATATAAATTGCAAACTTTAAACTTAATTCTTGGTTGACATTTTGTCCCATGAACTAAAATAGAAATAAATTGCTGCGAAACGAAGTTGAGGTCAGACTAGGGTTAATTTTTTGCACATCAGTGTAAAAATAGCAGTTATTTGCATAAGATATAAACATACCTTCAGACATTATGATACCTTGAGATTTACGATCTTAGAAATATCTATGATATACCACATTGTCTAAAATGATAGGTAGAATGTTAAACGTCTTCAAATCCAATAGCATCATTTAACAGATAAATTTGCAGTATGGACCAGACATGCACGTTTCGGATACTTAACCATTGTCAGTGATCAACTCGTCCTTGCAAATATAAACATAAGACATCAATTCTTAAGACATGTTTTAAGTTTTCCATATGCGCTTCTTTATTTTACGAGAAGAGGAACTTGTCACAAAATACATGAAATCTTAGAGTACTGGATATGTGGGAGGGTTTTCGAATTTTATCCTGATAAACGACACCATTTGCTATCAGCGACCGAAATTCGCACCTGTTGCCCAACGGTCTTTTGGATGCTTGTGTCATGTTTTAATTTTACCACCAGTCTCTTCTTGTCATTATCCATCCTTTTTGTCACACTAAGCATTAAACTGCATTTTATCCGGAAATCCCACCGCTTCCTTTTCGTAAGCATACGGCTGTACTTTGTCGGTATCCATTGGTCTTGATTTGAATATCATAGTTTACTTACTAAACATATAAAGCGCTTAAAAAGTTTAAGTATGTTTATAAAATATAGTTCCCATGCAGTTATTGTAGCTTATGATGTATATCTAGTAAATTCTTTACATACAATTATTATAATGGTGTCTTTCGACTCACACGATATTACTTAATGAATAAGTAATGGCAAATTTAAGGCTTGACCTTTATTTCTATGAACAAATACCTGAGTGTATGTGATGTCGCTAAGGACTGTAATCATGAGAATTAGAATTTTATTCAAAGAAAAAATGAAGCCGACTTGGTGCCGTCATAACTTATCAATCATAAACGTTTATGTACTGTTGGTAAGTTTAGACACCATATTCATTCTCAATAAATATAGAGTTAATATTGACTATAAGGGAAATTCTATGCTTCTGAAGTTGCTTAGTTCTTTTAGATATCTTGAGACTTCACATTTGCTAGCTTAATGTATACAGAAGGATGCACATGTTATGAGAAACTTTTTAAACTGATCATAATTCATTAGTAGTTAAACCGTGAAGCAAAAATCGTGAAATATAGATTACAGATTTAGGATTGCTGAATCACTTTCTGGGTACATATTATACAATTATCTACTTTTGATTTCGGTCTACTCGTGACTATACCGACCTGGTCAGGTATTGGAGGACCAAGGCCGGAGGCCGAATATGGAACGATATACGAATAAACTTACTTAAATAAACTAAATGCACGACATTTGTTACCAGCGCCCTAAATCGGCATTGGTTGACCATTGATTTCTCTATGATAATGTTGAGGTTTGATGTGATCTGGATTCTTGTGTCATGTTTTGATTGTACCTTTTTTACTTTGTTGTTAATGTCCCCTGTCATAGTTTGCACATGCTTTTTACTAGCATGTAATCCTGAAATCCCGCCATTTTCTCCTTTTTTAATCTGAAGGACTTTTGGTCTTGATTTGACCATCAAACTTTACTAAGTAAACCCATCAAGTAAAAAGAAAAAGAATGCTAAAGTCCGTCTATCATATATGGTCCACATGTACTTATTATAATAAATGATGTATATCTAGTAGATTCTATACATACAATTATTTTTAAAGGTGCCGTCCAACTCACGATATTAGTTAATAAATACGGTATGGGAAGTTAAATGCTTCACCTTTATTTCTTTAAGCAAATACCTGAGTTTATGTGATGTCGCTAATGATCATGATCATAAAAATTTGAATTTTATTTGAAAAAAATGGGACGATTTGGTGCCGTCCTTAATAAACCTTATACGTTGATATAAGTTATTCTAAAAAGATGACATAATAGATAAGTATATCTATTAGTTAGTATAGAGACCAGAAGGCAGACATGCTTTTGGAATTTTTTCTCAAAGCTATCGTTTGCTTATATTTCTCTAACTTTTGCTAAGTTAACTCAATTACAGTATTCTGCAGTTTTATTAGCAAAATGTTTTTTTGTAATTGAAATGGTGTTATCGCATTTTAAGTGGCTACAACAAAATTTTAGCTTTAAAATTGCTGAGTGCATAAAATGATATAAAAAAAATCAATCGCAGTATAATTTGAATGATCTATTCTATTTCTATGAATTCTGGGAAGTGGAATGACCATATCCCCATACGCAGTACAAAATCGATAATTCAGAAAATCATACACCGAAGGTATACAAAATCAGGATTATACAGGTTCCAAAGCAAAAAAAAAAAAAAAATCAACCACATGAAAAGAAGCGAACTCCCAATATGAGAGTGAGACTATGTGCCAGGAAGAGTAAGCATCTCCTGCTTGCATGCAATACCCCTCGCTTCAATAAGGTAGAATTGTCACATCCGGTTACTTCCTTTTCGGAAGTTATAAGCATATTCTGTGATAGGATGATTCAAGAAAGTCTAAGACAGAATATCATCTACCATTCTGGACAATAGAACATCATAGTATATGACGAGTTCCCCGTATCTGTTTTTGATCTGTAAAGACAACTCCAATCTTGACGATAAAAGGCTCTTTTGCGTCCTTTTCACTCAGTCATTCTACATTTTAAGGTGGGTCCCAACTCGTTGAATTAATTGATAATTTTGTTCATTTTAAGTATTTTTCCTATGCATAATGGTCTAAATAACGTAATGAACATAGACATTGATAGCCAATTTTGTTTTCATCAAAGATACGGCACATTTATAAATATAAAATATCCAATATATGCATTTATACCCTATCAGTTATAATTGGCCCAAAATTGGTTGTTTTGTTATAAATTATAGAAATAAGTGCAACAGAATAAATATAACACATAAAACTATATGAATGAAATGTTCAAAACACAAGGAACCCCCATAATAATATCATTGAATTTACGACGAATAGAATAGACTAAATTCAACTTTTTACTCACATAACAGATAGAATTTCTTCATTTTGCATTATTTTATACGATAATGTATTAAGATAAGGGAATTAATACACATAAAGGTATCCAATTTTGTAAAGGATCAAGATATGGCTCTAAAGATAAGGGTACCCCTAAATCAATTGAGGCAGTTTTACATACTATTTCTTCAAGTGCACATACAAGCATTTTAAATGAGAAACAGTTTGAAATAAATCCTGTTGACATTGTTTCAATAGATCAAAGTGTTACTTATGAAAAGACTGAAAATTTGTGTAAAATATTCCTTATGGAAGATATTTAGGATAATCCCCTAAACTTTCAAAGACGTTTTGTATACAGTTACTACATAAACAAGTACAAGTATATATATATAGGCTGTTTTAAAAAGAATCGTCATATATTCCACAATAACACCTTCAAGACAAATGTCAATCATAAAGGTCAAGGCTATTTTCAGGCTAAAAATAGCTTTAAAAAAGAAAGTTTAGCAAATGGTGTGGTTATCCGGATTTCGTTTGCACAACCCTCCCACTTATCCGTATACACAGATATCTCCATAGACGCACAATAGTTGTATAAACATAAAACGTCTCACTGCAAGGTGACGTAAAAAAAAGACAATTAAACGCAGCGGCCTCTTAAGACATAACTTTCGGGGGAGGGGATAATTTCTTAAAAATTCAAAAACTGTTTTGCAGCGTGTGGGCTTTCAGACAAAGGTCTTCAAGGTCATATTAGGGTTAAAGGTATTGGTCATTATGCGATAATGAAAGGTCAAAGACACTCAGAAAATAAATCTTTTGGTATCAAAATAATTTGTTCGGGGAGCATCCATCAGTTTTACTGATTTTGTCTTTTTTATCATTATAAAACACACAGATGGGACAATCAAACACAGAATTAAACAGACATGCACGGAAACATCCTTTGACATTAGCCATGGCAACACATGAGAAACGGAGAGAAGAGCTAATTTCTTATAACACAAAGGAGGGGATCTCCAACAACACCAGGTTGTAGCACCCACAGCAAAACCCCAAAACACCCAATGCAAAAACACAAAGCAGACAAGCACAGAAAGAGACGCATAAGGGACAAGGAACGTCAACGCACAACACAGAAACATCAAACACAAAGGACTACACATAAACCAACGAGACCAATGGGCAACTGGTGCCGACTTAGGACGGTCATCTGCCACGGAAATAGCAGAAGGTATGGTTATCTTGGATTATGTGCGCACAACCCTCCCACTTTTCCGATTACCCAGAGGTCTCGAAGAACGTACAATTGTGGTGTAAAACAACCTCCTCACTGTCAGATGACCACACACAAACAAGACCGCAAAACGCAGGGGCCCAAGCAACACAGATGAATATGTAAATGGATATAAAAAGAGGGCGTACGTAATACAATCCGTGCTCTGCGGCCGCGAGCTTATGTATGTTATCACCCGAGGAGTCCGACTCCATTAAGAAATTTTACAGCAACAAACAAACACATATACAACGATCATTGACGTAAGAACGATAAAATGTCAACCGATATGACCAGTCGGCAACAGGTCAAGAAACACAAGTAACAAACATACCATCAAAGAGTTTGAAGCGTATAGGTGAAATATTCAAATCACGAAAACCCTGCATTATACGGTACAACTGGGAGACGAATCTAATTGTAAGTGATTATTAGATATTCAGACAATGGGCAATAACTGTCATAGCTTATCATCAAATTGTCAGATCGAGACAGAGCATGTCTTAATCGCGCCATGTCACTAGCTAATCATAAGCTGTTTCAACCGCAGTTATAAACTTCACACAAAAGGGTTGATTGGAACGTATATCTTTCAATTACTTGCTCAAAATAATCATAAACGTCGGTAGTAATTGTTGATTTACTACGATCTTCTTCAACTCAGAGTCTAAAGTGATGTCGAAATGTGAGACAAGAATTTGAAATTCTTGAAAAAGTTCAAATCGTCTTGTAATGAATTTTCATGAAATTGTTTTGAATACCTAATGTGCATATGTTGCACTCACGATGCCCTTTATAGAAAATCTAAATCTCAGCACTTAGACCTTTCTCAACTACATGCCAATCACTTCTACATTTGTCTAAATCAGAACAAAAACTCTGATTATTTACATGGCTGCTTCAATAGTTATACCAATAATACATGTATATACAAGAGATCACTATCAAAAACAATCATGTGTGGTGCATCGCATTTGGAAATTTGGTGCAGAAGGCAGCTCTCTTGTACATGAGAAAGGAGGCGATCTCCAACAACACTCGGTCCCAGCACGCACAGCAAAACCCAAAAACCCCATAACACCCAATGCATAAACACAGAGCAGATGCGAACAGAAAGAGACGCAAAAGGACAAGGAACACAAGTTACATAATAGAAACAACAAACACAAATGACTACACATTAACTGACGAGACCAATGGGCAATCGGCGCCGACTTAGGACGTCCATTTACCACGCCAGTAGCAGATGATGTTGTTATCCGGATAACGTGCGCACAACCCTCCCACTTTTCCGATTGCCCAAAGAGGTATCGAAGAACGCAGAATTGTAGTGTTAATGGCGTCTTCACTGAAAGATGACCATACAAACAGACACCATAACGCATAGCACAAAGCAACACACAGAAGGATATGTAGATGGATATAGAAAAAAAAACAGGGCGTACGTAATACAGTCCGTGCTCTACCGGCTATAGCAAGCTTATGCATGTCATCAACCATGAAGTCCGACCGACATTCAGAGAGATGCGGTCGGGGACCTGGGTTTGGACACGGCCCGTCATGGAGTCCTGTCATCACAGTCAGTCAGATTGCAATTTTTTAAAGAATGTTCTGGTACAAGGCTGTACATGTAGACTGGTCAAGCCAAGTGTCCGTCTGAGACAGCAGGATCATATCAAAAGGGATAAAAGGCGTTTGATAATTTTAACACAATTTCGATGGTAATTCTGTCTACCTTTGATCTTTCTTATTTTGTTTATGTCACCATAAAAGGCAGGTTGTGAAATACCCTTAGTTATTATGTTGCTTGTATGGGTCCGAACTTTAAAAGAAGCTGACAATAATTTTGGTAAAATTTCCAGAAAGTCATAACTAGCTTTTGAAAGCAAAAACCTTGACCTAAAAGTTTCTTGGTAATTTGTAAATTTCTACTATGAAAATCAAAAACATTAGTACATGCTCTAGACAGCGCTGAGCTATGAAATGTAAATACTTGTATGACGGTAATCTAGAAGCATCACCGTCAAGCCATGGGAAATTTACTATGTTGAATCCAAAATCATCTCTTTTGTTATACTTACTGTTTTATCCTGATTTTGTATGCCTTCGGTTTATGATTTTCTGAATTATCGATTTTGTACTGTAGACAGGGATATGGTCATTATCCATATTTGTCATTGTATGAGTCTCTCCTTTAACAATTTTGATATTTAGGTGTCCATAAAATGGTAATTCTGTGTTTGTTACGTTTGCTTTGTTCAGTGTCAACTTTTTTGGAACGTAGCAGTGATAAGATGTGTTTGAGTTTCTAGTTACGTTTTTCCATCTATTGTTCAGATTTTATGCCTTAATTGGATTTAATATATATATATTTTTTTCATTTTCGTGCATGAACATTGACGGCGGGTGTGGCTAGTCAACAGGGGATGCTTGCTCCTCCCGGGCACCTGGTCCACCTCTAGCTTGCTTCCGTCGATGCTTAATTTGGTGCTCTGTTGTGGGTGTTGTTGAGATTATATTTCCGGGGTCTTCTTGAACTACAGTTTAGAGTACTAGTTATTTTGGCATTCAAGCTTAGCCATTTCTTTGTTATTTTCCGTTTTGCGTCCTCGTGCTTGTTGGTTTTGCGCCCATAGTAATAAAACAAAACAACATTAAAATGATAAAATCTTTTGTAAATGAAATGTGTTTTCTATAAAAAATTAAAGAGAAATTATTCATATTTTATAAAAAATGTAAAAGTACATCAATGTACTCAAGACATTGCGTTATCTATCATATCATTTGAGACAAGTTTCTGTCAGATTTTACATGGTACTAGTACGTCACTTATTATGGAATAGCAACTTTGTTTATATGCTTTTTTTCAAAAGGACGCAAAACAATAAAATCAAGAAATGGCCTTATCTCGTTTCTCTTTAATGATGCTTGCCAGCGAAAGAGATGTTCTTTAAACAAAGCTTTCCATGTAAATTTATATGAAATAATTTCCTATGACCGTATATACAATACGCATTCGGTTTTTCTACCCCAATTTTGTCGAGAGAATATAAGTATATAGTACATGAAAAATGCGTTCCATATTTTAGTACAAATTGCGAATTCTGTAATGTATCTTTAGTGATGATTGAGTTCGAAATAGATGTAATAATAGAAGAACTTTCGAGATAGAGCTGACGAGGGTTAATTACCCGAAACGTGCATGTCTTGTCCATGCTGTAAATTTATCTGCACTAAAATTATGCTATTGAATTTGAAGATTTGAAGGAGACTGAATCATTCCAGAGTAAATACATGACGTCATGTGCATTTCCACCAATTGGTGAGTTTGCATGTCTGGTGTACCCGCGGCAAAGTCAGTGTGAACAGTCCGCTTGAACTTGTTGAAGGGGTAAAAAATAAATGGCTATTCATGCAAATTTTATTCAAACCCTAGTCTGAGCGGAAGCGACTTTATAATTAGGAATATTATAAATCCATGATGACTCCTAACTATATGAATTATAATAACCCATGAATGAATATATTCATTTGAATAATGCTTTAAATCACAACAAACACAAGGTCATTGTTGACATCAATGAAATCAAAATAAGGCAAGGACCTCTGATGTTTAGACGAATAAAAAAAAATTAAAGTATGGTGGATAGCAGTTCAATCAGTAAAAATTGAAATCAAAAATAGATCAATCGAACAAAGGGGAATAAAAAAGAACCTTTCTATAAGTCTGTCCGTCCTCTTGAGAAATGCTGAAAGTGCATTCGCGAAAATTGCAGAATGCATTTTGAAGGTACTAACATTATCTAATTATCCACTTTTAAACATAAAAAAACGAATAAGAAATAGTTGAGATTACTTTAAAATGTATTGAAACTACTTGTTATGCTAATTAAATGTTGGTCTGATGAATTGATACATGAACTTTAGTATTAGAAGATCTCTTGTACTGGAATGCTATGTACGCGCTTGCTGAACACAGGTGATGGTAAGATTTAAAATTTATGTATGTAAAGGGGTGAAAATTCGCAATTAATTTCCAATGGAATGCGTGAAACTAAATTCATTTGATAGCTCAAATTATCATTTTCTAAAACAATCTATTTAATCTATTTTTACCCTCTGCACTAATGAGAAAGATATCATAAATCAATTAATTTTGAAATATTTTCCTATATGTTTAGAATTTCGATAAGAATTAATCTTCAAACCATTTTCCCGTAAAGTGCAATTTCTTATCCCAAGCATAATTGACATTTCATGATACTCATAGAATTTTTACACCGACTCCTATATCAATGTCATAAATCGTGGTAAACATTCAACACTTTGGTTGACACCACAGGTTTGCACTTTTCGTTTACTATAACATGTACTTATTAAATATTCTGTTAGTGTAAGCTCAATCACTTTTGGGCGTCACAAGTTTCACTATAATGGTTTATTGCAAAGAAAAGACAAGGAACCGCTAAATTCAACCCGGGAGAAACATACACCTTTAACTAAGAACCTCAATCATAAATCGTTTGCATATTCTATTGGAAAGAAAAACAAAAACGAAGTGTTAAAATATTTTAACTCTTAGGACATAACTTCAGTATGTAAAATGATCGGAACCTGTGACAAATAATTTAAAGTTAATATTGCATATTTAGAGTAAGAAGTAAAACTTTTTGAACGGTCCAAAGACAGAGGTATATTTAAAAGAAACTTTTGCCAAATCATTATGAAGATTTGGGAAGAATATTGGCTATATGTGTATTTCAGTGAATGAAAGTCAAACATAAAAGACGACACCAGATTCCAAAAACCACAATTAAAAGGCTTACGAATTTTGGGGACAAAATACAAAATAGAACTTTCATACGCGAAAAGAAAATCGGACAAACAGACGGAGACAGTGACACCAGCTCCACCGACTCACGAACGACAACTTAATCGATGAATTATCTCCAATGCAAGTGCAGAAGGAATAGTAGAATGTAATACAGGTGGCGCTGTAGTTAAAAATCATCGTACCAACTACCTCCACACATCACACGAGCCATGTCACACATCAAAGTGCATGTCTGGTCCATGCTGTAAATTTAACTGCTTTCAAATGATGCTAATAAATTTGAAGACGTTGAACATCCAACACAAACACAGCATCCAAGCAGGCAGGACGAAAAAGGGAAGCCCAAGGCTTATCCCAAACTTCCGGTCCAGGGTCACCCAACACAGAATGTTTCGAGTCCAACCTCTCTCTGGAATAATAAAATCAGTTAATGATTCAAGTCAAACACTAAACTCAAATTCAGAATAAGAAAAACACTCTTAGACTGGCATACAAATCCTTCAAGATCCCCTACAGGGAAAACAACAGAATATGATCTCATGAAACGGGAGAAAAAAAAGACAAACAGACGGAAACAACAACATCCCACCATAGAAACACGAACGACAACGTTGTCAAAATTTGTGTATTTGAGTTGTGTGTTTTTATTTGACATTTGTCCAACAATCTCCACAGAGTCCAATGTAAAACCAAAATTGCCATAGGTGGCTCTTCACAAAAGAACGCTGCGCCGTACAAAAGTAAAGAACATAAGGACGAATGAAGAACGTCATCGAGCAGCTTTGTTTCTGGACAAAAGAAAAATTAATCAGTTCAAATATTTAAGAAAATTAATTAAAATTTGATATTAGTCATAAGTTTAATGATCCATGCAATAAATAATAGGGGTGTATATTATTTACATTGAATATGACAACAAAAGGTTACACAGTCACTAAAGAAGTATGGATTTCAATGATATATCGGTGAAATGATTGAAGCATTCATTTACGTTAATTTCGATGCTCTTTGGAAATGGGAATGAATGCAATGTATTTTAAATCCATCAAGTCTAAGTATTCCTAAGGACATTCAATCTATTTCTGTGCCAATGCATGCATATCAGTTAAAAGGTTTCAAACACACTTCCTGCAATTTCATGATCCCGTTTGTACTGATATTTTCACATTATATTCATAAGCGAGTTTATGTTTATCACAGTAAGAAGATTGGTACATGTAACAATACGAACTGCTTATGATTGTCAACTGTGATCAAGGTCACAATCAAATATTCATGTCACACAAGTCTTTGTCATGAAAAATGATTGGAATCTGATTCTATGCCTGTGAGACATTTGATGTCCACATGCAGTGCTTAACTGTAGACCTTTCGCAGAATCCGATATCAAGGTCACTCGACTACAACAATATTCATACTTGAGGAATACGTTTTGAATAATTCAAGAATGTTATTCATAAGTTCTAAGTCCAAAATAACTGAATTTTCTGGTAAATCGTCTGGTAGGGGTTGAAATTTCTTGATTTTCCTTGCTTCGGTAAGCATATCTAAAATTTGAACACCATTGTCGCGTAACCGTTCTAATGGTGGGCGATTATCACTTTGTTCATCAGGTCTACGTAACATATTCTTCATATGCATTGCTGTTAATTCTTTGTTAATCAAATCGGCAAGATTTCGACGTTTATCTATATCGTCCGACGCACCATCTTTCATAATAGTATCATCTGCAGATCTGAACAGGTCAGAAAGTGAAGGTGCGGATGTTACATGCGTCGCATCAGTGACTTGGTCCTTTTGAATGTCTATGGTCTTGGTGAACTGAAGCATATAATTCAGAGTGAGAGACTTTGTTGGTTTGTTTATAACAGTTGTTTTTGGTGATGGCGTTGTGGTAAAGATATCCAAGTCATCTTCTGTTGTTGTTGGTGCCGTTGGATCTATGGATGAAGTAGTTGTTGACTTCTTGTTGTTTTCAAAGTCCTCTATTAAATCTGCTAAGCCTCTGGCACTTTCACTAATATCATCAGAATTTTTAAGAAAAGGACTTATTGTACTTGATACTAAATCCGCCAATTCCACCCTATCAATATCATCGTTGATGGGTGCTGCCATACTAGTCTTATGATATCTAGGGGTAGATGGTGCATTATTGTCACCGTTTGCATTACCGTTCGTAATGGAGTCTTGCTCATTCTTAAAATTCAAAACATTTTCCTCTATCATTTTTATTTCTTCGTTGAAAAGTTGAAGTGTATTTTTCAGCCAAGGGTTCACTATTCCCGAACTACCAGATATTTGTTTGCCATTTGTGGCGATTTCATTAGGGTCGGGAACGTCGAAAAATATCTTAACTCGCTCGTTTGGCAGTACGTCAATTTGGTTTCTTCTCCTTTCTATAAAATGTTCATCAAAAATAGAAGTTGCTGATGTTGTTGTGGCAACAGAATCATGAGATTCATCATCGTCTGCATTTGTAGGTTCTATTTTCTGAACATTGATAATATGTTCTATGTTTTCATTCGTTTTATCTAAAGGTACTCCTGTCAAATTCTTACCATTCCAATTTTTGGTAATGGTGAGTTCGTCAGAACCTATTTCGCTAACGTCTGTTCCAAGAAAATCGTCGGAGAAAGAAGATGGCGGAGGAGGAGGAGGCGGAGGAGGAGGAGGCGGAGGAGGAAGCGAAAGACCATCCAAACTCTCACTTGTAGATTTTGTTAATAGAATAGGCTTTAAATCATTATCTTTCTTTTCGAAGTGAACCTTTTCATTTTTCCAATCTTTCACGTTCAGAATATCTTGGATATCATCTACATCATCTGCAAATTTAATCTTGCTATCAAGTTCGACTGGAGTCTTTTGTGCCTTTTCAGTTGTTGGTTTTGAGGATGTCGTAGGCATAGGGAATATTGTAGTCACAATTACTGGTGGTGGAGGCGATGGGATAAATTCGGTTGTTAGACTGTTGTAACTTGGCTTTGGAGCGTTTGTATTTTCCTCCACAACATATCGGTTTGAATTTGATGCAGTGGTAGTGACTAATTTCAATGTTTCTTTTGCCTTCGATTCCTTTGCTGTAAGGTTATAACTATTATTACTTTCAGAGTGGCTACTTTCATTTTCTTTATATGGATCCTCTTCAACTGAAGAAGGCGGTGAAGGTAAGATAATAATTGCAGGTGGTGTTGGAATAGATGGAGTAGTTAATGATGGTTGCATTTTCTTAAAAGAACTTGATTTCTCCACTTTAGTCCTTTCTTTCGGTTTTGATTCAGTGGATGTTGCAATTGTCATCGCATCAACTGTTTTTCCATCATTTCCAATATCAATGATATCTTTTTCGGACTTCGTTTTGAGAAAACTATCATTTTTGTCTAGAGAATTCTTTGCTTTGACAATGTCCACTCTAGTCAAATTTGACATATCGTCTGAATGGTATTGTATTTTTGTGTTGTGTGTGTCCACTTCGTGCATTAGAATGGCAAGACCTTCTGGTTCAGGTTCCGCATAAGAATTATTTAAGTTTCGAGTTTCCTTGTTATCATCATGCCCATGCGAATACACCTTAATTTGACTGAGCGTATGGTTCCGAGGTTTAAGTAAATCCAAAAGTTTTGCTTCAACGTTGGAAGAGAAGGTTCCCTTTTCCTCGTCATACTCAAATTGTCTTCGCATATTCTCTTGTGATGAAAAACCGTTTCTTCCAACAGAAGCCGTCTCTTTAACATGCTTAGAAACTGCTGTTGGGATCACAATATGCTCCTTAGTTACTTTCGTAGAATATAGACGTAATTTTGTCTTCGGCTTTGGAGTAGAGCCTGGATTTTCTGCCATCTTGTCAAAAAGCTTTATGGTTTCATTTTGGTCGATATTATGAGTATACAGAAGTCCAGCAATGAAAAATTGTTTCTTCACGTCATAGATCGACATAGTGTGGTCAGTGACATTTCCATTGCACTCACACTTGTCCTCTGGACAGTCATTTTCACAGCATTCTCTCCAGCACCACTTGGAGAGCTCTGGACCAGCTTTATCACCTTTACTGCTGCAGGGATTGACGAATTCAATATTGGGACAGCCACAGAAACATCGGCATGGTGGACAGTTCCCAAGTTTGCAATTCTCATCGCACCAGTCATCCATCTTGGGGTAGTGACGCCAAGTTGGTAATGCATAGCATCTATTACACTCCTGTTTTGAAGTACTTGTTGCGGATAAAGTATTATTGTGTTGTGGCAATGGAAGTGACTTTGGAGGAGAATACGTATGCAAATGATTGTGACTGGTATGATCCTTGGTTTCATTTTTGAAAACAATCTTCATTTTATTTTGATTGTTGTCAGCTGTACTAAATCCTATGGAAATATCGGCACAGTTGACAAACTGCTCCTGAGGTCCGCATCCTCGACAACTCGTTCCATCTGGATTTACTCCCCAGAAATTACCTGAAAATGAAAAAGACATCATCATCATCATCATCATCATCATCATCATCATCATCATCATCATCATCATCATCAGTGAGTGATTGAGTGAGTGGATGAAAGAGTGATCGAGTCAGTCAGTTAGTGACTCAGTCAATGACTCTATCAGTAAGTCAGTCAGTAAACCAGTCCGTCAATAAGTCAAAAAGACACGCATGAGTTGAATATGGAGAATATATGGAGAAAAAGGAGAAAGTACAGAAACAAAATATGAAAAAACCTCCTTTTATCTTCTTTTCTTGAGAAATGTCTGTGCCAAAAGCCCTTTACAAGATCTACAAATTACTAAATTTACTGATGTAAAGGATGGCACATTCCCTGATAATGGTATTAATATGAATCATATAAATTGTAAACGACAGATAGGAATCAAGCGAAACAAGATCAAACCATCAGCATGTTCTAAGATTTATACGACGTCATGAATGAGGATTTTATGTGACAAGAGGGTTGTAATTTTTAACATGATGAAGGTTTAGGAGATTTATAACACGGTGTAATTACAAACTAACAAATGACAATCATTTGTTACGGTAATTATGTCGCGACAACTGTGTCGCATCAATTCTCTTTCTATTTAATGTCTTTATTTAGGAAAGATGAATGGTCAGTGTCGCTATAGGGGTGACCCGCGTCTTTGCTTCATTGTGCAACAAGGAAAAGGTATTTACATCGATCTATCACAGACTGTCTTATGTAAGATCTTGGGATACAAAATGGAAAAAAATGATCATCCATTATGAAACTACATTTTTATATTTAGAGAGCAACCATAAAATTTTAGATGCCGGGTCTGGTAAGACTTTGCCCAAAAAATTCTTGCTCGCATTTTGGACGATAGAAATATTCCGATCCGAAAGGTGGTCGAATATTTTTAGATCATGCATTCGCTTTAAAGGGGAAAAAAGAATCAGATTAGGATGGCCCTGAAAACAATTTTGCGGCTCTGAAAGATGCCAAAAGAAATATTCTGTTTGGCAAAAGTCTTAGTTTCTGTCCCCCATATAAAAATCAAATGGTCGCTTTCTTAGTACGAAACTGAATCAAAGGAATTTTTGAATATTGTATTTGCTTAATATCAAGTGAGGCAGCCTATCAAATACATGAGCAGGTGCCAGGTAAGTAATAAACGTCAAATGAAAGAATATCTACGAATATTTGTCCCTTTTATATAGCTGACGCAGAAAGATAAACATACTGGTAACATGACCATTTTGAGTTTTGAGCCATCAAAATACCATGCTGAAACATGGACTGTTTGCAAAGAAATCGATCAAGATAAAGCATTAAGTCCAATAATAAGCTGATGGAGCCGATTGAAGCAGTTCAGCTGCTACAGTTCACAGCAAAATTGAAATCGTTTTGTTGTTCGAATTAAACATGCACGGTCCTCCCCTAGCTGAATCACAACCGCCTTAATACTTAAATTATGATTTCAAAATTTGATATTTGAGATTTCTCATTGAAAAGTGACGTTTCAAAAAGGACTGTGAGGTGCAAGGATCCTATATCAACGGGACATAGAGTAAATGGACATCAAATAACATAGGGTATACGACAAAAATTATATTTTGATTGAAATATCTTTCTCTTCAGAAAAAAAAAAACTGAAATTCAAAATGAAAACATGTATTTCTTGACGTAAAGAAGGCAGACACGAAAAAATGATTAATGAGAGTTACAGTTTCCTGATTTTAGTAAATTCCAGGTGATGCGCTATGATGATGATAAATTCGCTGTGATATCCCCATTAATTAAAGGAGGACATTATATAAAATTTTGAGATGTAGTAAGCGAAGAAAATAATGTTTCCGTGATTTATGTAATTCCACGAGGACACCTGATACGAACGTTATTCATTAATTACTTTCACATTCATATAGACAGGTAGCGTTCCGTCGGGTTAATTCGGTTGTTTATATGTATGACCAGAATAAAATGAAACATGCATTTACTCATAAGCTATAGAAATTTCGTAAAGGTACAAATAAACTTAATAAGTACAGTTCTGAATAAAAATTTAGCAGAACCTCAAATTCAGTGTTAATTAATAAATAATAATGATCTGAACCATGTTTTATTCATTTCAAAGTATACACCTCGAATTTCGAATAAAATGTAGTCCAAAAAAAAAAAAAAAAAATGTGTGTACCACCTGCATTATATGAATGTGAACAAAACACTTAAGATTTATAGAGTCTTGTAGCAATAAAAAAAAATTCCGTGACTAGCTGAGGCCTTCATCGTTGGAGTCCAGGAAAAAATCAACAGGCTTAATAGTAACTACATGTACGGACTATTTCATATTGTTAGAATGAACCAAAACTTTCAAATATTTTAATTGAATAAATCAGAGATTTCAGATAATCCTTACCAGTTGTGTAATGCCATTGTAGTACACATTGGCTGCATTTAAGTCCTTCTGGTATTTCCACACGCATGTGCACTTCTCCCTTCCGATATGGAAAGTAACGATAAGCACTATTTTGCGATCTTTTGCCGTGAATAATTTTGAGTGGATAATTATCAAAACACGCCTGTTTCACTCTTTCTTTCACATTGTTATGTGGACATATTTTGAACTGAAAGTATCCCATATGATGAGCAGAAACATCGATTGTAATATTGATAAATCTGTCTTTATCTGAATAACGGCGCACTATAGTTCCGGTTGCGAATTTCCCGCCAGCCTCGTTCTCAAATGGCCCATCGTAAGGATCGCCACAAACGCCACATTTTCCATTATTCAAAACGGTTCTCTGAAAAAAAAGAGTATCAGGATAAGAATTGAAATGCAAGGAAAATGAAACGAATCTAACTAGGTGAAAAGATGAAAAATGAAAACATAACAAAACTTCGATCCTGACATGATCCTGACATAAAACTTCGATCCTTACACAACGACAAACCAGGCTTAAATGAGTCTTTTTGACTTACGAACATTGAAATATTTCCGCGTGAAATTGTATGATACTTTGAACACGTGTATTTATTCCTTAAACCTGGCGTACAAAAAAAAAACCCCGATATTGTGGAATATAGGCACCAAACAAGCATATAAGTACACAAAAAAAGTTAAATAAATCTTTCGCAATGTGTCCAAAATATGTAATCAATTTTCAATCAGAAAAAAAAAATTCTCCAGACTATAAATCATTTACCTATTTTCAACATCCGGTGGATTATTTCAGGTGCACTTAGAAAAAACTGAAATTCTAAGAAAATTCTTTGTGTAATATTTTTTTTTTTAAAGTAAAATGATGAAAGTTTTGATATCTTTGACATACCCTATATCCTCCACAGTACAGTTGATTGTCATCGTAGTTAATTGGTGTATTAAAACCATATCGCCACATAGTGGACCTGCTAGGTGGTTCTACCATTTTAGCATGGGAATAAACTCCAGAAATATACTTTGAGAAAAGTATCAAAATGCCGTACAGCAAACTCATATTTTTTTCGAAATTAGAAATTATACTCAAATGGAACGAGATTTAAAAAAAATCGAATGTTTACTTTACTAACATTTCAACGTCCGACTTAGTATAGTCAAAATCCCACTAATTGAAATCAAATTGACATGCGACGTTTCTATAATCTTTAATGAATACGTATGCATAATGAATCAGGCAGGTCTTCGCTGAAAATCTGTCTTATTTAACAAAGTAAAATGAACGCGACATTGAAACCGACAGAGCTATTCGGACTTGAAATGTAACTTACAAGTCTACTAAATTTTCTTTTTAATGGATAAGTTTAGTTAGCTTTCACATTTTATGCTTCATACAAAAACGGATGCGGAAATTCGTAGAAAAAAATATTTGTTTTAATCAAAAGCGATGTTATTTAGATGTTGTACGTGACATCAATTCCATTCCTTAAAAACGTAGAAATTTACGAATTCTATTTTTTTTTCTCCCATTTCTATAATGGTGATCCATCATCCATTCAACCTCTGACGTGAAGGTGCGGTTATAAACGAGAAAAGCATCCATTCAAAAATGTAAATAAACTTTAGATGTGTCTAATTCTAAAATACATATACGTGTAGTTCCATTATACTTGAATTACATTTAGGTCAGAAATCCCAAAATAGGAACAATATATCAGAAATAAGAATGTAGATATCATGAGTTCTCATAACTTTTAATGATGTTAATTTCAAGGCTTGGAATGCACATTTCATTAGAAAGGTGAGGTTCCAAGGACAAGTCACGTTGGCTAGATAGGAACTGACGTAAGCAGGTCATTTGACGTCAGTGACTGGTTGCGGTACCCCATACTTTACAAGAATGGGAAATTCCCTAGTTGCATCGGGAAAAAAGATTAAGTAGGGTTTTATGGTCAATTTTCTTTCTTTGTCAAAATACATGTATTCAAATCAAACATATCTATAAAGTTTTTCATAATGGACGAACGCATGAAACATGTTTCATTTCGTCCTTGGGAGCGAGGTGTTTTCTCTTACATCTCTGGAACCCGACTAGGTGTTTGCTTTGGGGTATTGTAATTCATACAATACATATACTATGGAAGTGCTCCAACTCTTTACCTTCTTGAAGAAATTGTCAAACCAATTTTTATGCAACACTTGATCCTCATGAGTACTAGTGGTACTTTGTTATGCCGAAGTGATTTATATTTTAGTAACGCCCTCTAGTTTTATCATTTGAACTTAAATTTATGCATTTACTTTGCAGAGTGCGAGGATCTGAATGTCCTATAGGGTCGATTCAGTAGCATGGCGAAATAAAATCTATGACCAAAAATAGCATTGGAGGCATGGTCGTAGGATACTAACCACCTTTTCTTTCGATTAAATTTTTTGGATGAAATGACAAGTTTCCGCAGTCGCAAAATAATACATGATCTCAAATTTTATAAAATAAAGATTCTCTCGGGTAAAAAAGATCTGGAAAGAATTAAGTAATTATTACACTTTAAACGTTCAATCGCGGGGAACAAGTTTAACTGCTCCACACTGCAAAAGAAAATAAGTGATTATGATAATACTATGAAAGTGTTCCAACTCTTTACCTTCTTGATGTACATTTCAACCAATTTTCATGCACCGGACGTGTGTTTCGGATAGTAAATCATCATCAGTGGCACTTTATAATGCAACATCTATAACGGACGCGAGAATATTGAGGGGCAGCATGTTTACTAAAAACTAAGCCTACAACACCAACTAATTACATTGTGAGGGCATGTTCAATGAATTTCAAATTGATAAATTATAAAGAAGAAACATCATTAAAACAAAAACCAGGGCAGCTGCCTTTCCTATTTTTTTTTTCTTTTTTTTTTTTTACTTTACAAACGAACTGACACATTTTCGTGACTTTCAATCGGCGTTCTTACCGATTCCATATTATTGCTTAAAAAAAGACCTAAAATTCAATCTGTCAAGAAAACCTTACACAAAAAAGGACATGAAGTTGACAAGAGTTGTATTACGCGTGCATGAAATGACACCGTTTGGGCAGCATAAAACAAATGACTCGAAGAACTTAAACAATTAGTGGTTTGTTTAAGTTCAAAATTTTTACTAATTCATAATAATCATTATGCCTGATAATTAAGTTTAACTGCTATGTAACACGTAAAAATATTTCATACTAAGTATGCAAATTTACTCCTCATTAATTTACAGCCATATCCTAATATATATATATATATAATCAGTGCTGCACAACTTCACCTTTGACTCTAGCAACGCCATGCCGAAACCAAGAGTCTCGAATTATGCATATCTTATTAGAAGGTATTAAAATGGAAATGTAAAGTGATTAGTGAAAGTTAATTATGATGAGCCCAAATGTAAACAAAAGTTGATGTAATGTAAAGAGGGAATGGTTAACTGATTTAAGGCTCTGTGGTTGAAACGAACTCATGTTAAAGCAAACAAAGAGTCCAAAATGCTAAATGGAACATTTTCTCAAGACTATATTTCACCTAGACCAAGCTGGATTTACATGTTTTTTTTATGGCAAATATGGGTTTGTAGTACAGAGAGAGAAAATGAAAATCATCTTGAATGACAATGACAAAAAAAAAAAAAAAAAAAAAAAAAAAAAGATAAATTATAAGTTAAAAATAATATCACGGATTCGATTCTAGTCAATTAATCATCTCAGGCAAAAACATTCTCATATTTGAATTTCAATCAAATCTTATGAATATTTCCTACATGTAGATCACATCTATTTGAAATATGATGAACAACAATGCGACTTTGATATAATCATATGCATCAATTTCATTAATTTATGGATTTTCAAATTTATTATCAAACAGACGGGCATGTATAAAAAAATGCTTCCTAACTATGAATGTCAACATGTCTCATCTTAATAGACATATATGGGTCGAAAATTCTTTTCTTTTTAACAGCAAAATTAATCTTAACATGGCAAAATATTTTTAAGGATTTAAATTCTTTTTTTATTTTTTATTTTGTTTTATTCTACTTTTCTTGCGAAGGGATAATATTTTCAAGGCGTGAAGAATCCAAAACTAACTCTACCCTTTCGTACACTTCTAAGCCTAAATCTTCAACTATGGGATCAAAAGCATCCAACGGAAGGAATTCGGAATCGGACCCGCCCAATCCCCTCCCTCACCCTTTCATTTTGCGATCAATTTAACCAAAGGTCATTTTGGGTATTGAACCCCTCATTTTTACTTTCCATGACCTAACTATTCAAAGTTTTTGGATAGACCCGTGCCATCCCGTCTCATAATTACATCTCTGCTGTACTGTATATATTCCTGGTTACCATCTAGCACAAAAACGATGATAACAAGCAAAGGAAAAAAAAAAAAAAAAAAACGGAGGAAAGAAGAGGAGGGAAGCATTGTCATGTTTTACGTATATTTTGTAACCTTGAGTAAATTTCTTTAAACATGTTAAATCGACGTTGACTTCTGCTTGAATAATTTCTTTTCAAAACTATCCGCTTTGCATTGGGGGGGGGGGGGGGGGGTCCTAAAAGTTCTTTTCATAATATCACATGTCCATATTTCTAACATCAACACCACCATCACGAATATTTCAATCAATAGGTACGAACATTTTCAATGATGTACGTGTATATCATTGACATCGAAGTAAATTTATAACATTTGGTTTAATTTTTGAAAAACGACCTTTCTCCTCTACTCGTCATTTTCCCTGCGCTCATTCTGAAAACTTATGAACATTTTGGTACCGATAGAAAGGTCTGATCACATTGAGACTGAGTGACAGATAGACGGACAAACAGACGAACGGGATTTAAACGTAAAAGGGGGGGGGGAGAGGATTTCAGTGAAACATAACCAATACTCTCTTATTTTGTTTGAAAAATTTTGTATATATACATATATGAATTATACTTCCCCGATATTATTTATTTGATTTTATATACGTACAAAGTTACAACAAACAACAGGTAGAAGATTTTAACCGGATTCTGAGAACCGTGCAAGTTTTTACTTTATCATTTAAATCGGTATCTCTTGTGTTGTGCACGCTGTTATCAAGCCTTACAGGTATTCAGAGAAAACTTAATTAACTCGGGAAGATTAAGTGTTACAAGGTAGATTTGCATCAGGAGTATATGAATATACTTACCTATTGTTTTTTGTAAACACTGATACATGTCATTTCGAAACTGCTCATCATATTAAAGTAAAACATGTACAACTTGCAAAATTCATTATCAGTAGCAAACTAGGCCCTTAAAGATTACAACATGCAACATTGATTGATTTTTTAAGACATAAACAGTCTTAATGCATTACACAAAATGAATAATTTAGTTTTCTCCATATTCACAGTAGTGTGTAAATTATTCAACAGGTTGGGACTGTCAACAAGACATCGATGCTATTACGTACAGGTAAATGCACAACTGTCCTTTAAACCAGCGACTGTAATGGTCAGGAATTCGCGTGACTCAAGTGTTTGGAACAAGGGAGATTATCAATTTAGGCCTTAATTTGACATTTTCGCTTATTCTTTTTCATTTAGTCGGAATGGTCTCAGGGATTTTTTTTGCCCCTTTTTGGGACCGTTATTCGGCCCCATTCCCAATGAAAAATAGTATCTTTTTTTCCCAATTGTGGCTCTAAAATTTCCCAATCACATACAGATGGAATTATCACCAAAATTAGTGAAAAGTACTTGTTCAAAAGTAGCAAATCTACTAATCATTTGCCATATTGTTGTAAGCATAAGAAATTAAATCATATTTGAAACAAAATTATTTGATCAAATATTCAATTCTGAACTTTTGATTGTATAAACTGTCATTTTACTTTTATATTGGTACTTCCCAAAATATTCCCAAATGTCGTAATTTTTCCCAATAGGCGATTTTCGAGTTACCCTGGTTTCGGACAGGTTCGTCATTTAGAATATGCCTTTGTCATCCAAGGTTACTTCCGGTTTACGCCACGCGTCATTATAATGTTACTAGAAGCGGTAGATTTGAACGATTTTCAGTGAATAAACGATATATTTTGCTATACTAGAGTAAATTAATCATTTATATTGGATTTGTGATTAAGCTGGATTATTTTATCGCGCTGACACAAAACGAAAGTGAATATTTATCTAAGTTTAATGTGGCAACTGGGCTAAGTAATTGGAGGATCTGGAGTATGTAGCAGGTCATCCGCTTACTTTTACCATTAGTCATATTTCTTTGCATCGTCTTTATTAATTTTTACTCAAGATATGTCTATACAGGTAGTATGTTTGATTTCTTCACAGCATCATGCGAGACAATAACACAAACTTACACATGATATGAGGGGCAGACAGAGGGTACCTTCTCCCCCTCCCACCCCCTTACCTCCCTTCCCGCTCCTTCCTCTCCCCCTCCTTTTCACTCTTCCCTTACTATCCCCCTCTCGCCCCTTTAATCCCTCCTCTCGTCCCCTTCCTTCCGATTCTCTCCCTCCCCCCTCTCTCTCTCCTCCCGCCCCTTCCTCCCCCTCCCTTTCACCCTGTCCACCCCCTCATATGATACTGAACAAAATCACTTATTTCAGTTAGTCTTTAATATCACAGTAGGTGTTTTATGTTGTCAAACGCTAACAAAAATGCAAAGAGATAGTCACCTGGAATCTAGAAGCAATATATATGCAAGATGACCAATGTGCACAGAGTTTTAATGAAAAAATGTTGAAGGTGGGGAGGGGGGTGTTAAAGTCACTGATTTTGAGTAGAAGTCAAAATCTCAATAAGTGCTCAGTTTAGTCTTAGCATTTAGGTTCTTTTTATATTCTTGAAATATAAGTTAATTGCTGTTATTTCACCATCATGTTGAACTATAGATGCATTGGATTGGATTTGTTACATAATGGTGAACAATAAACTGTTTTATTTTTATATGTTAACTATGCAATGATAAATAGAATTGTTGCAATAAATGAAGAAGATGTAGGAATAGTCAAGCATGTGGTATTTAATGGAAGGAGGAAGCAAACTTGTGTGTTACATAAAAAGGTTCAAATGTTGCCTTTTAGTCAAATGACCTTTTTTTCTTCTAGAAATTAACTTTACTCAGAAATGAGAGAAAGAATATAAATGAACTTATAGATGCAAATAATTTTCAATCATTCAAAGTATATAATAGTACAACATATATACAATAAAATCTTTATTATTAATTACCTCCAGAGAGACTTATTGCTGCCAGATCACTTGCATGTATGAGGTTTAAAATCATATCAAATTTCATAATTCTGAATACCAAATACATTTTTGTAATATCTTTGGACAATTACATATATATGTACCACATATAATTTCTTCTTCAGTAGAAATTGAGTTCTTACTTCAACATGTTCAAGATGTAACTAAAAATGCAGTTAACAACATTTCAAAAAAAACAGTAATAGGTCTAAAGTTATGCAGATATGAACTTAAAATTGAAGAGGATATTCAGTTAATAAATGATATGATGACTTTAGAAAACATTTTGTCAAATCAGGATGTGTCATATGGTTTCATAGCCTTTAGCTTGCATGAAAGAAAATTGATGAAGATCTCTCTTTTCTATTTCATGATATTGTAGACAACATTAATACTACTTAAAATAATATGTGTAGAGCTGTTTGTAAAGCTGTTATGTTGGACAATCATGGACTACTTCATACAAAATAAAATGAACATAGGAGTCTTAATTCTGACCATAACAAAGGACTTGTAGCCCATCAATGATAAGAGAAGGATACAAATATTCATATGTCATCTTAATTGCACTGTTTTATAATCAACAATGGCAAATTCAGATATTTAATTTGCAGTTATTTACATGTATAATAAAACGATGCAAATTTCAAATATTCAAACAATGCCCCCTTTTATACAAATTTTTTCTCTATCTATCCTACACAGTGATTATGGCATTTTGCCTGGAACCTCCTCCTTGAACTGAATCAATGAACGAGGAGGGGGGGGGGGTAAATAGGCGACTGTCAAACAGTGTATTTGTATAGGGTATAGGGAAATGATTGAAATACTGGGGGCACTCTGCATCCCCTAAATCTGCAACTGTCAAATTGTGTATATGTAATTTTTAAAAATCCTCATGGGGTTTTTTTTATTGCAGTAAGATAATAAACAAAAACTTATTTCACTTAAGAAACAAAACCATTATTGCACCATTTGAAACTCCTTCTTCCTTCCTTCCTTCCTCGAATATCTTTCATTTTCCTTCACTTCTCCTTGACAGCTGCATATAAAAAAAACTTATTGTCTTGTCTTTAAAGAAGAAACCAGGTATAGATAGTTATGTACCCCATGGAGTTTGTGAAAATATGTGATTATTCCTAAAAACCATCTCTCTGATCTTACTGGAAATGAATTACAATATTGAATATTCCAAATCTCCCCCCCCCCCCATTCCCGACAATCCCAACTCTTTGAAATATATTTTTCATTATCAGATTCTGACATTATATGAAAAAAGATATTAAATTAATTTATGATGACAGAATTATTCCATAATGCTCGACCTTATTCGACCGCTATGTAAAAATGAAAACTGCCATGTGTACGTGTCGTGTATCACAAAATCAGCTGACATGACTTGATTCTAAGTTTCAAAGTCATGTTAGGCTGGTATTTTCAGTTTTTCTTTAAAGAAATTTACAGAAAAGAGACATTTTTTATGCGGAGGCATTGTGTTTATTTCTATAAACAAACATGCTACGACTCGAAAGTACGCGAACGCGATGGAACGTTGTATTTCCCTCTGTTTACATAGTTACTATGAAAAACCGGAAGTAGGCTTGGATGACATTTCTGCAAAGTCACGTGATAGGCAGTGCGTTATTTCAAAACGATAACGGTCAATCCGTGTAACTCGAAAATCGCCTATTGCATGGGCCCCGACCCCATTCCCAAATTACTGAAAAAAATCACTGGGTCTTTTCATGAAAAATCGACTTCCAACATTTAATTGTCCCCTCTATATCGGCAATCTCCAGGATCAGGAAACGATGATCAAAGTGACAGAATGGCTTCAAAAAATCATGGGTACAGCTGTAAAAAGGAGATATGTCCCTGAAAATAAAGCTTAATTTCCCAAATATACTTACATGTTCGAAAATTCAGTTGTTTACATTTGTATGTCTCCCTCCACATGTTTACCGGAAATTGTAATGATTGGTATTAATCAATCACATGGTGTTAATCTCCTGTCAAATTGTAATTACCTATATTTACGGTACACAATAAGGACAATTAAATCTAAATGTTTCTCGAAAGAAATTAATTAATGAAATTATTTTGTTTGATGGTTAACCTTAATTTTCGATTCGCAAATGCACGTGTAAATTTACGGAAATTACTGAGTGTAAATATTTCATAAAAATTTGAGTAAAGATCACATTAAATTCAAGAATCTTATTTTCACGAAACATAACTTGTCTTTCTATAAAAAGAAGAGCCCTTATCTAGGTGTTGAAGCATTGTAGGTTTGGGCCTGGGACCGTAACAAAAATAGGTTCGGCATTGTTGTTGGTCATTTTAGTTTTGGCCGCTGCAAGATCAAAGTCAAGGTCATGTGAATTGAAAGTTCTAATTGTGGATAAGAGGGAAATGTAAGAAACAACAGGTAAATTTGATGAAAAATCAACACATTTACAATATGCATCATTGCAAGTACTGCAACTTCTAACCCACATATTGTATAAAGTCTTTTTTGCGGAAAAGGCTCGTATGGAATAGGAATATTTCACCATTTTCGTACAAAGAATTGAACGTATCAGTTGTCTATTAACTTGATTTACTGCGAAGGCATGGAGTTAAACAATAACTAGAAAAAAAGCATGATGAGAGCATCTCACATATGTGTTCGCATGACTGAATTTAACACTGTTTTAAAGGACAGTCGCGCATTTACATGATAGCATCGATATCTTGTGGACAGGCCCAACCTGTTCAAATCAGTATATGCATGAGATTTTTTCGATTTTCCCCCTATCCCCTCTGTATCTCTTAATGTATTGCATTGTATACACATGTCAAAAAGGTTATTAATAATGTTTATTCTATAAACTATAAATAGCAATGCTTTGATTGGCTGATTATCAACGTCACCTACACTCCCAGATAAACCACGGTCTAAAAATAGACTGTCACAGATTACCCCACTTACTTCTGCAAAAAGTGACATTATTTATTGTGAATCAAATATGAAATTATAGAATAAAACAGTAATGGAATGTTTGATGTGTTATTGACTTACTATGAAAATTTTGACCTCGACTTCACTTTTGTCAATATTTTCACAGTAAGTCAATATCATCATCATGATCATATACTGAGTTAAAATTCCATAATTGTATAATATACAATATAGATATGTTCTAAAGTTCCAACTATTTTTTAGGTATTTTATGATTCAAATTAAACTGGACACATTTGACCAGCAAAATGGTTAGAATTTAAAAAAAAAATGTCACACTAAAGGCATGCATCCTTAATTCCTTGGGTAAATATATTGTGATTGAAAAAAGTTTGTTTACAAAATATGTGCCTTAAACATGCAATAATTTTACTATTATTTGATATTGATGGAATCATTTGCATTTACACATGAAGTCAGTTAGGCTTGAATCTATAGGAAAGTTGATAAATGAATTCATTCACTAAAATATTTTTCTTTCATCTGTGGCAATTCAATTTTTTTTCCATCAATATTCAGAGCAATGCCCTCACCTGCCCACCTATCCCACCCATCTTAATTTTGTTGAAAAAATAACTATTTTGCCTAAATTTGTTGAAACTCTTCAAAGTCCACAACATTCTTTAACTTTATCTATTATGAATGTGTTTGCAGCTAATAGAGATGGAATGTATCAAGAGTTGTATTTATAGCTCACCTGAGAGAAGTGGATACTTACGGGTTCAAAGCCTGACAGTGGCAATTTCTTTATAAGTCCTTGAAAAGATTGATATGGAATTTATTTTCATAATGTGATATCAAAAGGTTATCTTTCTTACATCAATGGACAAGAACAAACATCAGAATGTGCAGCTTTCATTTAGCTAAGAGTGTATATAAGTATCAGGCGAGTGTTATGGCCCCTTGTGCCTCTTGTTTCATGACCTAGCACTAGCTGCAAATTAAATTATATAAAGAAAATTTGTCCTAAGAAATAATCTCCTCAAATTTCTATTAAAAGTACAGCTTCTATGTTTATAACTATTAGAGTCATAAGACTGCAGTGCAAGTACAACAGAAAATGATAGGTAGACACTCTTCGCCTTAAAATTAAAAGAGACACTAGCTAGGACACCTTGTCCTGGTCAAATCCACTAGCCTGATAAACCACATACAACTGGAAATGTTCGATATATTTGCGAGTGATTTGGAATCGCGAAAAAATTGTTCTCGCCAAAAATGTGTTTGGTAAGGTATAACATAAATTGGCATATCAGTTGCATTTACTTCTTCTTTTGCAATGTGTCATTTTTCACATATGTATTCTGATTAAGCATAAAGAGGAATAAATCGAGTGTATTCTTATGATAGAAATAACTAAAACTTCAATAATAAAATGTACAAACAGTGAAATCATTTTTACATATTTGTTTGAAATTTACGAATCGTGAAAAATCGTACTTGTGAAAATAAAGACACCCTATTTTACAATAAAATCGCGAAATTTGATACTCGGGAGCATTTCTGGTTATACAGTAGGTCCTCTAGCACTTGCTTTCTGCTGTTCCTGTTTTTTTTTTTGTACTGTCATTTTAGAATAATTCTTTTGTACCGGTAGAGAGAAAATAAGTGAATCAGTATTGGAAACTTTAGTAACAAATTTTACTTTCCTTCTGTGTTTTATCTGTTTGAGGTGTAATAACAGATGTAGAAGAACCTGAGAAGCTGCTTCCTTTATGTTAAATCCAATTTTCATGCATACTTAATGAAGAAGTCATAAAATATTAGCAGTATAGATACAATGATAGTCAAACATGTATATCGTTGGATGGCTTGTGTGATATTGTTTATACATGTACTACATTAAATTGTAGCGGGTTTTGAGTATAAACTTGCTTCAATTTATTTATCAAAATTTAATATGATTTTGGAAAGTGCAAATTGCATCCTTGGCGACCATCTTTGTGGAAAGAATACTTTGTGAATACTTTTTGTTTAATCCTTAATTCTAGATACACTTAATACATGATACACTTTCTTCCCTTACTGGGTGTGTAGAAGGGAAAATGCATACATGGGCAATTGACCTAATTTTTGTAAAGCAAATCTGGCTTTTGAAATGCTGATGTCTGTCTGTCTGTCTGTCCATCCACCCATTCATCCATCCGTCAGTCAGTCAGTCAGTCAGTCAGTCAGTCAGTCTGTCTGTCTGTCTGTCTTCATAAACAATAATTTAGTTTATCTGTTGCGTTTTGTTCAATTGAAAAAGAACTTTAAGGGATACAATTGTCAAATTTTGTAAAGACATTTAAAGTGTAATGAGAGTATCTGAGAGCAGGGTATTGTCTTTGACCTTGACCTTGAGGTTTGACCTTGACCTTCAAAAATGTAATTTAGTATGAAGCTCCATTGTACCAATACTATTTGAAATATCACATCTAAATTTCGCATGGAGATAGGAAGTAATGAGTTTACATGAGTTCAGGTATTGAATTTGACATAGAAATTTAACCTTGAACTTGAAGATACAATTTTGAATTTAACTATATCGTGGTAATATACTAATATTATATCAAATATCTTATTTAAACTTGGCATGGAGATAGATTTTAGCAAGTGGACCTGATTAAAGGTACACGTATTGGCCTTGACCTTGAGATTTTACCTTGACCCTGAGGTTTGTTCTTGACCTTTTAGTTGACATTTGACGGATGCTTTTTTCTACCGATACTATATTGAATGACGCTTTAATAATTAAAGACAGGACTTGATTGATTTCAGTTATTGACTTACCTTTACCTTTTTGTTTTAAAAGATATTATTTTGAATTTGACTATATTATTGTATCGAACTACCGATACTATTATAAATATCACATGTAAACACAGTACGGAAAAAGATCTAGGCAAGTGAACCTTATTGGTTTCAGGTTTTAAATTTGACCTTGAGTTTTGACCTTGACCTTGTAGGTATAACTTTGAATTAGAATTCCAGACACTTTCCGTGACCTAGATGTTTGACCTTGACTTTGAAGTTATATCATTGAATGAGACTTTATTGTACTAATACTATACAAAATATCACATCAAAATCGACTTTGTGAATTGAATATAATGAGTGGACGTCGTTTCAGCTACTGCCCTTGACCTCAACGGTTGACCTTGTCTTTGAAAATATAATTTTCAGAAAGACTCTATTTTACTGCATTAGATAGCACATTAAATTTTACATGGGGGAAGAATATGATGACTAAAGTACTAATAGGTTCTTAAGAAAACGGAAATTTACCTTTTATTTGTAATCGGCAAAAAATAATAACTAGAAAATTTAAATGGTAATGCATAAGGAAAGGCACTATTCAAAGAACTAGCATTTTTAACCATATAAGACATTATTTTTGGTGTACTCATAGGAAAATAGCAATATTTTACGCTCAGAAATTGTCCAAGTCGTTTTTCTAAACAAGGGTCGCGTATGTTAAATAAAACGGCAATACCTATTCATACAGGTAGATATTCACTGATCATTCAGGCATAAATCTATGTGTACAACTATGGTTATGGCTATTGCATTAATCAAACTTGACCAGTGTAGGTTTTAATGACTTAGCGCATGGAAAAGGTGATTTACCGTGCTATTTTCATATGTGTAGAGGGGAAATGCAAAATTGATACCAAAATAAAATTTCATTTTCAAACAGTGCTCTATTAGTTGAATATTTCTCTCGATATTCATATGTGTCTATCTTAAAGCGTTTTCACATAAAGTCAAAATTTCTGTTTTCTTAACTGGCTGTTAGTACTTTAGACTTGATTTCAGGAGGTAGAGCATGAACAGTGGAACTAATTCGATTTGATCTCTGACCTTGAAAATCACTACGATTCCTCAGCTCGCCATTTGCTCATATCGCTCCTCCTTAACTTTATGCTCTGAAATAATAATTGTATTTCAAATAATTGTTTACAAACAAGGTTACATTTAAATACAAGACTGTTTAACAAGGGAAAGATAACCAACAAGATCTCACAGAAGTGACTATAGCAGAGCACACACCACACAATAACAAAATTGCACCACGTAACACATAACCAAGGAGAACAAGACAAAAGAAAGCACATACACCAAGATGAAATTCAAGGTTATCGTCGATTTGAAGATTTTTTTGCGGCCTCATAAAAGGTTACATAACAACGGCCATACCCATATCTTGTCTCTAACTGTTTTTGTGTTGTTTGATCGGATATCTGAAGCCATGCGTCCTTTTCAAACGCATATGTGATTGACTAAACTTCGCTCAAAGAATTAGAATATTCTTTTTGATGTTTTCAATTTCGGTCTCAAAATTTAAAATCAAAATTTTTTTTTGTTTCGAAGCCAGATGTATCAAAGTAGATTGTCATTTGATGTTCTACTATGATCTTTTATCCTACTACAAGGAGATGAACTGGTATTTGTTTGTCGAAGCTAGAGCTATTATCTCAAACTGTTTTCGTCTTTGGTAAAGGTGCAAAAAATCATTTATTCAAGCATCCCATTATCTGCAGCATTTGATTTTGATGAACTTTGAAATAAAGCTTTTATATCTCTTCTGTTATAAAGTGCCAAAGGCAATTAACTTGGATGATATTGTGTCTCTTATCTTTTTCATTGCTTCAATAATGTTTGCACTTTAGGGAATCGAATTTAGCCCAATGGATGTTCAGCTTACTACTTTGAAAGACAAAATGTAGACTGAAAATCTTTTTACTATTTTGTTTTCATTCGATAGAAACCATGAAATAAAATTCAATATTTAAATTGGACATGCTTACTTTTCCATTGTCATGTATATGTCCTATAGTATTTTATACACTTGCTTTACAGGGTTTCTTTTGGTTCCATAATCTAACTTCATCCTCAGAATAATAGAGCTTTTACAAGGGAAGAAGGGAGTATGACCAAGAGATGGGAGAGGGGGAATCAAGGTTATATGTCAAATGTAAAAAAAAAGGAATCAGAGGATCAGCCTTTACAGCGATGTTGTGTTAATTCGAAGGTTTCACTAGAATGACGAAGCACAATCTGAATTGACAAATCATTCATTTATCATGCACAGAATTGGAAATCAAAAAGCTATAGTCTACATTAGAAATTCTAAATCTGTCTGAATGTAATCTTTTAAATGTACTAGATATTGCCTAACAAAGAAAATGGAACCGCTTATACTTTTGTCAAATCACTTCTTAAGATTTGATTGGTCACACCACTGTTTCATCTTAATTTGATATAAAAGAAGTGGAGTCGAGGCACCAGCTACATTGGCACAAAGAACCACTGTTGAAGAGTAGATCTAAGAAATAAACACGCGTTTGGTACACTGTATTAGGTTGCTTTCGGTGTACGATGGAGTTAAATGATATGTATAATATTATATATACTGGTATACTGATTTTCATTTATTTTCTCTCGCTTGTCATTTTCTTGATTCACTCACTTATTCTTTTGCTAGCCAATATGTGAAAGCATAATGGATGGTTTCTATGTTTGTATTTTTATTTGTCTGCCTAATGTTGTGAATTTCCTCTGCGTTTTTGGCTTCTCTAATTTTGCAACATGCCTTTAATTACATTGTAACATTTTTTTAAATGTAAGTTTTGGTTGTCTCCCGAAGAAGAAGCTGCTGAGCTTCGCAAATTTGAGTTCTGAATTCATTTTAGTGTCGTGAGTCTCTCGAACCATTTCTGTGCTATTACATCTTCTTTTCTGCGAGTGACATGCATTAGCCCTCTGGCCGATCCGACACTGAATACTTAACGTTGCTGTTAATGTCTTCATACTGAAATACGGAAGAAAAGGAAAGGATAAAAAATCAGAAATGAATGAAGCGGACAATAAAATGACTAACATTATCATACTGCATTATCTAAATCAACGAATTCCTCTAATTAGAGGCTCGAACAATTTTCATCTATTTGTAATACTTTGTTTTTCAGATAAAGTCCAAACCTAAATGCATTTCCTAGTGAAATGTAGCCCCGTTGCAAGTGCCTTAAGAATAACCTCAAATATACTGAAGCAGACGATAAGAAGAAACATGGCTGTTGCACAAGGGAACCTAAAATACCTTGGGTAAGTTGTATACATATCCATTTTCATATGCCTTAAATGACAAATATGGACAGTGACCATATACCAATACACAGTACAAAATCGATAATTCAGAAAATCATAAACCGAAGGCATACAAAATCAGGATAAATCGGGAACCAAAGTAAACAAACAAAGACTTGCCAGCATATGAAAAGAAGCGAACTCCCAATATGGGAATGACACCAGGTTTGTTTCATATATTACATTGAAAGATGATAGTGTGTTGACAGTTTGATCATTTGAGCAGTCTGTTTATGTGTCTGTCTGAATGACTCATGAAATTACAAATGTACCAGAAAACAGAAACATTGATTGGAAAGACGAGGCCATGAGCCAAAGTCCAATTGATTAATTTGAAAGTCTGTGTACTTTCTTAAAAAATGGTCCTTTGAAATCGTAGAAAATGATTGAAGATGGTCCATTCACAAAATTTCGAATTACTGCAGATAGGTCTGCATTTCTTGAGGTATTTGCGAAACCTATCAGATGTATGCAACTTCAGGGAACATTGAACCATAGTTTCGTACGTAATTACTTGACCCATTGCATTCTGAATTGTCATATTGTCTCACACTTGTACATACAGAGGTCTTTGAACATCCACATCATTGTTTTTATATTACATGTAATAGCGACAAGATCAGAAGGTAAGTGCATCCCACTCGTTTATGTGCATAATTTCACAGCCTCGTTCCCTGAGGATTTCTCAGCATAGTGTTCTGTAATTCGGATTTCCATAATGAATATGTTTCAAGATTACGATGCAGTTTTCATGTATCTTCCATGGAATTACAACAGATTTGAGTATGATGTATAGATCTGATGCCGCAGGATCATACATGACATCTATTCTCATTAATTCTGTGCAAAAACCTAATCTCTAAGCTATGAAGCAGATAAATCGTGATCTCTCCAAGTGAAAACCAAACATGTCTAAGTGATCAATTTTAGATAAAGACATAAGCTTTGCCTCGGGTCGTCCATCGGAAGCCGCACAAAGAATGTAGTAATGGTAATTTTACCAAATTAAGCTTCTTTAATGCAATCCTGGTCTAAGTGCCATGTGGTAGAAATCACAATCATTAAATGATGTATACTGAAGTAATGATGCCCCCTTACGTAACATGTACAGATGAAGGGGTTTTCTGTTAATTCTATCAAGTTAGCCGTGAAGATGCTTTGAGGTCTTAGATCAAAATTCAGTATAGATAATCCGTTCATTTATTAGTCTTCCGTTTCTTACAGAAATACGATTTGTTTTCAATGCTGTTTTCAAATTCAAAAGCGAAACATAGGATTCCCGTAATGTTATGAGTCTGTGAGGTGTTTTTTGAGGTGTGTCTTTGAGGTGTTTGTCTTTGAGGTGTGTCTGTGAGGTGTGTTTGTGGGGTGTCTGTGAGGTGTGTCTGTGATGTGTTTCGGTGAGGTGTGTCGGTGAGGTGCGTCTGTGAGGTGTGTCTGAGAGGTGTCTGTGAGGTGTGTCGGTGAGATGTGTCGGTGAGATGTGTCGGTGAGGTGTGTCTGTGAGGTGTCTGTGAGGTGTGTCTGTGAGGTGTGTCTGTGATGTGTTTCGGTGAGGTGTGTCGGTGAGGTGCGTCTGTGAGGTGTGTCTGAGAGGTGTCTGTGAGGTGTGTCGGTGAGATGTGTCGGTGAGATGTGTCGGTGAGGTGTGTCTGTGAGGTGTCTGTGAGGTGTGTCGGTGAGGTGCGTCTGTGAGGTGTGTCTGAGAGGTGTCTGTGAGGTGTGTCGGTGAGATGTGTCGGTGAGGTGTGTCTATGAGGTGTCTGTGATGTGTTTCGGTGAGGTGTGTCTGTGAGGTGTCTGTGAGGTGTGTCGGTGAGGTGCGTCTGTGAGGTGTGTCTGAGAGGTGTCTGTGAGGTGTGTCGGTGAGATGTGTCGGTGAGGTGTGTCTGTGAGGTGTCTGTGAGGTGTGTCGGTGAGGTGTGTCTGTGAGGTGTCGACGAGGTGTGTATGTGAGGTGTGTCTGTGAGGTGTGTCTATGAGGTGCCTGTGAGGTGTCTGTGAGGTGTGTCGGTGAGATGTGTCGGTGAGGTGTGTCTGTGAGGTGTCTGTGAGGTGTGTCTGTGAGATGTGTCTGTGAGGTGTCTGTGAGGTGTGTCGGTGAGGTGCGTCTGTGAGGTGTGTCTGTGAGTTGTCTGTGAGGTGTGTCGGTGAGATGTGTCTGTTCGACCATCTTGCATTGATGACTGTCCTGATGTGTATATGAATATATTTTTAATGGTTTTAAATCGTTTCTCAATGAACAGGCTTTGTGTCTTTATAATGGCTTGGAGTTGGCTGAGTGCAATATACAACCTCCTCTGTGTTGCTATGTAATTATGTGATAAGAGTTTTTTTCTGTAAGCATTCAGTAAATGAGGTGATTTCTCTATCAACCGAACCGTTTCAGTGAGAAAGAGTTTAAGTAATGTCGAAAGTAATCCAAAGTTCAAAGCTGAAGATATGTTTTGTTTCTGATTGAGAGTTATTATATCCTTACACTTGTATAAAAGAAAATGATGCTTTTTCGTTGCTATCATAAAATTCTGCGAGTATTGAGAAGATAATGCCTAAATCATAGTGCAGATAATAAAGATACTGATTTTTTGTCATAAGCCTTCAACGTTGCATAACCATTATAGTGTATATGAATTGTTATCAGGAATAAAGACGTCTCATTTGCGCCTAATGGACTTGCAAATCAACAAATCATTAGAACACAAAATAAAAAGGAAAGAAATTTCTTTTGCGGGACATTTTCTGTAATATAAATCAAATCCGGAATGTTACTCACAAAAGAATTATGGCAATCTCTCAGACGAAAAGCAATCAAAGTGGAAACCTACACTGACGTTAGTTTTCTATTCATATGCCCTATTTTACGACAGATTCATCAAAGGGTTTTATCGCTTATCGCATTGCGTCAAAGACAATGTCACTCGGGTAAGATAGACAAATTGCAGGATTAGTAAATTGTAATGCGGTGTCGAGCTTCCCATATACAATGTATATATAAACCTATGGTATAGAGACCATGCTATGATTCAGATAAAGTTTTTTTCTTCTGAAAAGTCGATAATCAATATTTAATTCTGATAGTTAGAAAGTGTCGTGGTCTCACATCGTCAAAGGGAACGGAAGGTTGGAGTAAAATCCTTTCATCGAACACTCAGAAATTTTTTTTACTCAACTCTAGATTAATGAAGAAATCCTTATATTATGCTTTCAGACTAAGCCTTATACTCAGGTCTCTGTTAGGTAAGACTATTCAGATCTCCTTTTGTTTCAATAGAATATTTTCTTATCGTGTGGGAAAGTTCAAAATTTTCCGAGTCAACGTCTTTTTGTGTCGCCTGCGAAGCAAAGCGACACTTAGGGATCACTTTGTCCGTTGTCCGTCTGTCCGTCCGTCCGTCCGTCCGTCCGTCAGTCCGTCTGTCTGTCTGTCACACTTTGGGTGTCACAGCCCATAACTTTTGATTGGTAAGTGATAGGGCTTTGATATTTCACATGTGTATTCCTTGTGACAAGACCTTCTTACACATACCATAATTTTTGACCTAGTGACCTTGACCTACATATTTGACCTACTTTTCAAAAAAATTAAAAAAGGATATATCTTTTGATTGGTAAGTGTTAGGACTTTGATATTTCACATGTGCATTCCTTATGGCAAGACCTTTCTACACATACCATAATTTTTGACCTTGTGACCTTGACCTCGATATTTGACCTACTTTTGAAAAAAAGATAAGATTCACTATATCTTTTGATTGGTAAGTGATAGGGCTTTGATATTTCACATGTGTATTCCTTGTGACAAGACCTTCCTACACATACCATAATTTTTTAACTTTTGACCTTGACCTACATATTTGACCTACTTTTCAAAAAAATTAAGAACGGATATATCTTTTGATTGGTAAGTGATAGGGCTTTGGTATTTCACTTGTGTATTCCTTGTGACAAGACCTTTCTACACAGACCATAATTTTTTACCTATTGACCTTGACCTACATATTTGACCTACTTTTCAAAAAAATTAAGAACGGATATATCTTTTGATTGTTTATAGGTAATAGGGCTTTGGTATTTCACATGTGTATTCCTTGTGACAAGACCTTTCTACACATACCATAATTTTTTACCGATTGACCTTGACCTACATATTTGACCTACTTTTCAAAAAAATTAAGAACGGATATATCTTTTGATTGTTTATAGGTAATAGGGCTTTGGTATTTTACATGTGTATTCCTTGTGACAAGACCTTTCTACACATACCATAATTTTTTACCTATTGACCTTGACCTACATATTTGACCTACTTTTCAAAAAAATTAAGAACGGATATATCTTTTGATGGTTTATAGGTAATAGAGCTTTGGTATTTCACATGTGTATTCCTTGTGACAAGACCTTTCTACACATACCATAATTTTTTACCTATTGACCTTGACCTACATATTTGACCTACTTTTCAAAAAAATTAAGAACGGATATATCTTTTGATTGGTAAGTGATAGGGCTTTGGTATTTCACATGTGTATTCCTTGTGACAAGACCTTTCTACACAGACCATAATATTTGACCTTTTGACCTTGATCTAGATATTTGATCTACTTTTCAAGAAAAGTAATATTGGCTATATCTTTTGATTGTTTATAGGTAATAGGGCTTTGATATTTCACATGTATTTTCCTTGTAACAATGTCATTCTACACATACTATAATTTTTTACCTTTTGACCTTGACCTAGCTATTTGACCTTTTTAATTGGTAGGTGATAGGTCTTTAATATTTCTTATGATGAGACCTTTTTGTTACCAATTTTTACATAGTGACCTTGACCTAGATGATGACACTCTTTTCTTTTAATTTGTAATTAAGAGGTCTGATATTTCAAATGAATTTCATTTGACAAGACTTTTCTACAGATACCAATAATTTTGATCGACTTTCTAGAATAATAATCAAACCGCTTCGCTGGCGACACAAGCATTCCTTGGATTGCTATTTTTTTTATTTGACGTCACTGTTAAAAGACGCAATACCACTGTGATGCAACAATGAAAAGTGCGCAAAAATTGCCTACCTCGGACATTTTCGTAATTTTGTCAGTCATTATGAACTTCGGCAAGTGGCAAAGTCTTAGTCCTTCAAATCATAAAGACTAGATTTGTATCATTCATGTGAGATGACAGAAGTACATTGTATAGCTCTCTGTTTCATAAATGAGAGAAAAATATTTAAAGATCAGAAACCAATGTTGCATTTTTCATAATCCTGGACTTCGAACTTCGGTATATTATATTTTATTTAATACTTTGTAAGAATAAACATTACAGAAGTACCCATCAGTTATTCAGTCTCATAGTCGAGACGGCAAGGCAAAACCATTAGATTTTCCATAGGAACGATTGCGAACCCCGGAATGAACCAAATTTCGAAGTGAGAAGTATTTATTTGTTTTCTTTTTTAAGATACAATTTTAAAGCTCTCCAGTGTCATTTCGTTCATTGCGTGTTCAGATTTCATTTTTCTAATTACACCTGATTTCTTTTATATGACCCCTTAATTGACCCTTCCGAACGCGGGAAAAATTTGAAAAATTTCATGACGTCACAATGCAATTACGATGTTTGACCGATGTTCGAAGCTTGTTTGTCCGAGGTAGAAGTATTGTGACGTCACGAAATTTTGCATTTTTTTCCCGCAATCAGAATGGTCAATTGTGAAATTCGGAGTGCGAAGTCGTCAACTTGAAAAATGTCTTTTAGGAATAATCAATGTTGCATTGAACTTTTAAGTGTCCTTTTAGGAAGCTTCACCCTCTCAACTGAGAGTAAGTTACAATGATCAACAAATAATTTACTAAAATAAGACTACATATATAATTGACAAATGTGCGCACATTCATTCAACACGAACAATTGTATCGTCAATATACTATAATTACTGTCTGTTCATCTTGAAGCTCGTCATCTGAGAAAACTCTCATGAATTGATAATAAAATGTTATCAACACCCATTCGGGCATTTAATTTAGTCATGCAAATTTCTGAATATTTAAAATATTTTATTGTATAAACATGTGCTAGACGAACAGAGTCTGTACAACAAGTCAGAATAATTATGGATTGTCAGACAAGGGTATACGACGTGTAGATGTCCTCTTTAAGAATTACATAGAAATCTCCGTGTTACATAATGTATTCTTAACTAACTGTTTGGTTGAGAAAAACAAAGGCCTGCTTTTGGCATTTGGGTGTAATTATATCCGGGCTACAGCTAATATGAATGCTATGCCATGATGCCTTCTGCAAATTAACCTTTACAGTGTGTATCTGTCATGAAGAGAAATAGTTATTTGGAAGGAAACGAATACAATCACATTGTCCTCCGTGGAAATCATTGATGTACAATGTATATTGTCCTTGTTTATGTAAGTGAAAACTGAGGCCTTCTAAGTGTTTTTCTTGTGCAGTTCTATGTTTTGATTTGCCTCTTTTCTGATTTCACATTTTGGTGTTTTCTTGATTTGCTATTAGTTTTGAAATTAAATCGCCTGTTCTCATTATCTGACCAGTTTCTACTCCTTTGAGCAGGACAACCACACAAATGCATCATGTTATAAATTGGTATCTTAAATTGTCTACGCTTTGTTTGCCTTGTATATATGTAAATGTGTATTCGTCATTTGTATTCCATTTGACCCTTTCTTGTCTAAGACCATTCGATCATTCTTGGTCTGGCGGCCGTCAATCTGTCAGTCCGTCCGTCTCACATCTCCAGTGATTGTGATCACCAGTCTTCTGACTTCCACGTATAAAGGATCCGTGTTGCACATGTTCTGTTCATTTTGTATTGTTTCAAATTTAACTTCTTAGCCCAGAGATTTAGAAAATGGATGGTTTGAGTCTAAAACCGTAGTTTACAGCTGGTGTTCGCAGAAAGGATAGCTGAAAGAGATTTTATTCTCTTTTTTTTTTTTTTTTTTGTTTTGTTTTGTTTTTTGTTTTGGGCGTTTTGGTCTTGTTGTTCATATGATATTTTATTTGAGCACCCGACTTAAAAGGTCTTAGAAATATATATCAGAGTGATGACTTTGTAATTATGCATTATCGTATGTTCACCAGTTCTCAGAAAGTGAATGCAGGTGAAGTTTTTTTTTTCTAGTATAAAGAATACGTGTTCTTTCTATGCATCCTTCTAGATACATGTATATGCAATGGTTTCTCAAATAACTGCAATTTCTTACCTTAAGCAGCTCATATTATCAGAGTAAGAGAGACCATTCATTAATTTGGTATAGGAATATTCAACTTGATATCAGTACAATGTGTTTAGTGATGTTCCAGAATAGAGCTTAATAGCTAAATGAATATTGTCCGAGGCGATAAATCTAAAGACTCTATAGATAAAAGATGGAGAAACTCAGATTGACAATCTCTGCAATTTACAGACACTATGACATTTGATTCAAAGTGTGTGAATTTATTTTTGTGGCATCTCCGACCACTATTGTCATTAGAGGTAATTTCACACAACTTCCACTGGACTAAAGAGAAATTTACAGGGATTTTCGGCTTCAGATTCATTTTGGTCGGTGAATATCTCCCGAGACCGCTATATAGAAGAAGCTAATGGCGACAGTATATTGCTAATGAGAAAATGTTGTGTTCAGTAATTATTTGAATGGACTTCAACTTGCGAGAGTTTGTTAATTTAGGACATGTCAAAGCAGAGTTTATTCATTCTAGTTGACTTTTTGTTTTCTTTTTTAAAGTTTTAAAAAAATCTCCTCGATAAATATAGCTTTACATTTCTTTCGCCACTTTTTCTGCCGTAATTCTCAAGCATTCGAGGAAAATGATACAATATTATTATAACACCTAGCAAGAAATTGACCCTTCCGGACGCGGGAAAAATTTGAGAAATTCCATGACGTCACAATGCAATTTTGATGTTTGACAGAGGTTCGAAGCTTGTTTGTCCGAGGTTAAAGCATTGTGACGTCACGAGATTTTGCATTTTCCCAGCAATTGGAAGGATCAATTGCTGGATATGTATAATGATGCTCATGTTCGTCATTAAATTATCCTGCTTTTATGTTCCCTGCTTATCAAAGTTGAATCGTTACAAATAATCCAGTCTTGTCTTCGATTTAGCTTTTACACCAAGAAATACAGGTCAAATGCGAATATGGGTGATGCTGCTTATCTATGAGTTGTGCCCCTTTAATCTTCGAAAAAAAAAAATTCCTTTAGCTTTCTAACATTTCTTTCATCAACATGTGTTCATTTCTTTGTTATAGATTTTATAGCATCGAGTATAGATTAAGTTCAATTATGGACCGCGTCATTCATTTTATTTATTACTCTTTGAAACGGAGATGTATTTTTTTTTAAACGTTTTACTTGAATATATTGCAATGTATAATTTCATCTCGTCTGTAACTCACTCAGTATGAAAATATAAATGTTATTTGGATTTGTAATGGTCCAAAGATAAACATTTCTAAAATCTAACTTATGATACCAAATATTTTTGGACATAAAAATTTTCACACTCTTTGGCCATATTCCATTGTTTGGATTGAGGATCACTGATGAGGGTTAAATACCCGAAACGTGCATGTCTGGCCCATGCTGCAAATTTATCTGTTCTTAAATGATGCTTTTGAATTTGAAGTACCCGAAACGTGCATGTCTGGTCCATGGTTCTTAAATGATGCTATTGAATTTGAAGACGTTTAACATGTGTACCACTTGGTGAGTGTCACTGCTAGTGAACCAGGAGTCCCCGGGGGCACATGTAGCCAAGTTCGATCAACTTCGGTTGGTTGTCTCTTCAACGCATTCGAAAATTTCTGTTATCAAAGTTTCTTGAAATTTCTAAAACTTGGGTCATTCAGCGTCATATCCCACCCGTTATGCTACATTTTTCGGTACATTTTTGGCCATAAAAATCACACTCTTTGGTCATATTCCATTGTTTAGATTGAGGATCACTGACGAGGGTTAAGTACCAGAAATGTGCATGTTTGGTTCATGCTGCAAATTTACCTGTTCGTAAATGATGCCATAGAATTTGAAGACGTTGAACATGACATTTTTTCGTATATGGAATCAATCTGATGTTCTTCCACTTGCCTTTTCACACTCACTTAAACGTTTGTTAAATAGTTTTGAATTGTGTATTTGCTATGATAAGATTTTTCTTTGACTAGAAAGCTTTGACCGAATAACATATAGCTTTACTTTCATGAAACACATCAAAAGATTGATTTTCATTATGCAGATACTTGAGCCGGCCAGAAATAATTTAGTAGTCGACTCAAACAATTTTGACCTTGTTCAAGAAGTAGATATAAACAGATAAAATACAAAAGATTGAGCATACAGTCCTCTGTCTCTATTATCTGAAACATAAAATGCACAAATTTAACATCAAAATGATAAAACCAGAAGGCGCTACTGAAATGAATTTCAGCGGCGTATGAAAATCACATTGGCTGGAAGCATCACTAATGATGATTTAATATCCGAAACACGTATCTGGTGCATATTAAATTGATTTTAAATTTTCTTCAAGAAGGTATAGAGTTGGATCACTTATAGATGGATGATACAAAGCCCTGGTAACCTGGACAACTACACTACTGATCAAGTGTTGCTCGTTTGGTGATTACCTTAGTCATCTCAATATGCCCATTGGTCTATTTGAAAGTTACATGTTTTCTTACATGCTCAATGTGTACATGCTTTGATTTTAAGGATGCAATGCTTTTTTTTTGCTGCAACCATTAGGAAGCCTTTGTGAGAGATGTTTTCCTTTATCTTTGATGCTTTCATTTGGGGACAAGATTCTTTCTTCAAGGAATCTTTGCATTGTTGTGTTTCAAAACAATTCATTTTGACCAGTAATTACTAGGTCGAGACACGGAAGCAGAGACTAAGTAATTTCTCTCTCAATCTGTAGAAATGTCCATTTGCTGGGCTTTATTAGGTGATGAGACGTAAATCCAATTTTCTTGCGCCCACGCCGCTAGTCGTGAAACAAAACTTAAATCTGACATGTACCATTGTCTGTAATGTCTGTGTTGACAGATTACGTGTAGGTCTCCTTATTTCGTACGATTAAGACCTTTTCTGTTGTTCCATCCGTATTAAGTAATGCAGCTAATTTGTAAGTTTGTATATTGGCAACACAGTACAATCCCAATCTCAGCTCGACAGCATTGAAATAGACCGATGTAGGCGGCGGTCTGTCAAAGGTTAAGTCAATTGCACCGATTGGAAAGTAGAAACATGTCCATAAAAAAAAAACACTGCTTTGGCACAAATTTGAGGACAATTTAGAGTGAAACTTTCTATATATACATGCATTTACGAGTACATGCTAGAAGAGTCTTGTCTCGTCGGAACGTGGAGACGGTCTACAAAACTATTTCTAATCCTGGAATATGTTTCAGATTATTATTGCTTCCTCGATTACCCGATTCTATACATGTAGCGATAATTATTTCTAACGCGGAAGCAACCAACCATGACAAGATTTTGGAATACTTTAAACTTTTTTTTTCAAATCTGAAAAAAAATATCTATAAACGCAATACTTGGTACCTTGTCTGTTATTAGATGAACCAAATAATTATCTTTATTACTTATTGTACTGTCTTCTCCCCTCCATTCTGCCTATTTCAAGTCAGAAAAATCCTCTGAATAAAATCTTGATTTAAATTGTTTTGGCTCGATTTACTTACCACAGATGAGGACTGTTTTCCGAAACATGCACGTCTTGTGCTCACTATTTTGAAAGTTTTGTCAAAAAGACTGCTTTCTGGGAGCATGGTCGGGACTTTTGTTTTTGTATTTAACAAGAAGGAAATGCTTACTTGTCATCGAAAACAAAAATCCCAAAGAACCTGCAGCCTGTTTTATAAAAATACTTTAGTATAGGTCCACGTAAGTATCAGGCAGGGATTATACATCAATTTTTTTCGCAAAATTTTTTATTTTTGTTTTGAGACATTTGTTTGGTACAAAGCAAACATATGATATTGATTTCTCAAGGTAGTGATGGTGAAGCGAGATATTCACCTCATAATTAATAAAGGATGATGAAGGGAAAAAAAAATGGCGGGAAAATTTTTTATATAAAATTCAACCAAATTTGCTACCCTTATAACTGTTTTTACCATCCAGGCATGAGGAAAATTCCTTCAGAACATTCATATGGAGGCTGATCTGAACACATTTTCAGAGAAAAAAGTTCTGCATAAATTTTAATGTTTTTCAACTGCCTGATCCTTACATGGACCTGTACTTAAGAAAAAAAAATAGGAATTTTCGAAACTTTTGATTGCTTAGTTCTTCCTAAAACTAAAAGTATTCATATATTGTTGCACGTTCTACATTGTAGACGGTAATTAACACCTTTCCAGACAGTGCAATATTTTTCATTGTGAAACAATGATTGAATTAATGATTGAACTAATCATTGAATGATCAACTGAGCCGTTAACTGTCCTTAACTGACCTGACTTGTATTGCTACCCGTTTTGAAAATACAACACAACAAAAATAGGGGAGGAATGTTCGCTTTAGCATTTCTAAAATGGCATTTCATAATAGGAATTAAGAAAAAAACCACCATTTACAGGTTGAAATACTTTTTTCAATGTCACGAGCGGACCTAGATTTTCCCCCCATAAGGTTGATTCAGCGTTAGGGAAAGGGGTCCAGCCTATGAATTTGAAAGAAAATACATAGAAACGGGAAATCATGTTGGGTTTTTTTAATAATTCCATGGGGGTCCTAACTCCAGCCTGCTCTAGATCCGCTCTTTGTCAAATGTTTCAATATGCATAGGATCAGCTACCAGAGAAAACTCACAAGATTTCGATTGAATAATGTACTGACTGGTACCCTTGAATACTTTTGAAAAGAAACAAAGATATGATAGTATCATAATAGCGGAGTGTTCCCGTAGTTATGAATATTTGTTGGAAACCTTGTGTGTGCTCACTTTTAATGATTCAGAATTGAAAGTTAGAAAAGGACACTTGTACACAATCCTTAATAGCATCTCGTAAAATTCGATTCCTACATGTATGTGCTCTAATCACACTGTAGTTTGAAAAATTCAAATATCAGTTTCCCTTTATTTTATTAATTTTTATTCCTCTAATTTAACAACAAATACTGGACCGGATTTTTGTGCGAATAGCACATAGCGATTGCCTGATTTCTTCACTCATGGGTGCCCCGTCTACTGAGTATGTATAAATGATGTTACTCTGTTTACATGTACCTTGGGACTGCTTCAGCGTCATGATCGGTATAAAGTCTGATCACTGTCTGAATCAATGAATTATCTGCATGAATCGAGCTGTCGTGTTATGTACATGCATGGCCTAATGAAAAGTTGCATCTGTATGTATTGAGATGAACACAGGCTGTGTGTTGGAACCCCTTTCCATTACCTGTTTTAGTGGACAGGTATAAATGAAACGGTGCTATCGATAAAGATATTATAATAAGTTGAATCATTGAAACGTAAAACTAACTTCAAGTAGGCTTATTTTGTCCCGCTTCACAAAATAAAATCTGTATACGACGGAAAAATTAGGAACTTCCATCATGAAATATATACTAAAAAAGAAGTGAATTTTCCTTCAAATTCTTAGCACACACCTAACGTTGAACATGAAATGTTAAAGAGAGAGTGGGGATCAAATTAGAAAATAAGATTCTTCTTCTTTCCTTGTATATGGTATCATCAATCGATAGTAATATTGGATTGTTGTATTTTTAGGGGGGGGGTTAGATTTAATGTGATGTTATTTAATTTTCATGTTCAATGTCAGACATCATCTTTCAATTCATTACGACAACATATGGATTTGCACTTTAGTTCTGTCTTTATTCGTCCATAAACTGGCCTACAAACTTACGAAGGTGTTCAGGAACAAATATAACTTTGAAAACACAATATTTTGTCATACATTATAAGTGATATTTTTCTGGCTATTCGCACTCAGTACATTCAGTGCTTTGATTTACCGTTGTTTTCTTTGAAATCTACATTTAAAAATGCGTGAAATTCTTAACTGTTTACCGACCATGAGTAGTTTTATCCTACTCGGAATGACGACTTATAATTACTCAATCAACGGTGATAATTGTTTGATGGCATAACAATTGCCGTGCAACAAGTGGGTTATTCAACTGCTCCTCGGGCTACGCCCTCGGAGACAGTAGAATAACCCTTACATACATTGACATGTCCTCAGACAGTGCATGTATTTTACATATTGTGATCATTTTCGTGCATGAACATCGACGGCGGGTGCGGCTAGCCAACAGGGGATGCTTACTTCTCCCGGGCACCTGGTCCCATTTCTAGCTTGCAAGGGGTCCGTCGATGCTCAATTTGGTGCTCTATTGTGAGTGCTGTTGAGACTTACGTCAGGATCTTCTTTAACTCATGTAAATAGGGTACCTTTTTATGCTGAAAGTTTTTTCTAAAAGTGTTTCCAGTTGTTGGAAATTTCAGTTCGTAAAATCTGGCCACATTTAGGCAATTCTAGAGAAAAAGTGCGAGAATACTTTAGATACTTTCCAAAAGATAATCTATAATCTTATTCATACAAATTGTCTTATCATGTCGTCATATCATCATACAATATTTTCAATATTTATGCATTTTAGCAAACATATGAATACAATTGTTTACTTCCACTATTAAAACAAAAGAATTGTTCAGACTATCTAATCAGTATGGTTGTCTTCATATCTGCACGTTACGATAAATAGTTGCCTAGTTAGAATTCAAATATTCATGCATCCAACCATGGGTACCGGATAGGGATATTCAGTGTCGATTTCAAATGTCACCGCATCAGACATTGGATTTCAGGAAGTGATATCAACAAATTAAGTGAACCATTTAGGGAAGCCTTTGTGTGCATGCTGGGCCACCATTGATTTTGCATCAGGTAGAAGCGTTTCGATTAACTGCACCGACTGATGTTTAAGCTCTTACTGATGGCACTGTTGCATTCCCACAGTTCTGTTGATTGCAGAGATTTATTCTTTTCTTTCATCTGCGTATTATCGATTGAACCACAGGTAAAGGAATATGTCCATTTTTATCTACGCAGAGTGCATATCAGTATTTTAAAACAACTTAGGAAATTGAATACTTCATCAATTTTTTATCCGATAAATTATTATGAATAGTGAAACAAGAAATCCTTTTGAATGTTTATTCGTTTCGATATAGATTGATTTGGATATAATCTAAATACGACTACTGATACAACTGCTTTTATTCACTTTATTCGTTCTGTCTACCAATCTGTCTAATGTTTCCTTGAATAAGTTCATCCCATGGCGTTGTAGTACGAAAATTTATGAAGTAGTAGGTTTAAATTCACAACATTATATAATGTCTTAATTAATCGAAAAGACGTACTAGTAGTTTCACTACATATACTGCTCAAAAATAGTTTAGAATCACAATTGATTTTCTCTATACCTTCTAGTCAAATCACACCATTTTGAATAGAATGAAACAATTAGATAAACGATTGATTAAGAATTCTTATAATCTGACCTGGTAGGTAAAATATATCTCTACCGGAATTTGTCTGTCATACCCGACTCCAGAAACTGTCGATGATTTGCAAAAAAGTATTAATTTTGAATGTTCCCCATTTTTGCATTTTAACCGTTTCTTACTGACTACGGACCAAAATCGCACCGAAACACATTTATCACGAAAAAGACACAAAGTCTCAAAATCACAAGACAAACAGACTTACATCAAAATTGAGGGCTTTATTCCTAAAGTTTCTAGAAAATTGCTCAAATTTCAAAAAGTGAAGCCAACATTTTGCATAATTCTTGCAGTTTCCTGGAAGGACAATTATATTCATATTAATTCCATATTTGTGTGCAGTTATGTGTTGACTTTGCACTATGAGAAGTGAAATGTTGTTTATATCGATCAGCCATTTGGACTAGAATGACAAAATATTGTGCACTAGACATGCATGTTTCGTATACTTCGCAATAGAGTACCTGTTGGGTGAATGTATACGAGAAATGGTAGTGCAATTCTATACTTTTTTAGCAGTATATACTTCAACTGTGTAGTTTCTATTATTGGATGTGAATTCTAAGTGCAATTAATTAGTAGTAGTTTTTTCATAACTAAGGTTTTATGAATTTTCATTTTATTTATTTTATTTTATCATTCTTTTGGCGGCTCAATTTACTATAAATCTCGTCATCAGCCCGTAAAATGTAGTCATTTGGATCCTATATTTCAAAAAAAGTTGTCCTTCTTTGTTTGCCATTTTTAAAATGCGATTGTTCTCAGCGTATGCGTCTGTTTGTTTGCGTGTAAGGTTTACATGTTGCTCCCTCTTTTCCATGTGTGTACCGTTGTGATGACTGCAATTTTGTCTTGTTAGGATATTCTTTTTACGTAACTAACTAGCTTCAGGCAACAAGTATGACAGAAAGAAAACATCTGTCGTTCAAAGTATCACATAAAAAATTGTCCGACTCTGACGCCAGAGATCAGCCATTTGTGCACTAGACATGCATGTTTCGAAAAAAAAGGTTTAATTTAAGGGGCTAAACGTCCGCTATCTATACAATATGTAAAGCCCCTGTCACACCTACACGTTCTCTCGAGACGTTCTTACTACGTCCTTGAAGTCCTTGAAATTTTTCATGAACGTAGTGAGAACGTGGCATTTTTCACCCGGAAGGGCTCTCCGAAACAATAATTGACGACTCCATTACGTGCGCAACACGACCTTTAGCGTCCGTAACACGTTAGTAGCGCGTCCTTCCCGTCTTTAATACGTTTAGTCAAGTTCGCACTACGATCGGCCCCAAGTTCACACTACGACGAAGGCGTCTGTGTTACGATAGTACGGCGTGCGCACTACGTTCTCGAAGTCCTTACTGCGTTCATGCTACGATCATGACACGTTCAAAGGATAAATTGTTTGTATGAGGTCTATTTTGATTTTCCGACCTCTAAAACCAAGAACGTGGTAAGGACGGCAGAGACGTGACGATCTCCATATGGTTATATGTAAAAGTTTTAGCCGTCTGTACTACGACCCTACTACGTTCGCGACACGTTTCTAATACGTCCATGAAGTTCTCAATACGTTCTCAAGTAGTCCCTAACACGTTCCGTAATCACCGCGTCCTCACTACGACTGTTTTGAACAGTTCAAAACGGTCGTGGTGGCTCGGCGTACGGGCACGTTCGTCGGCGTCCTTACTACGACCTCAATACGTATCAGCGAGTTCTTACTACGTTCCCCGCGTCCTTACTACGTTCACACCACGTTTCGTACAATTTTGGTGGTCGTAGTGCGAACGCCATGCCAGAACGTGAAGGTGTGACAGGGGCTTAAGGCTTACAAAACCAAACCTCAGTCGCTGACAGTAGATTTTAAACAATTTCTCTTTTCTTTGTTGTGTATGCATATTTTTTGGTTTATTTCCCATCAAGTGCTACTTGGATTTCCGAATCAACATATGTTAAACGTCTTTAAATTTATTTATTAGCATCATTTAAGAACAGATAAATTTTCTGCATGGACTAGACATGTACGGGTACCTAACCCTTGTCAGTCTAAATGATGTAATTCTTGTATGACCAAAAGAGTGTGAAATGTATTATGTCCAAATGTACCGAAAGAAGTAACAGTAACAGGATGTGTGGGTTATGATGCTACAGTACCCATGTTACTAAGTATGAGCTGAATTGTGATACATGTAGATGCGACAAACTAGCATGCTACAGAAGAGTGTAAGTGTTTGGGGTAAGGGATTTGACTTGTCAGCATGGAAGCCATTCATATGCAGTAGAGAGCATGGTAATCTTACTGTAGTTGGGGATCTTCTTATCTTAATAAAAAACATTTATCATCATCTGCGTGTATATGTTGTTATTGAGATATATGTTCTAAGCACTTTGTTGACTCGATAATCTTACAAATAAAGAAACCAAGCAAGAACACAAGGTCTTAATCACTTTAGTTCTTGCTTCCCCCGGACTTTTCATGAATGTCTTTTACAATGTGTCCGTGATAGATATAACCCAAATTAGTTTTTCTTTATGCTACTGAATGAGAACTTGACTCTTTGAATGAAATTTGCTCAGGTGATTAATTCTTCTGAATTATAGTAGTTTTATTGGAAGAAAATGTCATTATGTTTGTTTAACCATTTAGATAAAGGGAAATTGAAATTTATGTTCTTCCTTAATTTCTTTTGTTTTCTTAGAATTTAATTTCAGTCTAGGGAGTCGATCAAAAAGCTTTTCGTGTGTCGTCTATTTAGATTTATCATTCTACAAAGTTATCTTCGGCTAAGCAAATCGGCTACATGTCATGTATAAAAGCCACCACATAATCATTTTCGATATCGGTTTGTCAGTCTGCTCGTTCGTACTTCTGTCTGATTACTTTACTTTCATATTAAACAGGGTCTACATATATTCACTTGTTCTTATGCAAAATCAAAAAACAAGAGGAAGCAAAGGTAATATTTATTGTTTACAGTGAAACAATATATGAAAGCAGTGATTTTGATTTAAGACACACTATTAATTCAAAAGTGAAATTATATTTTTTTACTGCCCCGCCAACAGTGCAGACTTTAACTTCGACCAGTTTTAGCTTGATGTCAGTCGGGACATTAATATTTCAACATGTTTTCTCACAAAAGAGCTGGAAACCTGCGTATCACCATATCATGTTACATATGGTTTTTACCACTAATGCAACAAAGTAAAATCAATTAAGATAAATATGGTTTATACTTTTTCTGGCACCGTTAGATCCCAGAGTTCCTTTGGGAATTTCATGTATCAGGTCCTACTACATCGAAATAAGCCATGTTTCCATGTATAAAATTCAGTTTTGCTTGTTTTGAGTTAGGATTCTTACCTTTTGATCTATGGATGTATTATTCATATTTGTGCTATAATATTGTTGTGGAATCAATAATCCTTGCATGCTTATTTTATTCTTTTTACAAGATTTTCTTGTTTACATTTATGTATCTATTAGGTTTATGTTTTCACGATCACAAAAGCTGCACTGGGAATTCCTTTATGATCGTGGTCAGTAATCTCAATACGGTCTTAGATTTCTAAGAAAATCCATCAATGGACATGCCCAATCATTAAGGGTTTTTTCTTGAGCCTATATGTCCAAATAGAGCATTTCTTGGGGACTCATGATCAGATAGTTTCCTAGTAAAACTTATCCCGGGGATATTGTTCACCGGTTTTCTTTTTTATGTCTTTATTGTGCTGTCAGTAATCCAATTATTTGCTCATGTTATTGATAAGGAAGGGATTATTCAAAGCAGATACTTTCATTCGTGCCCCGGGGTTATGAGGCTATGGAAATTTAACACCATCTACGGAAAGCTTTTGCGATATGAATTCAACTATTTGCAAATATTTGCACTTTTTTGTAAATTCTCATAATAATCAAACCCCTTTGGGATACACTTTTATGGAAAAATGTGAATCACGTATTATCTGCATGCATAAAAATGATAGAGAGAATAAAACAGCATCAATTCCGTCTTGACTTTGTACAAGGGGAGGATAATTAAGTATTTATAGATTTTAGACAAAAACAACATATCAGAATTCGGAAAAAAAGAACATATTGTACACTATATGTAAACGTCTTCAAATTGAATAGCATCATTTAAGAACAGATAAATTGGCAACGTGGACCAGACATGCACGTTTCGGGTACTTAACCCTCATCAGTGATCCTAAATCTAAACAATGTAATATGCCAAAAAAGTATGAAAGTTACTTTGTCGAAAAAGTGTACCGAAAGACGTAGCAGGATGGGAGGGATATGATGCTACAGGACCCACTTTTTAGAAATTTCAAGAAATTTTGATAACAGAAATTTAGAATGCGTTGAAGAAACGATCAACCGAAATTGATCGAACTTGGCTACATGTGCCCTCGGGGACTCCTGGTCCACCAGCAGTGACACTCACCAAGTGGTATAAATGTAAACGTCTTCAAATTGAATAGCATCATTTAAGAACAGATAAATTGGTAACGTGGACCAGACATGCACGTTTCGGGTACTTAACCCTCATCAGTTATTAATGATTCAATATCTGGAACATTCGTTAAATATTGACAGAAAGTGGTATCCCACCCATCCTGCAACGTCTTTCGGTTATTGTCCCAACCATCCTGCTTCGTCTTTCGGTTATTGTTTGGACATAACTTCCCACCCATCCTGCTACGTCTTTCTGTGATTGTTTGGACATACATGTAACTTCCCACCCATCCTGCTACGTCTTTCGGTATTTCTTGGACATAACTTTCTAAGGATCACTGATGAGGGTTAAATACCTTAATTAAGAGTTCTCTCTCATATGTGTAAAATGACTTTTAACATTGACCTGTGCCATTGAAAATCGATAGGATAACCAGTACATGTATTACTTAAATCATTAGATATAGGCGTATGTAGTTTAACGAAGATCGAATAAAACTTAGGCCTTCTGGCCGTAAAGCCCCTGTCACACGAGGGTCAAGCTCTCACTGCGCTCGCAAGGCGTTGAAAATATCTCAGAACGGCGTGGTATCGCAACATTTTTCCTTTGGTTACCGATGCCGCAGCGCTCGCACGGAGCTCTAAAAGTGTCTACGGAGTTCACACGGCGTTGGCACTGCGAACCTACGGAGTTCTATGTTCTTATGTCTTGGCCATTTCCGAGTCTATACAATGACTAATTTTGCATTGACTTTAACATCTAAAATGGTTCTATTCCTTGTACAAGGTACCATTTTATATTTTAGAATTACAAAGCGCCACAAAATGGAAGTAGAAACAATGTCAACTTTTATACGTACAGCCCTTAAGTTGAAAAAAGTAACCAAAAATAAATGCCTACCTACGTACCTATTTTTCTGACATGTTGAGCGGAGACAGACAATTTATTTATTTATATATTGCATAGCCGGTAATATAGCACTGATCTTACCACGCACCGTCAGAACTTTGGGGGTAAACTATCTTGTATGGTAGGAGCGGGGACTTGTTCCCCCTTTCATTTGTTAGGGCACCCGGTGAGATCTGGCCGGATGAAAATATATCGGAAGAATTGATCTTTTTCTAAAATACGTTGACTTGCAAAACTTATTATCTTGCGTGGACATTTAACAATAATTCACTAAACCAATGTTTTAGGGGAAAAGTTTTTGATTTAATTCTGCTGTAGCCAAAAATAATTTGATAACATTTCATATTATATCTGACATTGGAATCAAGTGCCCCAAACGAAATCAATTTCCATGCATGGCGCATAATCATCTGATCGCGTACTATCAAGCATGTTTTATGAAGGTAAACGCTGCTTTTGAAAAGATTACTGACACCTCTAAGTGAAATAAGGAAATTTCAAATATAATTATGATATATTGGATATAGTTAATACTTCTCCGATTCAGTCGATACCAAAATCGTCAACGTACGTTGAAAAATAAGTGAACTTTAAGCTGTAGAACACTGAAAACTGACAATAAACTGCCCTCGACGATGCCATATTTGATTTCTCTAGCAACGTCATACGTCATAACTTTACGTCATCGTTCTACGTCGTTTCTACGTCACCTTTGTAAAACGCGTACAACTGGAACGTAAATGCGACGTAAAGTACGACGTAAGTTCTACGTCTGTCGTAAATTTACGACGCCTTTGTGAAACCGGCTACAGTAAAACTTTTAAAAACTCTTCAATAGGGCACTGAATACAAAATAGAGAGTAAGCTAGGTATGCCTAGAAGTTCATGGAGGATAGTTGAAACGCTTCAGTGTGAATAAATAGTTGAAACGCTTCCATGTGAATGAATAGTTAAAACGCTTCCATGTGAATAACCTAAGACCTCTGCTACATGTAGTAGACCAGATTTCGGACCTTGCACATTTCCATTGTTCTCCATCTTGGGCACCCAGAGGCGCCAGGAATTAGCTTCGTCTTCTACAGTCGGTCTACTCCGTCAGATTTCTGCTACCCAAAATTCAACAACTGCATGAGATGTTGAGGAAGACTCAATAAAACATCATCAATATCCTTTCCTGTATTACCTTTTAGTTAATGGAACAGAAAAACAGCACGGTACGCAATTTATAGACGAAAATCATTCTATTTCTTTATTTGCCATATTTAACGTCAAATATCGCATACGCATTCATCCTATATACCTGATATTATGTTCCCATGTTTAACGTCTTCAAAGTGAATAGGATCATTTAAGAATAGATAAATTTGCAGCATGGACCATACATGCAGGTTTCGGGTACTTAACCCTTGTCAGTGATCCCCAATCTAACAATGTACATAATAATTCTCATACTTTTTGGCAATATTACATTGTTTAGACTAAGGATCACTGACGAGGGTTTAGTACCCGTGCATGGTCCATGCTGTAAATTAATCAGGTTTTAAATGATGCTATTGAATTTAAAGACGTTTAACATGGCCAAAGAGTGTGAAAGTTATGTCCAAAAATATATCGAAAGACGTAGCAGGATTGGTGGGATATGATGCTACAGGACCCATGTTTTAGAAAATTCAAGAAATTTTGATAACAGAAATTGTTACAAATTTGAATAGAAATTGTGTAAATTGTAGGAGCAAAAAACTTCCTTCACTCGATTTCATCTTCCTATTTTTTCGGTTAACACCATTCACTATCCCACAAATGATTCTGGCATCAATTTTGATTAATTACGCTTCTAAATTTGGAGCCGATCGCTATTGACGTAAGAGATTGCTGAAATAGAAATACTTCTAGGAGCGCAATTATTACTTATTTTGGCTTCATTGAACTTTTGACTTGAGGCACCACTGATATGCATTCATTTTCCGAAACATGCATGTCTGATGTAACACATTTAAAAAGATTGGCCAAGAGGGCGGTTCTCTTGCAGTATAGGTGTTGCATGCAATCAGGAGACGCTGACTCTCCCCGGGCACCTTGTCTCACTTCGGAATGTTGATAATTTCGAGGTTCGCAACCGTTCCAATGAAATTTCTAATGATTTAACTTGTCTTCTCGACTTTGAGACTGAATAACTGATAGGTGCTTCTTTGATGTTTATTTCGGCACTTAGTTTTTCTCCATTTGATGTATATTAACTTTTTGATGTAGATTTTGTGATGCAAAGACTTGAGAATAATTATAGAATCTATCTCCAGATGTGATAAGGGACAAGGAAATCCAACCCGAGTGTCTAGGATTTGCTTGTACATGAACCACGACGAGGCTTGCCGAGCCGTGGACAAAAGCAAATCATGGACACAAGGGTTGGATTTCAGTATCCTTGATAACATCTGGGCATTGATTATTTTTCCCTGATTGTTTAAAAGAGCTCAAAAATGAGTTTATTTGTGTTCTTTTTCATGTTTTGACTGGCTCATATGTATGACGTCACAATGACGTTACAGTTAAAAGGTACTTCCGGAATGGGCTTATCTCACCCTTTAGTTTTACTGACACTTTATTTCGCGTACAAATCACCTTCAAGTAAGAGAATAAGAATTCTTGTGTCTGTCCGTCTATCACTTTTTCGACTTCATATCCTTAAGTGTAGCTATGTTTCGCTTGCGACACTTGCATTCCTTGAAATACTGCCATTCTTGTGCTGCCTATTTAAGAATGGGGACTGATTAGAGACATGTTTGCATTTAATTTGAAGTTATATGCTTTTAGAAAAGTTTGAATTAAGAATACGCAGTTATCGAGAAAATGAAAATGTATGAAAGTTTAACAAACCGAAGTAATTCCTTATTAAATGATCTGCATCAAGAAATTCCTTAATGGATTTTCTTCGCTTTAGATTAAGCATTGACATTTTATTCTAGAACATGTTTACTTTATTTTTGTAATCTGATAAAATCTTTTTGGAAATTCTCTGAAAATTATTCATTATTTTAGTGCATCTAAACAAGATCTTATTTTGCTCTCTGATTCAATGGCTTTTATTTATCGACAGTGTTGGATTAAGTTCTTAGAAGAAGTAATAAAGAAAACTAGAATAATGATGAAATAAAATTGATATTCTTTTAAAATACATTTTCTTAAATAGGATTGCAAAGAACTGTGTATTACATAATTTCTATTCAGAATCTCTTGTAGAATTAACGATAATTTTCCAATATAGGTGTTTATTGCATACTCATCTCTTGTGCTAATAGCTAAAAAAATCGAGTAACTTGTTGCGTGATTTTATCTGTTCTGAGAAAGCAAAACCAACATCGCATCCTTGCAATTGCCTGCAACTTCATAAAATTGTAATATGATTGTGCAATTTGCGCCTATACGTACATGTTTGTACTAAGGTTGTTCCTATCTATTATTAAGTGGAACGGTACATGAAATGACCCTATAATGAAATTTAGATTGAAACGACGCTCTATTCATGCTTACCAATGACAGAAAGTGACACGTTCAGCGGAAAACTTGTCATGCAGAAAAACGAACTGGCATCATCTCCTGAAATCTGGAAAAAAGCAGCTAAAATCTATATTCTTAAAAGTTCAAAGGAAAGGTGCCATATAAAATGGTAACAATACCATTCTAACAATAGTTTTGCGTCGTAAAAATTGTAATTGGCATTCTTTTTGACACCTCATTGATTGAACAACTTTATCGTGCAATAATTTATTGATCACAGTCCGGCTTTGTAGGTAATCCCATCGTATTCTGATCTCATTTCGTTCTGTGATATCTCGCTCTCAACACGTTCTCGTAGACAGAGCCCATGAAAAGAGATAGGGTTGCCAAACACGTAATACGATTAGCGGAGATGGACCGCTTTTAATGTTGGTAGAAAGGTCTACTACTGGTATTACTTCTGAGTTTGTTCCACTAAGTAATCAGAGACTGCAATGATTCGTTGACATTTGGTAATATGAACACCTTCTGACATTGCTTCATCGTGTTGTATGATATTGAAAAATCCTCAAAGCCGATTGGTTGATTTAAATTTGAAACATTTCCTAAAATATCGAGGAGAGAGACTGAGTTATTACCAATATTTAGAACATGGATAGAATAAGTGTCAACCGATTTTCGTTTCGACGAAAAGGAAGTTACAAAAAGCAAAAGGAGAAAGAGTCACACCAAGATGACTTTGATTTCTCCAAGCTATCTTATGTCAGGTAAGAGAGAGCATCTACACGCTCAGCCATGGCAATTTGTTTATTGTAAGTTTGTAAAAACGAAAACAATATAATGTTTTGTGATATCTGATGCATTCGGAAATATTATTTTACATGTAAAAGCTTGGTCGAGCTGCTTTTACAACTTCTTCATTAAAGCAATCTATATTTGAGAAGTAAATCCGAATTGTTTTGAAATTTAGAAATAGTTTTTGCGTTTCTTAAATTCTTTTGAAAGTCAATTGAAATTCCTTTGGTTTTGATTATGCACATGAACATGTTTTTTATGCCCCCGGAATCAAAGATTCGGGGGCATATAGTTTTTGGCCTGTCCGTCTGTTTGTCTGTTTGTCTGTTTATCTGTTTGTCTGTCTGTTTGTCCGAAAAAAATTATTTTTTCATATTTATTACCAACATGTAAAGTTAAATTGAGATTCTTTAATTTTACTCGATATGTGATTCAACAATTATTTCAAGGAAACAGCTTTGCTTTAAGCCACAGCTAAAATAACGTATTGTGTAAATTTGCTGACATGTCACGTGTTTGAAATGCTGTTGATGAAGGTCACGAGTTGGAACACTTAATGTCGGAATGTTCTTACATCTATGGTCTTTTTGAAGTACCCTTACAACATATATCTTAAACTTTTTTATGCAAATTATTAAGTGTTTTGAAGAGGTTAAAGTCTATGAATTGAGAACATACGAGGGTTGTTCGGAAAGTTCGAGGATATGGTCCGCTACTCACTTCAAGATACAGAAAATATCTAATTAAGACATAATACCTTTAATAGATGTAATTTAAAAGAAACTTTACACCAAAAATCATTTTCATTTGATATGAGGAAGCAATTATGTAGGGATAAGAATGAAAGGTGGTAGTGCGGGATGGAGAAACCGTCACGTTATCAAAGCATAAACGGCGCGTGTTCGTTAAAGGACAATGGCTGTATTTCTTTCGCTATCCGCGGGACAGCAGGCTAACTACTCACTTATTTCCAACGCTTCGGTTATATTCTTTATATGTTGAAAATTTGTCATGATCACGGATTCTACTATCATTTGCACCTTCCTTTCGTCACCACAGAATAATATTGCACGTATTTCTTCTGCTTTTATAACCTGAGAGTTGGTCTAACCATCCGGAAATCGTCTGCACCATTTGTAAATAAGTTTTCGTGATTCAGAGGTAAGTCATACGCTTATCAAGCATCTATATCGTCTTTATATGTTTCTTTCTAAAGCCATCATGAAACATCTCATTGCGCGTTGCTCCGTCCATACGCTTGACGTCACGTTTTCCAATGAAAAATTGGACATGCTGCCTTTACATTTTTTATTGTTATTTCGTACTCATGGAATGTATCCAGACCAATTCTGCACGAAATGACGCCGGGAACCAAAGGTACCTAATTAAATAGCAGGGTTCTATCTGAACATTTCTATTTGATTTTTAAGGGCCGTCCAAAGTCGGCACTGGTTGCCCATTGGTCTCGTCGGTTTATGTGTAGTCTTTTGTGTTTGATGTTTACATGTCCTATGAGCAGTATTTATTTTCGAAAAATGACTGTGCTCCGTGGATACCACCTTCATGTATTAAAAACTAATAAATTTATCATTTTTATGTTTCAATCAAGTTACGAATGTGTCTAATTAATCTTTGAAAAATTGAATAAGGTATTTAATGTAACAGTTTTGCGCCTAATCTTTAAAAAAACGGACCAGTTTGCGAACTTTTCGGACAACCCTCGTAAATGAACAAAGCGATACAGCACAACAAAATATGTGTTTCATATGAGCATATTCATTGTCTTTTTAAACAAAAAGAAAGAAGTATCAAACAATAGTTTCAGAATGACAGTCGTAGGATTCAGTATATTATTTCACGATACACATTGTAAGTTGTATATCAGATTTAAATAATTATGTGCTAAATATAAAATATTGTCAGCTTATATGTAATTGTCAATATTGAAAAATATGTTCTATTGTACATATTTTGTTGTACTGGTCACGTGTTTCGGATATTTTAATCCTCGTAAGTAGAACTTTATGCCAAACGGTTAAAATAAAGCCAAAGTGAATTTTCCTGGCGCCATCTACAAAACAGAGCTTTAATTTCCTCTTGCCAAAATGAGCGGCTCCAGATTTTGTGTAGGGTTTATTCAGAAGCGTATTTAAGTGAAAAATATGGCCAAAATCGTTGGAGGGTAGGCGCATGGAACTTAATTCTAAACATGACCGAAAAAATTGTGCCGAAACCCAGCTAAGGACAGAGCTCTGCTATTAGGGAGATATCCTTAGTTTAAGAAATTTAGGTCTAATTTGATGACAGGAAATTTAGAATATATTTCAATGCAGTGCGTAAACACTAAAACTAGGTGAGCGATATCCTCGGCGACTTACAGTCAACCAGCAGCTATACCAACCTAGTTGTTGAAATTGTCAATATTGAAATATATGTTCTATTGTACCAATTTTGTTGTACTAGTCACGTGTTTCGGATATTTTAATCCTCGTCAGTAGAACTTTATGCCAAACGGTTAAAATAAAGCCAAAGTGAATTTTCCTGGCGCCATCTACAAAACAGAGCTTTAATTTCCTCTTGCCAAAATGAGCGGCTCCAGATTTCAATGCAGTGTGTAAACACTAAAACTAGGTGAGCGATATCCTCGGCGACTTACAGTCAACCAGCAGCTTTACCAACCTAGTGGTTGAAATTGTCAATATTGAAATAGATGTTCTATAGTACCAATTTTGTTGTACGAGACACGTGTTTCGGATTAAAAAAATCGACTTTATTGCTGAGCACTATCACAGGAGTTCAATTCAAAGTTTCTATCCCATGGTTCGTAATAATTTAAATTGATAAGTTAAAGTTGTCTTTTTCTTATAGGCGAATTAGCTATTTATGCATATGATCACATGCTTGAGCTCGCTACAGCCGGCAGAGCACGTCTGTCTTCTGTTTTTTATTTCCATTTACATCTCCATCTGTGAGTTTCTAGGGCCCTTGCGTCGTGTTACTGTTTGTATGTTCATCGTACAGTGAGGAGGTTATTTTACACCACAATTTTGCGTTCTTCGAGACCTATGGGTAATCGGAAAAGTGGGAGGGTTGTGCGCACGTAATCCGGATAATTACACCCTGTCTGCTATTTGCTTGACAGGTGGCCGTCCTAAGTCAGCACCGATTGTCAATTAGTCTAGTTGGTTTATGTGTGGTATTTTGTGTTTCATGTTTCTTTGATGTGAGTTGATGTTCCTTGTACCATTTGCTTCTCTTTCTGTGGGTGTCTGCTCTGTGTTTTTGCATTGATTGTTTTGTCGTTTTGATGTGGGTAGTGCAGTCGAGTGTTGTTGGAGATCCCCTCCTTTCTTTTATGTATGAGTATTTTGATATTCTTCAAATCATTCAGAAGTCCTTGTGTAATTGTCACTCGTGTGATAATTTCATGTCGATTTTCCGCTTCTGCAGATGCGAGCTGCTCATATCTTTGAAACAAATAGGTTTTAAGGTTTCACAGATAATTTACCTAAATTACGTAACATAGCGATATGAAATTTCATAATAATATTGATTCGGAGAGATTCAGTACTTTTAGTCTCAGTTCAAGCGTAATATTTTTCAACTCTGATTGGCAATACTCACTCGAGCTGAGTGATTGGCCTTCGGAGGGTGACCGATACTGTAAATGATAGAGAATCAATTCTCTTGGCACAACAAGTTGTCTGCGGTGTAGTTCTGCAATATGTGTTTTATTTGACGCATAAACCCAATCAATTTCGAAAGGGACGCGGTAAAAAATTTCAATGTACCTTAATTTGTCTCTTATATGTCTACAGAAGTATAAAGGACAGAATTAAGAATTAAGATTTAGATTGGTTTATAACCTTAATTTGTACCTATGATTTGTTCCTTATTCTGAATAGACCTTCTTCATATTACTCATAGATTTGAATTTTAGACACTCCAAGACCCGACATCACTACTTTTGACGTTATTTCTACTTGTGACGTCATAAATCAGATACGACGTCACAGTTAAAAGTTACGTCAAATCTTGTGATGTCGGGTCTTAGGATGTGTAAAATACAGATCAACTGCGGTAATATGAAAATCGTCTATTGTGAGGTCATAAGGGTTGTCCGTTTTCTGCCCTATCCCTCTCTTTATATTTAAGTGCCAAGTAAACACTACTATAGCGATAAATGTGTTGGCTTAACACCGTTCGAGCTTCATTTTAGTAGAGGCCCGTTCAGGGTAAAGCTACGAGAATCATATCACCTTTAAAAAAATAACGATAGATCATTCATCTCCAAAATTAATTTGTTGTTTTCCTACAACATTAAGAGATTCAGACCTCAGTAGTAATATGTTCCATGTATCATCCGCAAAACTTATGTCAATAGATTTGACAATTTTAACCACTAGGTAGGTATCTGTGCGGATGGACTGATATCGCCTAGTTCACAGGGAATCTACACTCCACTTGAAATATATTTGCAATATTTCTCTTTCATTAACACACCTGGTCTTTTCGCGTGGTGGAGGTTTTTGTTCCTATCTTATCCAGTTTGCAACCGTTCCAATGGTAATTCTCATTCTTTTGCCTTGCCTTCTCGACTTTGAGACTAAATCTCTGATAGGTACATCTTTGAAGTTTATATTATCCAGATTTTGTAAGCCTTTGATGTATGCTTTTCTGAATTATCGATATGTCTGGTCCATGCTGCAAATTTATCTGTTCTTAGATGATGCTATTGAATTTGAAGACGTTAAACATTTGTACCACTTGGTGAGTGTCACTGTTGGTGGACCAGGAGTCCCCGAGGGCACATGTAGCCAAGTTCGATCGTTTTTGGTCGATCGTCTATCTCTTCAACGCATTCGAAAAGGACTAGGAGCGCTGACCTCTTATATCAGCCCTATAATTTTGACAAAAAATGCTTTTGATTACGAACTATTAATTATCACTTTTTGCAATGTTGAATGTTTGAGAAAATACGGCGTCATAACTCTGAGCCCGCGTAACGTCACGCGCGTGATGCATGACGTCATGCTCTGACGTCATTTGCGCTGAATGACGCAAAACAAAGGAAAATCGTCGTATTTTACATACAAATCTTTATCATTCATCTATGATCCAGGCCTCGCCCACGATATTTTTCATGCAGACTAAAAGGCCGATCAGAAATCCATCGATTGGTATCGATACTTAATTTCATCAATTTCTATCGAAATTTCGCTCATTTTTTTATATTTTCAATGATTTCAACGTTTTTAGACGTTTTCAGCGACGTATTATTCAGTATATAGGACTGTGGAATCAAAATAAACTCTCCTGATATAGATTCACCATACATTTGACATTTTATTAACTTTGAAAATAGGGCCCATATGGCAGGTTACCGCACCTACTTCTTTCTGTTAACTAATTTTCTTGGAATTTTCTTAATCGTGGGTCCTGTAGCATCATATCCCACCCATCCTGCTCATTAAGGATCACTGATGAGGGTTAAGTACCCGAAACGTGCATGTCTGGTCCATGCTGCAAATTTATCTGTTCTTAAGTGATGCTATTGAACTTGAGGACATTAAACATTTGTACTGTGTATTTGGATATGGTCAGTATCCATTTTTGTCATTGATTAATTTTTCGCAAACTAAGGGGTACAAAATGTGACTCCCTGAATGCATATATCTGTTCCTAGCTGGCTTTTTTTCATTAATGTTAGGTCATGTCAAATCATTTAATCAAAAAACGCTGACTCTCCTCGGGCACCTTTTCGGAATTTTGTTCATTCCGAGGTTCGCAACTGTTCCTGTGGAAAATCTAATGATTTTGCCTTGCCTCCTTGGCTATGAGTATGAATAACTCATGGGTACTTCTGTAATGTTTATTCTGACATTTTCTTCAAGAAGGTATAGAGTTGGAACCTTTCCGCATTATAACAAAAGGTGAAAGATGAAATTAGTGATAAACTAAACAATCTACCTGTGGATTCGAAACATCTTAATCATCATTTTTACTCTCGAAGAAAAGGCCATGGGCCACGACTTTATCATCTATGAATCATTTTAGCTAGGCGACTGATGAGGATTTTGTTTTTCGAAACATGATGTCTGATGCACCGAAGTCGAAAGATTGACTTAGTAAAACTGATACCATTGATTAGCAAATGAGGTACTGCAGAATTTTTCGTATTTGGGAATTTTAGAGTCTGTTACAATTTTGATATTTGCGAGGGACGTAAAACCTTTCGGGGTTGAAAATAAGTAGATAAAGAAAATACAATGACCTTTTCCGAAGATGAAGTTACATGCAAAGTGTAGATAAATCAAAGTCAGGAAGTCGGTCAATTCCAAAGGTAGCATGCAAAGAATTCTGTCTATCAATGTACTTATACATGTATGTGTCTAAAATACATTCGGTAATGGTGACTTCATCTTCGGCTTAAAATATCACTGAAGAGGATTCATTAACCGAAACATGCATGCCTGATGTACTGCATGTAGAAAATTATGTCCAAGAGGCTGCTCTCTATATTCGTTTGACGATTCGTTTTTCTTCAATTGAATGACAAGCGATTGACATACTGTTTGAAGCTCTCTCTCTCTCTCTCTCTCTCTCTCTCTCTCTCTCTCTCTCTCTCTCTGGGACTGTTTGTACGAAAAGTCTCTATCTTCTAGAAGAGAAAATAACCTTGACACAAGTGATATAAAAAGCTTATTGCCCATCATCATTGATTCCATTAGCGTTGTGTCGGATGAAAGAACAGTATTCAGGTAAAACCTAATGAAGCTCGAGGACACATTAGAGTTGTTACCGATCATGTACATGAACGTCCGCTTTTCATACTCATCCTCTTCATTATGTAAGAGTTTGCAGCAAGCATTCACAAAGAGCTTTCCGGATATTTCTTATCGGTAGCATATGTAGACAGAATATCGCCAACAATTTCGATTTTTATTACAATGCAGTTCGCGTTCACGATATTACATATATGTGCATTTGTATACTGAGAGTTTCGAATCGTCTTTAGTTCGAGCTGTTAATATGTTCTAGACTTATAACCGATATTTGATACACGTATTTTTTTTCTAATATTGCAAAGAGCATTTCTCTTATATGCCTTGCTCATTCTGTTAACGTTGATTTTTGTTAGAACTATATATCGCCATTTGTAGACAGCAATGGCTAAAATTATGAGGACACAGCTGTTCAAAGGACTTAATAATCTCAGATTATCAAGCCTCTAAGCAAATCGCATTGCACAAGTGTTCATTGCTTTGACCGTATTGTTACGAGATTTAAAAATTTGCAGCGCAGTAACGCTGTGATGCCAAGCTGAAATATAAGTACATTGTCCACCTTTGTCTTGTGTCACTTATTTTTTTCTAAATTGTAACCCTTGCCATAGGAAGTACAAGAGGTAGATGGCAAAGTTTAGAAAATAGCGGTTTTTTTTGCATGCAAACGTAATGATTAATGAGAATTCAGTGAATGAAAAAGCATAAGATTTTCATATGACGAAATTCCTAGAGCTATTTGGTTAATTTAAAAGCGGAAGGAGAGAGATCTATAGCAAAATTATGTGACAAGGTCTGAGCGGAACACAACTACCTTGTAACACCTTCGTAAACACTAAAATGGTCTCACAAACATCAACAAAGAAAACACAGTACCAACATACCATGTAAAAGGTGAAACAACAAAATGTACACCAAAGATATCCAGAATCCGTATTCTGTTTAATGAATTCAAAGAAATAAGATTGGTCCTGACCATGACATTTGACAAAAAAGTACAGACATTTTATGCACTGGACTTTAAACACAAATGAAATCTTAAAAAGAAGATAGATAATAACTTTCTTGAAATTTCTAAAACGTTGGTCCTGTAGCATCATATCCCACCAATCCTGCTACATCTTACTAACTTAACTTACTGACTTAATAACTTTTTTTTCCATATTTGTCATTTCACACTCTTTGGTCATAATTCATTCTTTAGAATGGGGATCACTGACGAACGTAAAGTACCCGTAACGTGGTCCATACTGCATATTGATATGTTCTAAAAGGATGCCATTGAATAAGGACGTTAAGCATTTGATTTGTTTCTACAATATGACTGAATATACATGTATAGGCAGATCCCTCTTCAAGGTTTACACAAATATGTATGTTTTACGTCTTCAAATTCATTAGCATCATTTTAGAGCAGATAAATTTGCAGGATGGACCAGACATGCACGTTCGGGTACTTAACCCTCGTCAGTGATCCTCAATCTAAACAATTTTATATGTCCAAAATCTGTGAAAAATATGTCCTAAATATACCGAAAGACGTAGCAAAATGGCTGGGATATGATGCTACAGGACCCAGGTTATAGAAATTTTAGAATTATGTTACAAATTTCAAGTTCTAGAGGACATATTGAGATGGAATCCGATATTTCAACTTTAAATAGACTTTGAAATTAATACTGGTTTCTTTCATGTCGCAATATGGGATACTATATCGTTTCATAGAGATACTCTGACAACGCTTCATAGTCCTTAATACAGAATCTCTGAACAGTAGTTTAACCAGTCTGGAAAAGGCCATTCACCTTGGAGCCACGATAACAACAATCTGAATGGAAGGATGATGAATGTTTGCAGAGATTTCTTATTGACATGTTCTAGGGGAAAAAGAAATTGAGTACAAATATGATATCACTGAAAATCGAATTCTTATGAACACGTTATTTAATCACTCGCCGAAAATTGTCTCTGTTTAGAATGAAGTGATTATTCCTCGCTCGTTTCCTCATTTCTACTAAATAACTTCTTTGCTAATCCATCACTCTTACAAAAGACATCACTAAAGATTGTCAAATAAATTGTTTGTTTTCTTGAAGAGTGGGAGAAATATTTCTTTTTTATTTCTTGAAAGATTGAATTGGAAAATGTCTTAGTACGGATGAAAGAGTGCCGACTGTTCGGCGTCAGAGTGAACATTGTCGTGAATTATCTTAATGTGAATGCAATACTAGGGGTGTAACAACACGCTTCCCTCACGATACGATACGTACAACGATTCAAGCCCTTGGTTCGATTATTTTCGGTACGATACACTTCAATAAAAGAAAACAGAAAACCAAACCACCCTTTTTACCTTCAAGGCTTCGTTAGGTTGATTTTTCTATGTTATAGTGAAGCTCGCATTTCATAGTAACGCCTGTACGTAAGTACGGGAAAATACACGCATCAAAAGTACACACGCCTAGAGCGAAACATATTTGGTAACAGGACAGCTGATGCGAGTAAAAGTGACTTGATTTCCTTAACTCAATTGATTCCCTTTCACGATAACGAAGGACAACATACCTTGGCAAATTTGCAATGATAAATTTTTTTTTGGCGTTAGTAAAATGAGTGAAACACGCCGAATTAATTTTTGAAAACCAGAAATCCAGCAACTTGGTTAAAAATGGATTTCAAGGTGAGTAGGTGAGAGGATACGGAAGGAAGTCCGAACACCCCCCCCCCTCCCATCTTAAGATCTGGATCTGTGCATAGACAGAGGATATCCAGACCCTTCACATGAGCCGGATCCAGATTTTTTTCTTTGCAAAGGGGTCAGCGCGTCGGAGAGATGTTTCTTGAATTCCAAGGTTATGATTTTGAAATATGCTTACTTTTCAGGCGGTGAAGAAGTGTATTGATTTTTTTATCAATAGGTTAAATATTTAAAACATGTAAATGTTTTATCTAGTGTTTTGTGGGTATTTGTCCCTGCTCAACTCGCACAAAATTCCTTGCCTTTCTTCATATTGAAATATGATGAAAGGAAAGGCTACATGCCATTTGCAGCTGTGGCTTTTGATACTGTCCTGAACATTGATAAGAGTTTGACAGTTTGGATAAGGAAACGAAACTTCTTGTAATTTGGATGTTGTTACATCGAATGAATTGGTAACACCACTCGCACTGAAACTTACGATCATAGTCACACCACAAAGCGAAATCGTATGCTTTCGTTTGGAGTCGCTCTCCGTATTTGTTCACATTTTCTGTTTTTTAGCTAGCATCAGTGAAACTTAATTTACGTTCATGGTATTTAAAATTCTTCCAAACGGGGAACGAAAGGAGAACAGGGCGTTCTCAGAAAATTTAAAACGTCTCCGCTATGCTCGTTTACTTTAGTAATGTTGATTGGAAAATAAACGCCGTTAAACCAATGACAAGGCGTTCCAAGTGTGAAAGGGAAAAAAAAACCCAACAATTTCTTAATCGTACCGAACCGTAAAATATTGTCTTTTAGTAACAAATAATCATAATGGTATTGACATTAAAAACCGAGACTTATTATCGGGTGTTTATTTTCATATGGGGACATAAGTTCTCATCAAAACCCGTTTTAATACCCCTTTTAGGGGAAATCTTCCAATTGGTGCATAATGGATTTTATAGAGACTAAAGAAGGACTGAGAAGTACATGTACATAAACAGTATAGAAATGATCTATTTTTACGAAAACGTAATAAATGCTGGTATGGACATGCGTAATCTTATTTATGAATTTACCTCAGCAATAAACCATTTTGGGATATCGTATCTGCAAATACATCTTTCTTCTACAGTGTTAAACCAAAATTGTTTCTGCCACACTACCGAACCGAATTCGTAGATGCAATTTTAGAAATTTCATTACACAATAATCAAGAAAATATTCGGCTTGAATGAATTTAATTGAAAGTTTCTATCTTGTAGAAACCACTGATGTCCTTTCATCGTGTATCTTGTGAATGAGTTAGACAAATTTGATTGAAACACAATAATACAAAACAATCATAAAAAATGGAACCAGTATGGAAGCCTAGAAGGGACATGTTGAACATATTTTATCTCGTACGTACACGTGTAAGGTCTCTTGTTAGGAGTTATTTTTATCTCCCTTGATCACGCCTAGTTTGTGTATCAATAAGAAAACACAAGCGGGAACACGATGAAATGAACTTAATCATGTGTATTGAGTCTTTGTGGAATACAGAGTTTTTCCCCTTACAGACGGTATCTGACGTAAAACCATTGTGACGTCATGAAAATGGTATGGTAACGTCGATTTTATACCGCCATTTCCCAGACTTTTAGGACTGTTTCCATAGAATTTGATGACGTCATAATCAGTCTACGTCAGACTCCGTCTCAAATGGGAAGTAACTCTGGTTTTCGAAAATAGCGAATAGTGATGAAATTTGTATAGTGGTACTTTAGCAGCTCATCTTCATGTACAGTAGTTGAAATGAATAGGAATGACACATGCTTGAAATATTGTCATAAATTAGGCAAAACATACTGATACGTCCGTAAGATGTCTTATGAGCCAAGCTTTCAGATGTGTCATTATGTTTTCATAGTTAAAAAGGAAGAATCACTGCATGCGTCAAGAATATATCTTCACGATTGAGATTAATGATAATAAAAAATGCACATTATGAGATCTTGGTGGCAGAATGCTGACTAAAATGTATCTCTTTAGCAGTTGACCGTCATCATGACGTAAAGTATCAACATGGTGAACCAAGATAGAAAAGAATCATCATAATATTAATAAACAATGTCAAAAATTCAGGGTGAAAGCTCTATTATTATGACAGGCTATGTTCTATTGTGAGATGATATCGTCAGGATCTTCTTTAACTCATTACACTTGCGTTTATTGAATAATGGTTCGTAAAGTATATATAACACGGTAAAAGAAGGAGATTTTATGAGAGACTCTAGGAAATGCTATAAACGTGTATCCCTTTTCTTCGTCCTTCTGAATTGAGATAAACACATTGATTACGAAACCTTTAAAGTGAATATACTAATTTATCCTCCATTACGAGAACAGTTTGTATCTTTAGACGCTCTCTGCTGTCATTCAAAACGATCAAAACTCTGAATGGAATTGACGAAATCTCTGACCATGACAAGATTCTTCCAATTTTAGGCATTTGCTGCTTTATTTAGGAAGCAGTTTTGTCAATTACAGAGATGTTTGTGTTGTATAAGAATAGGCCAATAGAGTCCTGACATCTTTATAACTAAGGAATATAAACATGAAATCTTAGACTTTAAAAAGTCAAAACTTCATATTATATTTTGGGAAGTAGAGTCCACAAGAGATACATCTTCATTTTTACTCGAATGTGTGTAATGTGAAAGAAGTTGGTCAAGAAAAAGATACCTTTCCCTATACTAATTTCATATATTTCAGACACAAGAAGAGTCTTTGCAATAGTTTTTGCTCACTTGCATACAAGACATAGAGAATCGGTTATGTCAAACGGCATGACGTTCCTACACTTTAACTTGGATACTTATCAAAATATCAAAGAGCGATATGCTTTTGTCTCGAGTTGAATGATTATCATCGATATTTCTTTTGTTCAAAAGAAAACTTCATTTTAAAATAATTGACGTTAAAGAAGTAAAGTTGGAAGAAAACAAAAACGCAGAAGATTTTATTTTCTGCGGGATTTCATCTTGTGTACACCTCACTCAATGTCATTTTCAAATGGTAATACATGCTAATGACTCGTCCCGACGGTGGAATCTTATTTTCAAATAACTAATTTCCTGAAAATATTTGAATAATTTGATTTTTTTAAGGCGACAGCGTTTCTCTTAGGAATATCAGTAATGTTTATTTTTACGTACTTTACAGCCAAGAGGAGGCCCAGAATATTGATAAGGAGTTATTTACGGAGTACGCATTTTCTGTCGAACAACTAATGGAACTAGCCGGGTATAGTTGTGCTGTTGCCATAGCAAAGGTAATGTTCAGAGGAATACGTGTAAGTGTTCGATTATTATGCGTGTTACATTGTACTTGTCTATTTAAGTATTTTTTTTCTTTCGGGTGTATAAGTTTCTTTTTGCTGTGGTACTGTTGGAGACCCCCCATTTCTTTTACAAGCAACCTTGACCACCTATTATTATTTTATTTCTGTATTCAAATTTTCTTGGAATTTCTAAAACGTGGGTCCTGTAGCAACATATCCCACCCATCCTGCTTATGACTTTCTGTGCATTTTTGGACATGCTAACTTTCAAACTCTTTGCCCTTATTACATTGTTTAGATTGAGGAACACCGACGAGGGCTAAGTACCTGAAACGTGCATGTCTGGTCCATGCTGCAAATTTATCTGTTCTTAAATGATGCTATTGACTTTGAAAACGGTTTACATTGATATCGAACGAATCTAGCTGTTGTGTACCACGTAGTCAATGTTTTTTATTATGCAATTGATAAATTAAGCTAGCACGATGATTCAGTTATTTGATAGTACCTTAGACGTTGGACTACGGTTACATTTGAACATCTGAATTAGATTAGTCTAGACTCCCAGTGCAAATATGTCTCGGTGTTCTGGTGTACTGTTTCTCTAAGAAGCATTTCCCTATAACTTTATCAAAGCGCAAAAGTTCTTCAAACGCGACAAGCAATTTAAAATTAATTTCCCCACTGAAGGAAGCAAAGTTACATTAAGGCAATTCGCTGTCTTTACGCTTTAGTCAGATTTTTTTCTTTCTGAGAAATAAAACAAGTTAATCCAAATGACAGTTCACAACGAATGTTCCTCGCTTTTCTTTTTTGCACCTGGTCTAACTTTTTGTTTTTCATAAAAAAGGGAAAATTTGTCGCCAGCCAACTTTTCCGTGAACTCATTATCAGTCATGTCCAAGAACTTTAGCCTAGCATTAGTTTGTGGCACAATGTCATCATAATCTATCGTTTTCACGCGAAGCATTACTTTTATTAGCATCTTCCCCCTGAGAAATCCCTGATCGCGCCGATTCTATTTATGTTTAATATATTGACTTGTGGATTGCACTTTAGTGCTAGCCATTGGATATGGAAAGATTTAGTCACAAATTAACCTGTACACAATCGTCAACCTTTAATCGAAATGAAATATATAAATGAATGTGAAAAAATATAAGGGTGCGGAAAAAAAATAAAACGACGGAAGTGGGGACAAATCACACAGGTCGTGATATGGGGTTTTTTCAACATTCTAGTCATTATCAAACAATACAGTTAACCTTCAAATTCAATCGCATCATTTAAGAATAGATAAATTTTCATCATGGACCAGACATGCACGTTTCGGGTACTGATCCTAATCTAAACAATGAAATACAGTGTTATGTGTTCTACTGAATGTCACTCTTTTTCATGTGCAGTACCGTCATTACCGGCAGTCATGACTGCCGGTATACTGTAATCAATCGTGACATACTTGCACGGATAAAATAACTCTTGGCAATATGATTGGCGGACAATTACAAAATATGCAAATATTCGTCAAGGTTATTCAGAATCTGTAGATAAGATACTTTCATCAGGTCGGCTCAAGAGTCTAGATGACTTGACAAATGAAAGTCATATCGTATCAGTGCATTTTCATCCGAAAGATGCATCGAAAAGTCTTTGTAACGATACGCCCTACCACAATCACAGATCCTCGGGAATTTCCGTAGCTTGAATCGGAAATAAAAACGGAAAAGCCCGGAAATGTGCGATTGGTCAACAAGAACAAAAATCGTTTATTCCATTTTTTCTTACTCGTATTTCACAACATTTAATGTCAGCTAATTGCCGGCAAGCTTTTTGTAAAAGCTAATACTTGTTTATATAAATACGTCATTGACGCGATCCCATACTGTTTCTGTTAAGATCCATCAACAGAAGTTTTGAAGGTCAACATTAGGCCACCGGTCACTGTCCGCTTCATGCTTTGCATTGGATCTTCTATCGTGTTTCCATCTGAAAATTACGTCAAGCATAGCTGATTCAGTTTGTCCAAAATTTCTACACAGATTGGAATAAATTTCAAATTTAAAGCGAGTTTGAAACCGTAAAGAGGAATTTCCACTTTATCTAGATTATTTTATGGACAAGTTCGTTCTAATTATTGTCGCACCTTTAGGGCCAATAAAGTTGCTGAACACCATCGATTGTTAGCAATCTTCATAACAGGGTATTGGAATAATTTCTTCCCTCATCCATGCTATAAGACTTCGCGTTCAATTACCTTCTCCCTTAATTTCATGAATTTTGGTATGTATTTTTCATGCAATGAACTTAATCATCCAAAAGTAGAGATATTATCGGGTAATTTCAGGAAAATGATGCCTGCTGGAGGTTCAATAATGTGTGAAGCGGAACAATTAAATTCTTATGTTTCGTGGTGAAAACTAATGTAAAAATCTTTTCAAGTAAATGTCCATGTCGAAGATGTTGAAATAGATAAGTTCAGAATTGGTTTTGCTTTTCAATCTAAACTTGCATGCATCCTTTGTTAGTCAAGCAAATGAATTCAGCTTTTCGCTGTACCCTGAAAGACTGAGAGGAAACGAACAATTTTCCTCAATACATCGCTTTTGAAACCTTGCATCTTCATTTACATTTTCTACACAGCGGTGAAAAAACTTGAGCATGTACATTAGCTGCCTCTCCTTAAGAGAGGTATCAAAGCAAAATTGATTTCCTTTTTTCAACAGATACATGATCTACGTATTCTTGTAAAAAAGGCCCAAACGAACCAAAATCCTTGCCAAGATAACCATGCGCGGGAGCACTTTCGTTCAAGTTTTAGCACTTAAACCTTAGTTTCAATTTTCTGTAGATTATTAAGTTCTAAAATAAGTTTGTAATAGAAACTTATTCCCATCTTTTGCCTATTATAGTAAAGAAAAAAGGGCTTTGAGAACCTGCTCTCTGTAGACTTTTTTCTTCTCCTTGACACTTTAAAACGGCATTATGTGTTTTTTCTATATCAAGGAATACAAGTATGTCTGTCCTTTCGATTTTTTATCAAACATGCCTTCAATACGTCCTGTATGCTTTAATAATTCATATACTACATATAGAATACTTATAAACGTTCTAGAATTTGCCAAAACGAAACCCCTATTCAATGAAGATGGAAAACTTGCACGAAAATTTTTAGTGCCTTAACTTACTGTGCTATATTTAGGAAGTGAGTTTAATAAGGCGAAATATTTGGCGATATTTTGGTCATGATTGAATTATGGATAATGATGGCAATTTGTATCATAATAGAAATTGCTGTAATACGTTATATATCGTACATACCATTATAGTAATTTTATTTATCAAATCTATAGAGAAGGCAACATGGTTAGCATATTGATTTCCGTTAGGTCACAAGAAAGTAATGACCTTCATCTGAAAGTATATAATCGATCATTTAGTCTTTGAGGACTGACCAGATTACGAGTGTGACCTCTTCATAGCTATTTACTTTGTTTACAAACACAATTATCCGTTCAGAAACCGTATGTAATAAGACGCGGGATCAGGACTCGAACCAATGATTTTAATAAAGAACACTCTGAAGCATTTCCTATAAACGAAGTAATTAAACCAGAATTTTCTTTCATTTTGAGTTCTGCTCATTATATTTACTACAACGACCTTATAGACCTACATATTTGCAGGCTTACCCACCGGAGAAGATGACACGTGACAATGGTGCAGTTCTGATATGCTGCGGACCTGGAAACAATGGTGGCGATGGTCTAGTTTGCGCGAGACATCTGAAATTATTTGTAAGATTACAGATAGTATATTCATTTACAAGTGCGAATATTGCATGTTAGGTAGACAAATTCTGGTGTTTGTATATCTCTCTGCCTGCCCGTCCATCATTCTATATTCTGTATGTCTGCATTTCGCAAGAAAATTGTTAACATCGACCGTAACTTTTTATCTGTAAGTGTCTTACCTATATGACTTTCATTTTTTGGCTATTCATTGCGACATTGTATTTCCTTTTATGTAATAATGTTAGACACCATGGTCTATGGATTTGACCTACTTTCTTTGAATATGATGAAGTAACATGACTTTTACATTTTTCACTTAAGTGCTCTAAGTGAGTTGACCTTTCCACTGGTTCCATAATTTGTATACAGTGACCTTGACTTTTTGTTTTAACCTAGTTTTTGATGTACTCTAACATAATTATTTTTGATTGGTCATAGGGTTTTCTATCTTTCACATGCGTAACTGTATCTTTCACATGCGTCAATATCCATATCTGAAAATGGTGAATTTAAAATTTCCCATGAAAAAATTCTGGTGTTTTAAATTTTCTCTATTTCAACAGGGCTACAAACCATCAGTATTCTACCCAAAAAGACCTAACAAGCCATTATTTGAAGCTTTATCCAAACAGTGTGAAGGGATGGATATGCCATTTTTATCGTTCTTTCCATCAGAAGCCCATCTTATTACAGAGTCCTACAACCTGGTAGTTGATGCTTTATTTGGCTTCAGTTTTAAGCCACCTGTTCGTCCAGAATTTGCCAGTGTCATTGAAACGCTAAAGAAAGTGGAAATACCAATTTGTAGCATTGATGTCCCTTCAGGTGAATACAAGATTACTTGTTATTTATGTCAAAGTAATATCAAAAAGAAAAAAATAAAGAAGAATATAGCGTGATATTTTCGAATATGGAATGAAATTTATATATTAGAAAATAAATAAAGAAGAAAATAACGAAATTGTAAATGATATTTTCGAATATGGAGGAAACGAGTTTGACATTAACATCTACATGAAAGGAAACCTTCTCCACTACAAAGGTCGATCCGAAATATTTATGATGTTGAAATTTCGTATGCATCCTTCTGTTTTTTTTTTATCTCTACCAGTCTGTAACCTTACCTAACATTTGAGCTTTGGCTGTCATTCATTAGTATAATGGATTTTGTTTTATATGCCTGTTGTATTAACCTATACCAGAAGGTGTAATATCGTTACAATATTGGATGATACATATTTACATTATGTCTATGAATAATTCATTCCTTTTATTGCTTTTGAATGTTTGCTTACTTGATGTTACTCTCCGTGCTGTAATTTTCAGGATGGGACGTTGAGAACGGAGACCCTGAGGGCCTTCAACCCGATCTTCTTATCTCCTTGACTGCCCCAAAACGCTGCGCAAAATTATTCAAGGGGAAATACCACTATTTGGGAGGTCGTTTTGTGCCCCGCACACTGGAGCAGCGATACGAACTAAGCCTTCCAAAATATCCCGGGACAGACTGTGTAGTGGAACTGAAAACACAAACTGACGAACAGTGTCAACATTATAATAGTGCAAACGAAAGTTCATAAAACTTGTGTGTGTAATTTGCCTTCATTACAATGACAAGCTGAAAAAATGCATTTAAATAACGTACATGTTATGTCCCTTGATATGCATGTACTATGTACTTCATATACACTGTATAATATGTATTCAGTCGTAGTCCAAGGAAATTAAAACCTTCTTTGCATGATTAATCTTTAAGCTCACTTTGAGTGATTACAAATCCTTCAAAGATTATAATTAGGACTTGTTGGATTTGGACACCTTTGACACGCATAAAAATAAAAGAAAAAAGGGGAGTCATACATACCCCTTTCTCACAAATTCTACTTTTTTGCATCACCCCTCTATCCGTTTCAAATATTTTACAAATTTCTTCTATTTTTAAATTGATCTAAAGACTGCATAAAAGACTAGAACAGATTAGAAAAACAATTCATCCTGACTACAGGGCAGGATACATGTACGTTGAGTTCATGTGCTATTTTTAAATTCTCAATAATTTTGACAAATAGTGTGACACCTTTTCTAAGAGGATTACCCGCTTAAAATGATATCCTTGGATTACACCTGTATGTACGTCCTAAATATATATATGTACCCGAACCTTTGCCATTACTTGTACTGTCCATCATTTTAGAGTACAAATATGTAATGAAACTATCAATTTTCATAGATAATAAATGCAGAAGCATTTTACTGAAGCATTGTTTTGGAATGCAGGAGCAATTTTGCATTATGTTGATTTAAAACAGTGCTTAAGTTCTCTTCAAGCAATGTCTGAGCAGAGATACTTAAGGCAGAAGGTGGATATTTGAAGTCCCATAGGGCACGTAGCCAAAAAAGAAGGGAGGGGATCTCCAACAAGACCCTGTTGCAGCATCAACAGCAAAACACCAATACACCCGATGCAAAAACACAAAAGACGAGCATAGTATGAGACGAAAAAGAGACATACGACATGTAAAATCAAACACAAAAGACTACACATAAACCGACGAGACCAATGGGCAACCGGTGGCGACTTTCGACGGCCATTTGCCACGCGAGTAGCAAATGGTGTGGTTATCCTGGATTACGTGCGCACAACCCTTTCACTTCTCCAATTACCCAAAGGTCTCGAAGAATGTACAATTGTGGTGTAAAACAACCTCCTCACTGTAAGATGACCTCACACAAACAAAACCGCAAAACGTAGAGGCCCAAGGATTACAGATGAATATGTTAATGAATATAAAAAGAGGGCGTGCGTAATACAGTCCGTGCTCTGTCGGCTGTAGCGAGATCATGTATGTTATCACCGGAGGAGTCCGACTGACATTCAGAGAGGACAAGTGGTCGGGAACCTGTCTTCTTTAAAGAGGTTTGGACAGGGCCCGTCATGGAGGCCCGTCGTCACAGTCAGTCAGAGTGCAAGTCTCAAGGATGCGCTGGTACAAGACTGTAGATTGGTCAAGTACCAAGCCTAGTGTCCGCCTGGTGACATTAGGATCATATCCACGTTATAAAAGGCGTTTGATGATCGTCTGACTTCGTTGATCGTCTGTCTCTTCAACGCATTTGAAAATTTCTGTCACAAACTTTCTTGAAATTTCTAAAACGTCGGTTCTGTAGCATCACACCCCATCCATCCTTCTACTTCTTTCGGTACATTTTTGTACATAATAATTTTCACACTTTTTGGTCATAATACATTGTTTAGATTGAGGATCACTGACGTGGGTTAAGTACCTAAAACGTGCATGTCTGGTCCATGCTGCAAATTTATCTGTTCTTAATTGTCAATATTGATATATATGTTCTATTGTAGCAATTTTATTGTACTAGACACGTGTTTCGGATATTGAATCCTCGTCAGTAATACTTCATGTCAAGCAGTTTAAATAAAGCGAAAGTGAATTTTCCTGGCGCCATCTACAATACATAATTTTTATATCCTCTTGGCAAAATGAGCGGCTCCAGAGTTTATTCAAAAGCGTATTTAAGTGAAAAAATCTTTGGAGGGTAGGCGCAAGGAGCTTAATTCTAAACAAAACCGAAAAAGCTATGCCGAAACGCCAGCTTAGGACAGAGCTATGCAATGAGGGAGATATCCCTTAGTAAATAATGCTATTGAATTTAAAGACGTTTAACATTGAAGCTAATTCGAAAAAAAAGACCGATAATAAAAAGAACCATCTGAGTGGATGTAAGTTTATGAATTAAGTATTTCAAGCTTTAGATGATATAAAATGTATATAGACACCTATAAAATTTCTTGGTTTAAGATCATATCTCGCGGACCTGGAATGTGAGTTTCTAAAAACCGAAATCAAAGTATGATTTTTTGAATTGTAAAGAACTTCAATACCAGTAACAACCTAGGTAGGAGGGGGAACTTCAGGGCAGAACCAGAAAAACTTAACCATGAATGAGGCTTTCATGCCGACGGTGCAGAACAAGTCGACATGAGTCCAAACGGTGTTGTTATCCGGATTACCAGCACAAAACGAGACGTAAGTTAATAAAGCTTTTGCCAAGATAAGTTTCCTGTCAATGATTTAAAGTAAACCTCGTAGATATTGACTAGTATGTTTTGAACACATTGCTTGAAGTGATTAACTCTGTCTCAAAACGTTCTTATTGTTAACGCTTTTGGCTGAACAGGAATTGAAAAGCGATTTGAAGGTGTTGATATTTGTTAGTTATTATGTGCAGTATCTTGAAATAAAAGGTATTTGACCAAGACAACACTTCACGTCATTTTGTCATTAAGTATTTATGCCATCTATTCCATATTGACTTTTACGATATTTCTACCGCCCTCTTCTATTATTATTTTCTCTTGATAACGCAATAAATGATGCAGCATTTCCATTAAGGAAAATCACAAAAAAGATTGTACTGTATAGATTATATACTATAGCACTTGGAGACTGATTATCGCTTGTTACTACTTCTGCACGTCTGTTTGGTGAACTTCGTAACAATAGACCTTCTTCATATTACCACTAGATTTTCATTTTAGACACCCTAAGACCCGACATCACAACTTTTGACGTTATTTTTCATTATGACGTCACAAATGTGTTTCGACGTCACAATAAGAAATAACGTCAAATGTTGTGATGTCGGGTCTTGGGTAGACTGGTACCCGATCTGGTTCCTTCGTTTACGCTACGTTACTCAGTGTTTTCGTAGGAAGTAAAAACGAACAGAGAAAATCAGGAACGGTTGTCAGTCTAGGTCTTGCAGTGTCTAAAATTCAAATCTACAGCGTTAATGTGGAGATCGTCTATTCCGATTCTTTCCAAAAGTTAAAATTTTGAGATCGGATTTAGAGGAGTCCAGAAAAAATACCCTTATCATACATAGTACTTTGATCTGAAGATTTTGGATTTTAAATCAAAGGCAAAATGCAACAGCATATTTACTACAACCTATCTAGTCGCCTTTTGTTTATCTTGAGAATCAAAACTTTCAAATCCTTCGTATCGATTCCAAGTATAAATCTATTCAATTCGTCGCGCTTCTGAGTCCTTTCTAATACAGGATTGAAATCTCACCCAAGAGAAAAGTTTATTCTAAGTGCATGTCAGTACTACCATACATGAATGGCAGATCTTCTGATCAGACTTTGAAAATCTCAATAATAGGTCCGATTTCTCAGCACGATTCCCGGAAATGTTAAAAAGCCTCGTGCTTTGTTCTATTCATTTCAATCAATTACATGTCATTTCTGGAATTAGCCATGTTTTACCATCATTACGACTACGTTGGGGATGTAAGGATAGCATTGCTCGTCTTTTCCATCAGTTTTCTTAATGAACTTGATCCTTCTTTGAACTTTTATTGCCTTCTTTTCTCGCGATGTGCTAAAAGTAAAATCAAATTTGTCAGTGTGTTCTATTATCTTTTTGTAGTCGATAGAAGAAATTTATCAGTCCTCATGATGATTCAAACAAGTTTGAAAACAATTACTTCAGTTGGTAACGCACCTGCGATCATATTCTCTTATATCTAGAGACAGTACGGGTCTATATCTCTCATAGAAAAGTCAAAATATCATTGGACACTTAAATGGGATTTCAGCAAACTCAAACTTGACATGTAAAACCTTTTAAAATGTATCATGATTCAGAAGATTTGTCCTGAAGAGTATGAAAGGTAAAAGGAGATCATTTTTAACGTGTTCGATAGTTCTGGTCGAAGAACACAAACTTGAAATTTCTTCCCTCTAAGATTTGATGAAACTATTTGCAAAAGTTGTGGCGAAAAATCGCAAATATGTCATCAGTCATGTACCGTTCGGCAATATTTGATATTTGAAACGGATATGGTAAAAAAAAAACATGAAGTAAGTAGCGGACTAAAGAGTACCCGATTCTTGAAATCGTAATATAATGGGGAACAGTTGCAACGGAGAAGTCGAAAATGTGGACGGACGGACGTCATACAAAGTGCTAAAGCAATAGATCAGTAGAACAACATCGACTCAGGTGAATATCTCTTACGAGTCTGTCCACAATTCTTTCTTTTCGATAGCCATGCAGAGTTTCTTTCCAATTTGGGACAGTACCTGACGTACACTAATCGTTACGTAATCGAATTCTTCTGATATCATCCCAACTATGAAGTGACTCTGTAAATATTGAAATTATTTATAATTACAACATACCAAGACAAACCAAACCGTTGCAATGACGCGCCACGTCTTCACACAAAAGATATTGTTAAATGATCATGAATTATTGCCGATTTTGCTTATTTCTGATTGGCGGAGACGCAGTTTGATAGAGTTTACCTCAGAATGAGTTGACCGCTAGCGGCCTATTCTGGATTTAGTGAAGTAATAATACACCAGCACGTGCAAGTGCGCTGATTTTTGTAGTGTTAAATCTTTGACTTCGCATATCATTACGATGCAAATGTTAAAAAATTCCTGGTAACTTAATAAAGCAGTTATCGACTTCGGCCTCGGTCAACCATCTGTATAGTCACGAGTAGACCTCATCAAAAGTCAATAATTGTGTAATGTTAGACTGCAACACAAACAAGCAAACAACTGGATAGAAACAGATACCTGATAATTAAAGAAAGCTATCGTAGGTGGCGCCTGTGAAACTGATTTGAGGGAAATCATTATATAGGTGCCAAAAACGTTTATAAAAGCGAGTATGACATCCGAATGAACTGTCTTGTTCACTTAATGAAGGACACCATATTTCGGCGATTTTCTCCTAAATATACAGTTGTCATCTTATAAAGCGATACCAGGACCCGGCACCATAAACAAAAAAAAATGACTTAAGTCAAATTCTCCAAACACGATATTTAAAAAATCAGTGAAAATTTGAAACATTAAGTGCATCCATTCTAATCTACTATGAAAACAGAAAAATTGTTTGAATAATTTCAAGTCATCACTATATCAAAATGAGACAAATGGATATTGAAATTAAGACTTAAGTCAATTTTCAGATTATGGTGCCTCTTAGTCGGAACAGAAAATTTCCTCCTTTTGGTTGCACGTAGCATGTCTACAGGGTTTATGTGTTGTCTTTTATGTTCGATGTTTGATGTCTCGTTTGTTGTTCCTTGTCTCTTGCTGTGTGTGTCTTCTCTCTGTTTTCATTTGGGGTGTTTGGTGCGTTGCTGTTGGTGCTGCAACTGAGTCTTGTTGGAGATCTCCTCCTTTCTTACATGTCTACAGGGATTTTCTATAGTGAAAACAACTGACGTCGGACACCATAACGTTACTGTTTATCATTGTTTATACGGAGAACAATGTGGCGGCGGGCTGAAATTAACATGGGAATTTCCCGTATACATTCTTTTTTCTGCATAGCAGATTCGAAACAGTTGAATCGGTGAGTTCATGCACATTTCCTGTTACGACTAAAGCAGGTCTACCTACAGAGACAATAACTTATTTGGAAAATGTCTAAGACGGCAGAATAAATCTCCAAAACAGGATGCTCTGGATTTAGTGAACAGGACAGTAAGAATAAGCAGGCTGCTCTGGATTTAGTGAACAGGACAGTAAGAATAAACAGGCTGCTCTGGATTTAGTGAACATGACTGTAAGAATAAACAGGCTGCTCTGGATTTAGTGAACAGGACAGTAAGAATAAACAAACTGCTCTGGATTTAGTGAACAGGACAGTAACAATAAACAGGCTGCTCTGGATTTAGTGAACATGACTGTAAGAATAAACAGGCTGCTCTGGATTTAGTGAACAGGACAGTAAGAATAAACAAACTGCTCTGGATTTAGTGAGCAGGACAGTAAGATGTTATGAATGTATTACTATAATACATGTACAAAGAGGACAAGCAAAGTACCATTTTTTTTAAAATTAAATTTTGATAAAACCTGAATTGGTAAATCAAACAAGTTTAAAATACCGGTATCCTTGATTGGTAAATCAAACAAGTTTAAAATACCGGTATCCTTAGATGGCGTTTTAACGGATGAATTTTGACACAGGTAAGTCAAATTCTAAGATAAATGCCTCGAGGTCAAAAATATAATGTATTAATGGAAATGTCTTGTCACTAGAAATACACGTGATATATGATAGCCCTACCACCAACCAGTCAAAATATGGCTAATACTAAAGTTGTCAAAAAGTAGGCGCTGCATTCCGTAAAACAATCTACAACTACAAGTAGATCAATTGTAATGCAGACCTTTTGTGATACATGCAAGATAAAATTCAAATTAAACATACTGCATTGAACTATATCAATATGTGTAATGACGTAATAATATCAACTTTCCCTAGAATTTCATTTAAAATGCAAATTATTCATAAAACAGCGCTATGCCAAAATATCCTTGCGATAAAAAGGCCCCTTTTGCAGCGTAATTCTGCATTGACAAACATTGGAATTAAAGAAGTAAATGATGCATTCTAGCCACGTATTCGTCTTTTGATTTTCATTGCGGAAACAAAACTCCGGGTTGCGTAATACTTTTCTTTTTTCTTCTAGTTTTACCATCTTTACTTCCGATTGAATATTATCGAGGGACCAACAGAGGATGTAGCTCCATCTAGCGAGTAATTAGGGGTGCTTAGCGAGCCAGCCAACCAATAACAGAGGTGGAGACAACATGGTCTGATTTTGGCTTGGTTATAGCTAATCTGTATAATTCTACTCGATTTGCTATATGTTCGTCTGGCAGGCATTATAGTTTGGAAGTCTGTGACGTTTTGCATCGGTCTAACTTGGGACTGCAGGATGAATGAATGCCAAATTAATTGTACGAGTGATGGAAGTTTGCACAATAATCACAAATAAATACGTGCCACTGGAACGATAGGCAGAAGTCACAGGAGCTCGACACCAACAACCTTTCTTTAATGAAAGTTGCCCCTTCTCTACTTTCCATTCATTACTAAATATTTACATTACTAGTGTATTCCCCATGTTAAACGCCCATTAGGTAACTAGAATCTTGGGTTGCTATTGTGACGTCACGTTCATGTTTTGCATGTAGGGAGAACTTAAAAACGTTAAAATACATTTGACGCTGTTACAGGCAAAATGCGCTATGTGCATGCAAATAAAAATAACCGATACGTAGAATAAATGTAAATATAAGTAATGACTGTCTTACTTTTGGTATTCATGGGTGTATAATTCTGGACACGTGCACATTTTCTGAGAATCGCTTCGCGCTTCACGGAATTTGCACGTGAACGCGTCGAGCTCAGGACTACATAGTAAAAGAGGGCTCTATCGCAACCCAAAATGTACATGTAGGTGCAGCCAGCTAGCTTTTATAATATCATGTATCAAGTAAAATTCGGTTCTGGAGTGAGCTATGAACATTTTTGTGGCAACTGTACATAGCACATTTAAGAACCGCAATTTTAGTTGAATACGATGTATAATTATAAAAGCAAGATAAACACAATAATAAAATAGCCGCCCACTATAAACATCGTATTTAGAAAAAAGAGTGCAAATAAGCTCTTACATATGTTATAGATTATTAAGAGGGAAAAATAGGATTTGCACATCTATACAAGAACAGTCATTATTTATTGCCAATAAAATACTTTCAATACTGAATTCAAACAAAGCGGAAATACAAATTTAAGTATTTTCCTGTATAAATATGAAAATTTAGACAACTTTGTAATAATCATATTATCAAAATTCAGATTTTAGGATGTAATTACCATTGATCGGATGTACAGCAACCGTACTTCACATCACTTTGGGTTGTAAATAAAGAATCATTAGTATATTTTTCTCTGATTCATAACAGTTTTTCCTGAGTATATGGTAAGTGCAACGTTTAATCTAGATCTTGTCACAAGGAAATGATTCTAAAAAAAACAAAACAAAACAAAACAAAAAACAAATAATGTATTTATTTTTTTCTTTTTGGCCACAGACAGATAAATAGAAGGACAAGTGGACCGCATGCCTTGAATTGAATCATTGAACTAGGGTTGTAATAACCCAGAGGGCGCTACTGAAATACATTTGGCTGTAAGAAAATCACTTAGACTTTTGATAAGTACCACTTGTGAGGATTTACTACAAAATTGGTTTGAAATTTTCTTCAAGAAGGTAAAGAGTTGGAGCACTTCCGTATTATTATTTTAAACACTTATAATTCCCTTTTGCAGTGGAGAGCAGTTAAACTTGCACACCGTGACTGGATGTTTAGAGTGTAATAATTACTTGTTTCCAGCTCTGTCGTCCGAAAGAAGCTTTATTTTGACACTTTGTCAATTTGACACCATATGTATTATTTTGCTCTTTCGAAAACTTGTCATTTCATCCAAAAATATCATCGAAATTAGAGGTGGTTAACATCTTAACACCATCCCTCAAAGGCTATGTCGGTCATAGATTTCATTTAATCGACCCTGCACAAAATTTGGAGCCGCGCACTCTCTGCTAAGTAAGTTCAAAAAATGAAAGCAGAGGGCGCTTCTGAAATACATTTGGCTGTCAGAATAAACATCAAAGAAGTACCTAACAGTTGTTCAGTCTCAAAGTAGAGAAGGCAAGGCCAAATCGTGAAAATTCCCATCGGAACGGTTGCGAACCCCGGAATGAACAACATTCCGAAGTGAGACTAGCTACCCGGGGAGAGTCAGCGTCTCCTGATTGCATGCAACACCCGTCGCAACAGATCCATGGAAACCTGTGAAATTAGGTGATTGGTTCGATGTACATTTTGCTGTACAGATCAGGTAAATATGCCGTGTTTGGTGATGATGACAGTCATTCAATCACAATGTAGAATGTCACTGTCATTCTGGAAAGGGGATCTGATATGCTTTTATTATATCCCCGTAGCGACCGAAGAACTGCCTCAATGATGATTTCAGCCGTTGTACGATATAACCCTGAACAAGTAGCTTACTTGCAAGCTGTCTGGCTCTAATGATGAAATCTTCATATTTGGAACATGTCCTGGTGTACCGTATCAGCAGAGAAACAAAAACAAAAACCCTGAACAAGTAGCTTACTTGCAAGCTGTCTGGCTCTAATGATGAAATCTTCATATTTGGAACATGTCCTGGTGTACCGCATCAGCAGAGAAACAAAAACAAAAACCCTAAACAAGTAGCTTACTTGCAAGCTGTCTGGCTCTAATGATGAAATCTTCATATCTGGAACATGCCCAGGCGTACCGTATAAGCTGAGAATCAAAAACACCATAAGCAGGAGAAACGGAATGTCGCTACTCATGAAAGGGAAGTTAGTTATGTGGAAGCTGAAATCGTCACGCTTGTCATACAGTGAGGTGTTCAAATGGCCGTTTGCGTCGAAAGATAGAAGTATATCATAAGTACCAATAATGAGGATTTACTATCTAAAACACGTGTCTTGTGCATTAAAATTGGTTTGAAATTTTCTTCAAGAAGGTAAAGGATTAGAACACTACCAATAAACAATGAACAGGTGAACTTTTATTGATTTATCGTGTACGCGATACTTTTCTTGTCTGTACAATTTTAGGAAAACGATATCGCCAGTTCAGATAACAAAGAACGTTATATATAAAGTCTAAAGAGAGTTAACTCTGAATATCAAAGGTCTATTTTATCGAACAAACTGGATTACCGTTCAGGATTCGATATTGAATACAAAAGACATATAGCTTGTAAAAAATTGTTGTGTTCTGTCAGGTAAAAAGAATTCAAATCAATATCACAGCTTGATGTAGTTATTTTTTGACATCAATTATACATCGCGTCAGAATTATACCCAACACATGGAAGAACGTCTCAGCATCGAGATTTTTTTTTTGATTTAAACGGGATACATTGTGTAACATAACTATGAGTTGAAGGGGGACGTTACAATGTAGCTAACGTGTCATTTAGAAAGGAGGGATTTGGGGGCAAGTTTTTTTTTAAATCTTGCGATAAAAATGCATCCTTGGCTCACCATGAAAACGTAAACACTGCTTTCATTTTATTCTTAGACAGTTGTTCAGAATATGAATTGTTTTATCGTTACTTCCATTTATTCACTATATGTAACACCAGTTGCTGACTTTGTAACTTTTGGATGTTACAACGAAAACATCAAACTCCGCAGTGACCACCACATTGAAAATAATTTTGATTATAACCGTTCAAGGCCACCATATTTGACACATTCACCGGTTATGACCCTTTTATGTAGGTCTAAAGTAATAGGTGTTTCTGGCAAGCAGGAGATACTTACTCTTTCCGTTCACCTGATATCATTTTCATTGGCGAATCACCTTTGTTCCTCTCAGTTTGGTTTGTTCCCTGGTTTTGTACACCTACTGACTGTGATTTTTGAATTTTGATTTGGGTTTATTGTCTGTATTTTACTCATACATTGCAGAAGTGGGAGGGTTGTGCACACGTTATCCAGGATAAACACACCATTTGCTACCTGCGTGGCAAATGGCCGTCCAAAGTCGGCACCGGTTACCCATTGGTCTCGTTGATTTATGTGTAGTCTCATGTTATAACATGTATGTCGTGTGTCTCTTTTCCGTCTCTTGGTATGCTCGTCTTTAGTGTTTTCGCATCGGGTGTTTTCGTGTTTTTGTTGTTGGTGCTGCAACAGGTTCTTTTTGGAGATACCCTCCCACTCTCATACAATCATCCATAGACACACAGGGGTTTGTAAATGAATAAATCTAAAATGATTTAAACAATTTCGCAATTTATTGAGTCAAAAAGGCATGGTTAAATACGGTGGACAACAAGTAATATAAATCTGACGACTGGATCTACTTCGCTATAATTTATTTCCTTTATTTTATTCAACTTATTTTATAACAGATGTCCATATACAGTACGTACATAACCTCGAACAACACAGTGCGTTGTAATGCCTTACTACATAGTATATCATAACTTAAGAATTATATTTCTTAAAACTATTTTGTTCATGACATATATCTTCATCAATTTCTGTCCTTGTAATGTACATTTGTACCTAAAAGATAAAAAGAAAATTAATTAAAGATTGAAATTGATACAGTACGTGTTTTTTTTTCTTTTTTACTGTACACATGTACATGTACAACTTTTCAAAACTTGTATCCACAATTTTCATTACGCCCTCTCTAAGTCAAAAGCTGGATCCGCCACTGTAACTCAATAATTCCCTTGAAGTATTGAAATACATTTAAATACAGCTGGAGAATAGAGATAACAAAATGGAGGTTTCAGAACAGAAATATTCCTACCTCTATCTCCATTCCCTTTAGGGGGACAGGGGGTACCTCTCTCCCTCCTCCCGCCCCTTCCTCCCCCTTCCTTTCACCCTGGCCCTCCCCTCCTATATTCCCGTACACAATAACACAAACACATTTACATCTCCATGGTCGCACTTTTTTATCTTTTGGCATACAAAACATGAAAGACAATTTAAAAAAACTCAATACATGCAAGATCGGCTAGTCCATCAGTGTTATTTTAAGAATTTCAGAACTACTATTTTGAAAATGTTTTATAAAGACTTAAGTCTCGCACTGCATTTCGTAGAGTTTTACCACCAATAAACATACTGTTAGTCCTCTCAAATCAATCAGACTAAAAAAATCATTTTTGAATTAAACATATACATTTTAAAGTTTTCAAAATTGCTACTTTGAACAAATAGAAGATTGCAACATTGAGCTGTCCGTGAGATTTACAGAAATACTTAAACTTATACGAATCTTGTTGTACATGTAACAGTAACTTACTAGTATACACTCTGATTTCACATAAACTTACTTCTTTCAATATTTCGTTCAATTTCACGTTCGCTTGGGTTTTTTTCTCTGTCTCGCATAAAACATGTAGTTTGAAATTAAGTGAGGATCTTTAACCCGCTTTTATACTGCAATCACCCAAATCTATTAAAAGAGGAAAATAAGGTTCCTGCTGCAAGTACATGAGCTTATCTAATTCCATGTGAAAATAAACATATTTCTATAAGGAAATGCTTTTAAAATTTTAAATGCCTCCTTTTCTAGTCCGAATATGACGCTCTTGAATGCTAATTAAAGTTTAATGTCTTCCAGTTGTTGTTCATCTGATTGATTAATATAGTGGAATAATTACAAATGTCGCTCAAACGCATTTGTGCAATTGTCAGAGGCATGACCACTCATTCAAATTGCCTCCATTGTGTTCAAGACATTAGATTTCACTGACATGTTGTTGACCGTCTGTCGCAACCGTTGATGTGACAAAACCGCCCGAACAGGCCAGTATTGCTCACTTGAAGATCATGTCATTGCAATAAAACGTATTTGTCAAACAATATGACCAATAGACTAAATAATCCAGTCTCTCCGCAGCCGCTAAAAGAGACTGAACCCCACTATGGTTGTTACAGAACGAAGTCGGACCAAACTGTTGCCCAACGATTTTTCCATATTACGGACCTTTATATTGATTTTCTGGCAGGTGACTCTTAAGTAAACATTAAACTAACTATCTCTACCCACCTCGTGTGTTTTTTTTCGCTTCGTTATTGCATTTTTGCCGATTTTTAACTCCCTGCCAAACCAAACAAGCAAGGCAATAGTTCGGAGAATCGACCAATCAGAACGAAGGTTACAAATATCACGTGATCAACTTTCTTTATCCTTCGTTCTGATTGGTCGAATCTCCGAACTACGGCCTTGTTTGTTTGGTTTGGTAGGGAGTTAAAAATCGGCAAAAATGCAATAACGAAGCGAGAAAAAAAAAAAAAAAAAAAAAAAAAAAAACACGAGGTGGGTAGAGATAAGTAGTTTAATGTTTACTTAAGAGTCACCTGCCAGAAAATCAATATTAAAGGTCCGTAATATGGAAAAATCGTTGGGCAACAGTCTGGTCCGACTTCGTTCTGTAACAACCATAGTGGGGTTCAGTCTCTTTTAGCGGCAGCGGAGAGACTGGATTATTTAGTCTATATGACCAAGGGCAATGAAAATGTAGTTTCCACTGGTCCTTAGATACTCTGACTCTGAATAATTCGAATAGCGAATGAACCAAATAAGAAAATATCGGGTCCCTGTAAAGTGCGAAGCGAAACAAAAACGAAACGAAACGAAACAAATCGAAACGAAACGAAACAAATCGAAACGAAACGAAACAAAACGAAACGAAACAGATCGAAACGAAACGAAACAGATCGAAACGAAACGAAACAAAACATGAAACTTAAAGAAAATGAGAAAAAGAGGAAAAATCGCCGAAAACGAATATTTCAATTGGTGTTCCTTGTCCCTTTTGCGTCTCTTTCTGTGGGTGTCTGTTCCGTGTTTTTTGCATGGGTGTTTTGGGATTTTGCTGTGGGTGCTGCAACCTGGTGTTGTTGGAGATCCCCTCCTTTCTTTCAAGACAAGATCAGCATGTAATATTGCCTTAATCCAAGAGTTCTACATTTGTAACTAGTGCCGAGAGGGTTTCTTGAAAGAGTCAAAGTTGACAATTAAAAAAAGTAAATGTCAAATGCCATTCATGTATTTAAGAGGAATAAAAGGGAGGGGATAGAAAACCACGCTATGACACCGTAATGAGATCATAAAACGGGGTGGGGGCACATTTCAGGAAAAAAAAATCTTATCCTTTTTCAAACGAAATGTGCCCCCCATCTTTTAATTGTTCTCATTTTTCTGATAAAATTTTCAAATACACATAACGGAACAGTTCCGTTTCCTCTGCGCTAGACTCCTCCCGCTAAATAATATTTTTCCGTCTGTGACGAGGTTATTCATCCCAATCACTCTCCTTTAAAAAGCAAATGTACTATATAACGTATATATTATGTTTTAATCGTCAACTTTGGTTCTTTAAAAAACCCTCCAGCCACAAGAACTAACGGTTGAAGGCAATAATGAGGGGGTGGACAGGGACAAAGGGAGTAGAGAGAAAGGGGCGGGAGGAGAGGAAAGGGGGCGAGAGGCGGGACAGATGATTGTGAGGGTAACAGTAACCCCCCCAAAAAAGGAAATTACTTTTAATATAAATAATCTTGCTCTTATGCGTACATGTACATAATCTCAATTTTAAAAATCACCACGAAATTCATCTATATATACCTTAAAAAATGTTTCCCGATCGCTTCGCTCGCCGCAGTTTTCAATTCATTTTTCAAATACTTCAGGCTCGCTTCGCTCACCTTAGTTTTTCATCTAAACAGGTCTATTTCTTTTTTCAAGGTTTAAAAAAGGAAATAACCCAAATAACTTCACTATTGCACCAATTTACACTTTCAAGTTTAAACATTTGTCCTGACCACCCAAGACCCCCTCCCCCACGGGGAGGGGGAGGCGGCAGGAGGAGAGTGGTACCCCCTTACCCTTCAATAGGATCTTGTCTTGAAATATTCGTATTCGGCGATTTTTTTCTCATTTCCTTTAAGTTTTATGTTTTGTTTCGTTTTGTTTCGATCTGTTTCGTTTCGTTTCGATCTGTTTCGTTTCGTTTTGTTTCGTTTCGTTTCGATCTATTTCGTTTCGTTTCGATTTGTTTCGTTTCGTTTCGATTTGTTTCGTTTCGTTTCGTTTCGATTTGTTTCGTTTCGTTTCGTTTCGTTTTTGTTTCGTTTCGCACTTTACAGGTACCCGAAAATATCTTTGATGAATTAAACAAGCCCAAGAAATGTAGGAAAGAAGATGGTTTTTGTTTTTTTGTTTTTTTTGTTTTTTTGTTTTTTTGTTTTTTTGGAAAGGGGGGATCTTCTCTGGCTAGTATAGGAAGGGAGTACGGGAGAGGAGCGTGTACTAAATTTCGTTTTGCTCAGCTTCCCATTTGTGGGTTAAGTAAATTTTTCAGACTTTGTGAATACGGATGAACTAACACGCTGATGACCAAAAATTTGAAAAAAAAAAAAAAACAACCGCACAAACTAACAAATAACCATAGACAACGAGGTACATAAGAGCACTCACACCACATGACATATGAGGGGGCATAAATATCCGGATTGCTTGTTTACAACTCTCCAACTTTCAACACGATCTTATAAAAAATTCATATTTTGTACATATGTACGTAATCACTCAGTACTGCATGACATATGGAAGTAGACGCGAAACTCCTAAATAAATAATCAATATTGAAATACATGTATATGTTCTATCGCAATATTTAAGTGCACAATCTGTGCATTTCAGCAAGTACTGTCCGAGGCCGAAAGAGATGAATATTATGTGCGAAATTCTAAACATAACCTACACTCAAATGTAAGCCACACTACAGCACATACATGTATTTCAGAATGTGGAAGGGCGAGAGGAGCAAACTCGAAACTTTTTTAGTGTAAGGCGAGCTAAGCGAGCCAAGAAATTTTTGGTCTTGCTGCCAGCGAAGTAAGCTGAAGTTTGTTTCAGTGAATGGCCATTGAAGCGAGCCGAACATTTTTGCATTTTGAACACATATGTGGGCCAGAATATTTATTTCTGCGACAAAGAGGGTCAGATTATTTATTCTTCAGGATTAAATGGGCGTCCCCTAACAATCCATCACCAGATATACCAATCTAGTGGTTGGAATGATCAATATTGAAATATATGTTCTGTCGTACAAATTCAGTGCATCATATGCGCATTTTGTATAATAATGTATCATCAGTAGACCTCGAGGCCGAAATAGAGGAAATCCAAATATTGCATAAATCAATAGCCTATAATTTTAGTATACATAACCTTATGACAAAAATGTATACATAACCTTATGACAAAAACGGATAATGACCATATCCCAACGCACAGTACAAAATAGATAATTCAGAAAATCATAAACCGAAGGCATACAAAATTAAGATAAAACAGGAACCACAGCAAACAAAAAACCTCCACCACATAAAAAGAAGCGAACTCCCTATATGGGAGTGAGACTACAGTGGGTGCCCAGGAAGAGTAAGCATCTCCTGCTTGCATGTAAGACCCGTAAGATGTACGCCATAGAGCAAGCTAAGGACGGAGCTACCCCTTAGTATAAGATAATTCATCAAATTTAGTATCATTAAATTTACATAATTATATATTTTAAGTATTTGCAGAAGCATATTATCATGGGTATGTTGAGAATATTATGTCAATTCCGTGTATTCTATAGGTATTTGTATGAAAAATAAATTCTATGAAAATTCATGAAAAAGTGCTTCGAATCGCGGTAAAGAATTGCATATCGATGGTAACTGTACTCATTCAAATTGGATCTTACTCGGTCCATTCTGAATGAGTTTTGCCAAGCAAAAGAAATACAAAAATATAAAACAAAAATAAAAAAGAACGTCTTTACAAAGTTCTTACAATTTTAAAAAATGTTAAATTGTTCAAAATGTATATGTATATATATATATATATATATCCTTTCCCGACCCCGATCACTGACCGATCTAAAAGCCGAAATTTATGCTCACCAACAGCATTCAGAAAGTTAATATAGAAATTTCACCGCGTAGGATCGAAAAGTATGATGTTGTCATTCCTTACTTAGTTTTTTTGGTATTTTTTTCATTTTCTAAATTGAACTTTACAAAACTAATTATCCATTGCGGTAGGACAATGCCTAATAAATCAATCCATATCGTCCAGGTATATGAAAAGTTCATAGTTTTTGCAAACAATTTAATAGTTTAATTGTCGACGACAGACAAATCATTCCTTTTGACAAACTCTTAACGTGTTTGCAAAAACTATAATAGACTTTTCAGATGTATAAACGATATGGACTTACTTTTTAGGCATTGCCCTACTGCAACGTCTCATCAGCATTGCCCTACTGCAACGTCTCATCAATTTGTGCAGTATTACTTAAATAAGAAAACAATCAAAAACCTCCGCAAGGAATCACAACATCATAAGTTTCGATCCCATGCGGTGAATTTGCAACATCCACAAAAATATTTTACCCATTATCAAAAGAAAACTATAAGAGAACACCCATAACCTTTACTTCTTTTCGTGCTATTCTAAAATATCTTGTTGCTTAAATTCATCATGTTGCATAATTTACACGTAGTAATAAAAGTATGACTGTGTGTTTGATAACTTTTATAGCATTTCAAATACTGAACTTCAGCGCTAATGCCATACCAAATTAATTGAATGTTCTTCCAACTTTTCAAAAATTAACCCCCCCCCCCCCCCCAAAAAAAAGTTAAAAATTTTGTTCGTCTAGACCCTTGAAAAAAAAAAACAAAAAAAAAAAAAAAAACTGGCACAAGTTTTTTTAGGGTCGGTTCTGATTTCTGCAGATTTCAAAGCTTCTAGAAGACTCAGATTGTGTTAATTTCCATGAAAATGATTAAATTGCTTACTGATTTCTGCTCGTATATATTGTTACTATTGATTTTTTATCATGACCTATATTCAAAATCAAGTTTTAATTGCATAAGGACATTTATGGGGGTGGACAGGGGGTACCTCTCCCCCCCTCGCACCCCCTTACCTCCCTCATCCCGCCCCTCCTCCCTCCCCCCCATCCCTTTCCTCTCTCTGCCCGCCCCTTCCCCCTTCCCTTCCCTCCCTCCCCCTTTCTCCCCCTCCCTTTCACCCTGCATGTCCACCCCTCATTTATATGCAATAGATTTTCACTCTCGCTTCTCGAACAAAAAATAATAAAATAAAATAAAATAAAAAAAAAATGATTTTTTTTTCATTCGCTCGCACCTTTAAAACTACAATACGTTAAAAGAAATTAAAAAAAAAATAATTAGACATGTACGCAGCCTTTTACCCAAAAGAAAATCCGAAGAACATTTATCTAAATTGCTATGGCCTAATAGCCATATTTTGATGCAGTTGCACTTAGTATGAATCCCTATAAGAACACCCCACCCTGTGAATCCCTTATTTCACCTACGCATATCTAACGTTATTCCCTTTACACTTACGCATATTTAACTTTTTCTTAAACTTTGCTTTAACACAGACGCCGCCATATACTTTATGTTAGCTGTCACTTACATTTTCAAATAAAATAATAGTATACAATTTTGCTTGAAGTTATGATAAAAAGATACCGCAACAGGTATAGTGTATAGTACACTCATCACCTATTACAGGTACGGATGCAAGCGACGATATAGAGAAGGGTTAGAGGTCAATATTCCAAAGAAATCGTCAAGCTTCCTAATTTCTCAACACATTTAATGATATCATTTATAAAAATGATTGACTGAACACACCCCATCGACCCCACCCCCGAACCAACCAACCAACAGAAAAAAAAATACCGGACGCGAAATCCCATTCTCAACAGGCATAGTTCTAGGAGGTCAGGTATCCGCACATTAGCCCAAAAGCCCAAAATGCCCCACGTTTTAATTTTACGCAGTAATAGGCCACACCCCCTGACTTGGCTCAAAGTTCAAACCTCTTCCTCCTACAAAAAATAAAAATAAATAAATAGATAAATAGATAAAAAAAAAAAAAAAAAAAAAAATAGATCCCTCAATGGTCCATGCCTATTCCGTGTACTCTGGATCCGCCCATTCAGTGTTATTGCTACATGTATTAGTGTACTATCGAGTGTCGGCATTTTAAATGTTTTAATATAACAATCTTGATACCTGAAACATGTACATTGTCCAAAGTAAATAAAAGGAAATTACCGTGTATAAATGTGTCACGACTCGTTTTCCGTTGTGTAGTTAAAACGGACATGTACGAATGTACACGTGCTGACAAAGGTAGGTACTTTTTGAAACTTCATGTATATTTAAATCGCATAATTATTCAAATGAATGTTGCGATTGCGATGTTAATGATGACTTATTTGAGGCTGAACTTGCTCTGATCAACTTGATCAATTGAATTTGTATGTACTTACAGCATTCCAATTTCAGCACAATATTTAGGGCGGGATGGGGCTGCTCCTGACCACTCCAGTCAACGCCCTGTAAATAGATGAGCGCAGGTGTTACCGGTGTAATGGTCGTTACAGGTGCAAATGATAACGGAACTTCCTAATCAAGTCCAGAGAGAGAGAGAGAGAGAGAGAGAGAGAGAGAATGGGCGGATCTAAAAAAGTGTCCATGGGAGTTATTTTTAAAAAGTACTCGTAACATCAGAAAAAATGATTAATTTCTGGCAAATTCCAGGGGAATTAAGGTTCTTATTATACCAAACCCTTCGAGGAAGTTTAAAGAGTTTCTTTGGGGGAACGTTCTTTATGCGATACCGGACCTACATTTTTTCTTTGTAAACCCAGGCTACTAGTTCCGCGCTTGGGATTTACCCGTTGTAAGGATTTGGAACCAACAAGCCTGGGGATGAGAATGCGTGAACCTGCACAGGGGCCCTTATGGATTGCGGGAAGGGGGGGGGGGTGTTCCGGTCTTTATAGTATCGGAACAAAAATCCAAACAAAATAGACAGTAGGACATTTACAAATGGCTTTATGGTGTCCCCAAAGATCCGCGCATGGCAAACGAGAATTGTTCGTTCATCACACGATTTCAAGGATTTTTGTCTCTGTATGAAAGGGTCTTTATGTGCATGGATTTGGCTTGTAAATGTTTCAATCAGGAAATGACTACATAATGTATCTGTGTATATTTATAAATATTTTATAAGAAGATCTTTTTTAGTATGTAAACTATATATTATTGAGTAGATTTTTACAGAGGGTCACTATAACAACTTTTGAAAGAAGTTGAGGTGTATACATGTGTATATATATATAGTGTCATATTGAAAACATCGTAAGGCAGAGTCCATTTAATATTCAGAGATGGAAAAGGGGGGGGGGTGATACTTTTGTCGGAGCAAGATTTTTTTTTATCGTCCCAGACCGGGGCAAAATTATTTTTTCTTGCAACATATGAGCAAGAAACTTTCTATCATTTGATGTGATACATGTAATCTGTGTTTTATCAATTGAAGTTCTTTTATAGAAGAAAATTGACTCTACAATGAATGAATGAATGAATGTTCTTTATTTCCTCCATAATTGAAGAGCTCAATATTTCTTTAAGCCTTTTAGAAAGCCAATTCATTATAAAATACATGTACATGCATACATGTATGCATGCAAAAAGACAATTGATAATTACAAAGCTAAAATTTTGTGGCAAATTTTCCACTAGAGATAATATATGGGCTTATATGAGCAAAATTATCTATTTATTTTTGTATTTATTATATATTTATTATTAATTAATTAATTATTTATTATGATTACTTTTTGGCTGCCATACCATACTAGTCTTTTTTTTTTATCAATATTCAGAGAATTTTTTTTCAGAAAAAAATCTCAAGGACCCCCCCCCCCCCACACACACACACACATTTCACAAGAATATCAAATGGAACGTGCTTACGATGATTTTGTTGAAATAACAATCATAATGTAAATTTATTCATAGAGGGTTGAATGTGTACCTTGAATTACCTGACCTTAGCCTTCTTGAACGAAAAGAAAACGGATTTCAGTCTACAAATGTATTACGTAACCGTCATTGAATACTAGTACACAATTTTGTATTTGTGAATTAAATTACATGTATTGGTAATTTCTAGTTAAGACTACCGTAGTTTTTAACATCGGGTTTTCCATTCGATCATTCGTGTTTCCGTGAGGTTTTTCTTAACCTTTGCGATAAAGATTTGGAAATTATAAAGCCAGGTTTTCCTTTCAATATTTCACGAATTTGGTTGTTCAAAGTTTTTCTTTTAAACTTTTCAACCTCCGCGATAACAGGGACTATTGACTAGTGTCTCCAGAATCCCCTGTGCTATGTACTTGTAGTAAAGGATCAGGAGGATCTAATTCGATCAATTGTTAAGTTCCTGGAGGCATACGTGAAGCCGTTTAAAGATCGATTTCTTGTGCTTAATAAATACTTAAATTCTATATTTTATACTCTGTCAGTTAAATCTATGTCCATTTCAGGTCTGGATGTTTATTTCACTACACGTGCTAACGAAGACAGCCATATATTATCCTTGCATGAGACTTTACACAGACAGTCAAATCGATATAGGAAAACGGCATCTGGAGGTTCTTTGTGATGTTTTTACATACGTAGTCCTGGATTGACCAAATAGTCCAAGCGGGATTAGTCATGTTTTGTGATGTGCTTCGGGAACATGAGAAAAGGGACCTTGTTAACCGCATCGGTTTGCTTCGGATTAACATTGGCGTTATTGCTATATTACATGAGTATACCTAAAGAAATCTTGACAGCTCATACGGCGACTACAAGAGGAAGGGAAGAAAGTGATTATTACTCCATTAAAGTTGACGATGAAGGTAAAGTAGCGACTAAGACTACAGGGTTAGTAGCCCAAAATGCGACAGTACACAAGGACGCTAAAGATATGTCAATGCATTCGAAATTCGAAAATCAGAGCCCTCTGGAGTTTCGGAATTCGCATTTCATGACAATATCCGGTCAAGGACGATTGGGTAACAAGATGTTTGAGTTTGCGTCATTACTTGGCATTGCATATCGTCATAATTACACGCCATACATTCTTCAAAGACATCCTCTTCATAACACATTTGAGATTCCAAAGGAAAATATTCGCTCTTTACCAAAACTGGATAACGTTATATCAATAGGCGAAGGAGCCGCAGGAAAATATTTCGTAAAAACAGAAAATCTAACGCACGATAAAAATTACACGCTAGGAGGGTATTACCAATCGTGGAAGTACTTTGATTTTGTTTCAGATTTAGTGAGGAAATCTTTCAAGTTTAAAAGTCAGCATGAACGAAAAGCTAAAATAGCGATAGAAACCTACGCGAGAGGAAATAGACCCTCAGTAGGTGTTCATGTGCGGCGGAGTGATATGGCTTCGACTAGAGAACTCAGACGAGGTTATAACGTAGCACCAAAGAGTTATTTCCAAAAAGCATTCGAATTTTTCCGTAAAAATCTGACGGATCCGGTATTCTTGATTATAAGTGACGACCTGCGATGGAGTAAAGCTAACCTCCAAGCTGAGGATGTTAGTTTCGTATCTACGGGCGACCCGGGCGCTGATCTCGCCATTCTTGCCAGTTGTAACCATAGTATCGTATCCACGGGCTCATTTGGCTGGTGGGGAGGGTATCTTTCTGGGGGAACTGTTGTCTATTTCAGTAATTTTCCTGCCAGAGACTCCTGGTTGGCTGGTCAATATGACAAAAAAGATTATTACCCGCCGCGCTGGATCGCAATGGAGTAAAATCTTCATCTTATCTGCTGATTTTATGTACAGTAATTGTTGAATAAGTATATGTTATAAGAATAACTATTATTCTATTTTATAATAATTTATGTTCATTTGCAAATCATGCATTCATGTTGTGTTATTTAAAACACCAGGGACGTCTATAAACAGGGTTAGATACATGCACATGCGTCTCCGAAGAAAGCGAGGCTTTTTCACATTTCTATAAAGAAATGGTTTTGAGTTTAAAAGTCTTATAGACGACCATTTGACAAGGAAAGGAGCATTTCAGAAAATCCAAATATCAGGATCCAGATATTTTTAGTCCCCTACCGGCTCGCCGGAGTAGACTTATAGTTTCTACCCCGTTTTTCTGTCTGTCAGACTTTAGTTTTCCGGACTTTTTATCACTGTTACTACATATATTGAACTCATTTTTGGTATGTCGATATATCTTAATGTGATACAGATCAAGCTCGAATTTGGTGTTGATTTACCTATATCTACAGGAGTTATGACCCTTTGACATAGCAAATTTCATTATATTTTCAGTTTCCGGACTTTTTTCGATTCTAATGCAGATATTGGACTGATTTTTGGTAAAAAGTTTTATTTTTTTATGATTTGCAAAGGTAAGATTGCGTGCGAAGCAATCCAAAAATATTTGAAAATTTTATACCGGCATTTATATCTGTCTTGATTGAAATTGACTATATAGAACATTTATTTTCCACAACAAAGACTTCAGATTCTTTCATTAAGTATAATACATACAAACATCCGCATACATCTAAAATGTTTATACTAATATAGGCCACACATATATCAGTTAATAATCATAAATCTTGAGGGAGTATTGAAAATTCGAGGAACAGTTAAGAAATTTGTAGGAAAATTATTTTTCTTAAAAAAAGAAATACCCCTCCGACTCCTTTCAGAATAAAATGGTCGTTCCATTCTCCTTTCCATTATTTAGTTTTTATATAATTTCTAATGATTTTGAACTTACTGTGTTTTCATTATACAAGATATCAACGAAAGTATAAAATTAATCCATAATTCAGGGTATAGTTCGAAATTTGTAGACAGTATACATTATATAAATCTATATGTGTACAATCAAACTTGTACAAATAACAAATTAATAAATTGGAACGAATGTTCTGAAACTAGTACAGTAACGACTTCTGTAGTTTTTTAAGAAAAAAATGACAAAGAAATAAGAAAAAAGTCTGCTTAGGTACATACATGTATATGTAGCACATTTTAATCTTCGATCTTGAAAAATATCTGCCCATGATAATACATACAATGTACACTAAAGCGATTATTAATCATGTCAGTTATCAAAAGCAACAAAATATGAAGAAAAAAAATAAATACAAATGTATTTACAGATAAAGGCGGACATTCATCTTACCGCCAATTAAATTAAAAATGGCGTGGTTCTCCGGATTACCTGCACGGAACCTTCCACTACAGCTTGCAATGTAGAATCGGACACATGCTTACCAATAGTTACATGTAGAAAGATGATGCTACTCACACGTAGACTGTTAGATACGTAAATGAATACCATTCGTTCTGTGCATATTAATTAAAGCAATCTAATGTTCTTTCACTACTAAGAATCCGCACGACCAACTAGAAAGTACTGGTAATTAGGAGACGAAGTTGTTTTCTTTGACGAGAAATGGTCAGGTCTGTCTAGGAGTCTCATCTTTGCAAGTTTTGTTTGGAAATTTTACCGAAAAAGTACAACCATGTACTGTTCTGCTGTTGGTTTTTTGTTTAAATCGTTTATACAAAGCAGTCTGTAATTGAATTCTATCGACAAGTACATGTTCTACATATAAAAGGGTATCTGATGAAATAAGAATCAAGTCGGTATAAATTTTTAAATTCGATTAGACCTGATTCGATACGGATTCCGATATTTTCTCGTTTATTGAAATATTGGTCTTAATTTCACTATTTTGAATTTCAAATTGATTACACGTAACTAAAGATGATTAATTGATTTCTATCTTTATCATGGTTTACTTAGTATAGCAAGTCTTGCATGTACACTTACAGGAGCATTATCATCGTGTGTAATTTCAGTGTCAATCACTGATATCAAAAGTGGAATATAAATATGACAAATTCCCAACTTTGTTTTATTTTTATATTGCACTCTCAAACATTGCATTCAGAACAGTATTCCGAAAGCAGTAGGACCCAGTGTAGATCACATATTTTCGCATTTTGAGTGATTCCTTCGAGAATTTAAAGAATCATCTAGTCGCCTTATATTGATTCCAATAATTCTCTTCCTAGCTCTATCGTAAATATTGATCTCAATTTCAGTCTTGTATGAATTCTTGTCAGATGGATGACATATTAATGAATGAGAATTTCCCATATGCTTTTAAAAATATGTGTATTTATTTTTACATGTATCTTTACATACGTACATTCAATAATGATAAATTTGTTTTTCAATTGAGTTTTATGTTACCATACATCTTTCTTTTTCTAACCATAAAAAGCGAGCACATGAATTGGGGTGGACAGGGGGTACATCTCTCCCCACTCACACCTCCTTATCCCCCCTCCCGCCGCCTCCTCCCTCCCCTCCCTTTCATCCGCCCCCTTCCTCCCTCCTCCTCATCCTCTTTCTCCCCCTCCCCTCCCTTTCTCCATATCCCACCCTTTCTCCCCTTCCCTCCCTCCTCTTCTCTCCTTCCCGCCCCCTTCCCCTCCCTTTCCCCCTGTCCACCCTCTCATGAATAAAGATACATTTTCCAAGTCCTACTAAATCAGAATGGAAACGAACTGAATGACATTTGAGTACTGATACCTATTGCTCAATTTGTCCACTGTCTCTGGGCATCAGATTTCGTCTTTTTTAAAAACGGAACAAGTTCTGAAAAGCCTTTAAAGGTGATCGATCATAGATAATAGAAAAAAAAAAGATTGTTTACAAACTACGTCGCTCAATGTGTCTCAACAAGTTTGGAATGCATTTTAAACATGTACACGTAGAGCACATGTGAATATGGTTCTAACAGGTATGTAGTACATTTATGATATAACACATTCATAACTTCCATGTGCTGGCTATGTATCTTAAGAATGATGCATTTTGGTACATGTACATATTAATTGATCAAAAGCAGCACTCTTTTTTTCAAGTAGACTAATTCTAGAGAAGGTGACAATTCACCAACCATGCATTTATTATAAATTATTGTTCACTATGCCGAAATAGTAGTCAGGGTTCTGGCACATAGTGCACTCCCCTTCGGGTCGTGCACTATGTGCCAGAACCCTGACTACTATTTCGGCATAGTGAACACTAAACCTAACACTATTATATAAATAGGGTCTGAATCTAAACTGGCAACGTCTTGGAATATATATTGCACATAAGGGTTTAAATTTCCCTTTTTCTTTAGAAATGAAGTAATACATGTATTTACAAATATTAATTCTCTTAACCATATCATTGTCAATGGCAGGTATCATATCAAGGGTGAAACAGGAGGGCATTAAGGGCGCAAGGAAGGGCATCAAGGGCGCGACGAAGGGCATCAAGGGCGCGGCACCCTTCTATTTTCGCCCAGCTGGAACACTGATTGATATAAAATACATTGATATTTATGCCAAAGTTTTCGCTCGTTTAATTTTTGTTTTTGGTTTTTTTTTTGGTTTTTTTTTTTGTGTCATTCATTTTGTTTTATTTTTTTTCCATTCTCAACTTTGTCGCTGCAATTTATTCCGTCATTAGATATGCCAAATGTATGACAGCTCCTTTCAAGCATAATATATAGATGCCTGTGAATGTCAGGTTTCAAAATTCCGGTAAAAGTATCGATCTTATCGTATCTTTTGATATGCCATTGAAATCCTGCATTATTGATAAGAGGCGAAGAAACGAAGTATTGTTTACAAATATTATCTTTCTAATAATATCATTGAAACAAAATCAATCAATAATATCTATTGATTTAATCATGCAGTATCTCTGCACGCGGATGGATGAAGTCTTATCAAAAGTATTTATTATATTCAACTCTGAACTCGGTTTACTGTAAGAAACGATTTCGTTACATATTTATGACATTGTTTCTTTACAGACTGGCTTACTTTTTTCCACAGTGTGACGAGGAACTATATACATGTATTATGTATTTTTCATTTATAGAATATCGATGCAGACGAGTCTTCAGTGAAATCTGGAATGGCGGATTAAACATGGTCCTCGAAAAATAAGCTAGAAATACAAATGTAATTACAGTGCCCTTGTGCTTTACTTTGATCTGTTTAAAGAACAATTTAGAAAAAAAAACAAGAAATATTATAAGTAATTACTTATATGGCGACTGAAATACCTTGGTCCTTAAGTGAAGGGGCAACTCTTTTTTAAAATAAAAATGGATTAAGTCCCTTGCAACTTAAAGGCGATCGACACATAGCCATACCTTTGTCAATGGTCCGTCTCGCGCATCTGTCTTAAACTTATGATTATAATTTTCATGATGTCCTTACATCAAACTTGCACGAGAGGTCCAAAAATACAGGACTCAAAGTCCAGTTTGGTTCTACGTGACCTTCATCAGGTCATGGTAAACGTCACTGTGACACATTTCGGTTCAGAAATGACCTTTTCTTGAAATTTAGTTCACTACTGAAATCGAAAATTCATGTGAAGGAGTGTGTGTCTTACTTCTACAATATCAACGATGGAACATTTTACGCAAATGACAAACACATATTGGACAGACAAAATTAACGAAGAACCGTGAACCACCCACTACGTAGTATTATAATAAATTCATTAATGGCTCTTCCCCTTTTTTTTGCAGATTTTACGACATGTCTGAATGACAAACGGAATCCTTGGAACAAAGTTTTGAAGGAATGGCGATGAAAAACATATGAATGATTCCAAAAATAAGAAGCAAAATTATGTCATCTGACAGACTTGGTGCAGCGGAAAATTTTATTCAAATCGAAAGTAGCCAAGATGCGCATGCGCTTTATGAGAATGAAGAGGAAGAAGAACGTTTGCGGCTTGTTACTTTGTATTGGATTAATGTCGATAATTTTGCTTGTCTACATTGCTCTTACTCGTATGTATCTGTCGGCCGTAAAAGGGACGGACGATTTACCCGTAATTGACTATTTCTCAGATGATATGGTAGTTGCAAGGGAAACGAACGAGTCTGACATTGGAAAAGCAGGAACATCAATACGTTCTGTTATTATAAGTGACGACGATCCTTCATTTCGTGATACGCATTTCATGACGATATCCGGGCAAGGACGACTGGGGAACAGGATGTTTGAATTTGCAGCTTTACTTGGAGTTTCTCATCGCCATAATTATACACCGTATATTCTTCCGCGACATCCTCTCGTCCGAATATTTGAACTTCCGGCAGAGTATGTTCTTCCGCTTCCGAAGCTGGACAATTTGGAACTAGTACATGAGAAAGCAGCAGGGAAATATTTGAAGAAAGTAGAAACGCTTACTCACGATAGAAATTATTCTTTAAGAGGATACTATCAGTCCTGGAGATACTTCCAATTAGTTCCAAACTTAGTTAAGAAATTATTCAAATTCAAGAAAAAAATTCTTAGAAAAGCCCAACAAGCTCTCGAACCTTTCGCGAAAGAAAATAGACCCCATGTAGGTGTTCATATACGGCGTTCTGATATGAGCGTTGAAAAACATCTCAAACGAGGGTACAATGTTGCACCGAAAAGTTATTTTGAAAAAGCTTTCGATTTTTTTCGAAGAAATTTGACAAATCCATTGTTCTTGATAATCAGCGATGACATGCCATGGACGAAAGAAAACATGGAACAATCTGAAGATGTAAAATTAGTGTCTACAGGAAGTCCTAGTAGCGACCTTGCTGTAATTGGTCATTGCCAGCACGCTGTGATATCTTCAGGGTCATATGGATGGTGGGGTGGCTACTTAAGCGGCGGAACTGTTGTCTATTTCAAAAACTTTCCGGCGAGAGGATCTTGGTTGGCCAAGCGATACAATGCCGAGGACTACTATCCACCAAACTGGATTGCAATGGAATAAAGTTTCGTTATAATACTACAACATCTGATGCTTTTGCTTGTTAACCAAAATTGAATTAGTACAATCTATCGAAAATTGAATATGTTTTCTACAAAAATTAAAATTGCACTGTTTAATTTTTACATTTTATGTAAAGATGCAAAAGTACTGCAAAGATTAAATATCTTATCTACCATTCTTTTGTTGACTAAAATTTGTTAATAATCATTATTTTGCCACGGACTAGTTCGAACCAATCAGAGAGCGTAAATCGCGGCACGTGCACGTCGTTTAAATTTCTATAGACCGTCATTCGCCATTGCCGTATAAATGAATTCGCAAGTAAAAGGAGTCGTGAAACGCCAATTTTCTGCGACAAAAAACGGAGGTTTTGGTCCTCGACAAAATAAAACAGTTATTAGGTTTGTTACTGACCGTCTACAGAGATTTGTCGGGTTGATCAAGCCCATAGAAGGCGAGGCGACAGAGCCTCGCCTTCTATGGGCTTGATCAACTCGACAAATTTCTGTAGACGGTCAGTAACCTTTTTTGTTTGTTTCCTTTTGCCCGGAACATGATCACAAACAAAGGAGGGGATCTCCAACAACACCAAGTTGCAGCAACCACAGCAAAACTCCAAAACACCAAATGCAAAAACACAGAGTAGACAAGCACAGAAAGAGACACAAAAGGGACAAGGAACGTCAACGCACAACACAGAAACATCAAACACAAAAGACTACACATAAACCAACGAGACCAATAGGCAACCGTTGCCGACTAAGGATGGCCATCTGCCACGGAAATAGCAGAAGGTGTGTTATCCTGGATTACGGGCGCACAGCCCTCCCACTTTTCCGATTACCAAGAGGTCTCTAAGAATGTACAATTGTGCTGTAAAACAATCTCCTCACTGTCAGATGACCACACACAAACAAGACCGCAAAACACAGGGGCCCAAGCAACACAGATGAATATGTAAATTGATATAAGTAAAACAATCCGTGTTCTGCCACCGCGAGCTCATGTATGTTATCCTCCGAGGAGTCCGACTTACATTCAGAGAGAACAGGTGGTCGGGGCCCAGTCTTCTCTAAAGAGGTTTGGACAGGGCCCGTCATGGAGTTCCGTCGTCACAGTCAGTCCGAGTGCAAGTTTTAAGAATTCGCTGGTACAAGACTGTAGATTGGCAAAGTCAAGCCTAGTGTCCGTCTGGTGACAACATCCAACATAGCCTACATGTATTAAAATGATGAAGAAAAGAATTTGACACACTTAAGTAGTAAAAGCGAGGCGTGGAGGTTGTGATAAGGTACCTACCAGGTAGTCTGAAATATCTTACCAAAACCAAGCATGGGCGGATAGTGGCTGATATATATTTTTTTTTGGTAAAAAAAAATCCTATAGGCAAAACTTAAAATTTCATATTCCTCCGAAGAGTAGAAATTTCACCCCATGTATCTCCACCTAAAAGCAAACTTGCAACTTTTGACACATTATAATCACCAACCGAATGATACATATAACCACGTATGTTGTATTATCGGTCAGATATTGCCGTAATAAGGTAAAATATTCTGCCGTTGGATTTAAAACAAGAAAGCACATGATGGAGGCGAGTTTGTGCAGAATCGAAACTTTTCACTCGTCATGATAACTGACCTTGGAAAATACAACATAGGCGGGTTAATAAATCATTCAGTTGGCGATTGTGATGTGTCCAATATAGTTGGTTGTATTCTTTTAGGTGGAATAAGAAGGGGTGAACATGTGACTCCTCGGAGAGGCTTTGTCCATTAGATTTTATTTTAAAAGAACCTAACAACTATCCATCCAGTTAATCGTCAAAGGCTTGAATTGCGTACGATATTTGGGATTAGCACCCAGGGAAAGTATGTGTCCATTGCTGCTGTTTCACAAAAATACTTACGAACAATTTCAGGAGTTTTCGTAACTTTTGATCGCTTCGCACTTCTTATAAAGTAAAAACAGTTACGTCTTGTTTCTGAATTTATATTATATATATATGACAAATATGGATAATGACCATATTCCTGTATACAGCACAAAATCGAGAATTCAGAAACTGAAGGCATACAAAATCAGGATAAAACTTTGTTTCTAAAATGATTCCTTGTTTTATTCGGTTTTGCGTCCTTTATAGCCTGAGATAACAAATATGGATAATGACCATATTCCTATATTACAGCACAAAATCGATTATTCAGAAAATCATAAACCGAAGGCATAAAAAATCAGGATAAAACAGGAACGAAAGCAAACAAACAAAATCCTCCACCATATGAAAAGAAGCGAACTTCCGATATGGGAGTGAGACCAGGTATCCAGGAAGAGTAAGTATCTCCTGCTTGCATGCAACACCCGCCGCTTCAATTAGGTAGAATTGTCACATCCGGATAGTTCCATTTCGGAAGACATAGAGTATAATCTTTGGTTAGATGGTTCAAATGGTCTATGACAGAATATCATCCATATTTATCATCCATATATGGTATAAGAAAACATGATACAATCTGACTTTAGAACACTTTGAACATTTTACTAAAAGACGAAAGTTACGAAAATGCCTTAAAATTTTCGTAAGAATTTTTGTGAAACTGGGCACTGATCATATCGGCTGTATTCTGGAAGCCAAATAGGTCTCAAAGAATCAAAATGTCCTTTCCCATTCATTTACGCAAAAAATATTCTGTCGGATATGTTTAATGAATGGGTACAAAATTGATCTAATACCATATTTAATGAATGGGTACAAAACTGAGCTTTACTTGCAATTTTGTATCGTAGTTTAAAAGCAAAAGAAAGTATACACGTACGTTCATATTCACCTATATACACAATGGTCAAAAATATTTTATGATAGAGCGCTTTCATACTTGCACGACCCAAAACAACATTCTTACATATAACTACATGTATACATATTATATCATATAAGTAGCAGATATTTTGACGAATTTATGATAGGTCATTGACTAAGATTCGATCACCGTGGTTTAAAAGCATGGATGAGCTGGGTAATTTATGCCGAAATATGTCCCTCTTACTTACTGTGTAAGAAATTTACATCACCTCTAAACATCACAGTAATTAATATGGGGGATCACGGGGTGAATTAAAGAATATTGTCATATAACAAGATGTACAAATTCTGGAATGCGATTAGAAGGAAAGGTATCGGGGATTGCCTTACAAGTTACCGATGGCGTCTACAAATTCTGTTTCAGTGCCATCCTCAAATTCATTTTGTGGAAACACAGAACTATGGGTAAGCTTAAAATTAGAATGCTTTCATCCAAGCAATTTTTTTCCATCGGGTACAGATCTAAAAGAAGGGAGGGGATCTCCAAACAAACCCGGTTACAGTACCAACAGGAAAACACTTAATCACCCGATGCGAAAACAAAGAGAAGACGAGCACATGAAGAGCCGAAAAAGAGGCATACGGCATAGAAACATTAAACGCAAAGACTACACCAACGAAACCAATGGGTAACCGGTGCCGACTTAGAAGCAAATGGTGTGGGTATAAGGAGCAAACTGGTAATACATGATTATACTTGTACATACGAACTTTGTGAGAAATTGTCTCTAAAGACTATCATCTAGAGAAAACGGAAGACTAAGTAATCTAAACTATTGAATATGCGACGCCATTTTAACAAACTTGGTGATATACTTGTATGTGTTGAAACCTCCTCTATTTTGTAAGATAAACATTAAAGAAGCACCTATCAGTTATTCAGTCTCGAAGTCGAGAAGGCAAGGCAAAATCATCAGAATTTCCATTGGAACGGTTGCGAACCTCGGAATGAACAACATTCCGAAGTGAGACAAGGTGCTCATCTGTTGGTTATAAAAGTTTCCATAAAAAGAAAATGACATTTTCACACGACGCGATTATACAAAATAAATTTTCTTTCGGTCATTTTATGTTCAGAGCGAGTTTCAATGAATTGCACTGTTCTGCCACTACATTTCAGTCTATATTTGAAGGAAACAGAATACAATATTTCATTTCAGTATTAATGTTACACGTCTTCAAATTCATACAAATGTAGCATCATTTAAGAACAGATAATTTGCAGCAAACACCAGATACCCGTTTCGGGTACTTAACCCTCGTCAGTAATCCTCAATCCAAAGAATAAAATATGACTGTGAATGTTATATCCGAGAATACCAAATGACGAGAAACAAGAAAAAAATCCCCAGGGGTTTTTCTTGTAGGTGCCGCGACCGAGCTTTGTTGGAGATCCCCTCCTTTCTTTCTGAACTTATTTACAAGAATGCAACAAATCACAGAACTTAAACAATCACCAGTTAGCAGCTTAACACACCACGAAAGCCTTTTGGGCTCATTTCAAATGGTAGTCGGAACATCTTCTCGTAAATGTAATAATAGAAAAAATATAATTACCAAACAATTGGTCATAATCACATCGTAGACACAGAACAAAACCCCAACAAAATGAACCAAAAAGAATCTATCCTATGTGCACCCTACTTTGGACGGCCATGTACCATGTGATAGCAAATGGAGGGGTTAGATTACGTTTGCACATAGCTTCTACTCATCCGCATACACAGAGGTACATGTACATGTAAAACCTTTCCAGTGTAAGAGGACACCACAAACAAGACAGTAATTAAAGCTCTAGGTGACTAAAAATTGGGCATACTGAGAATAGTCCGTACTCTGAGATTGCTTGCTTCCAGAGACCATTAATTTTGTAGAATGTAGCCATTAATAGAAGCTGTCATTTGTTTTGTTTTCTGTTTTTCCATAGATCTGCAGCCAGTTTCATAAAAATACTTACGAACAATTTTAGGAATTTTTGTAACTTTTCATCGTTTAGTTCTCCTTTTAGAATAAAAATATCAATATTTTGTTTCTGAATTTAAATGAAGTATTTACAAATAATATTAGAAAACAACGTACAATCTAAATGGGAAATCGTTAGAACGTTTTATTAAATGACGAAAGTTACGAAAATTCCTGAATTTTTTCGTAAGAACTTTTGTGAAACTGGGCACTGATCTTATGCCCATAATTTTTTTTTGTATTTGACTATCATTTATACAGTTGTACCTGTAGCATGATAAAAGATTCTCTATTCTGACTTTTGGAATACAGAGTTACTTCCCATTTGAGACGGTATATGACGTAAAACCATTATGACGTCATCAAATGGTATGGTAACGTCGTTTTCTACCGTCGTTTCCCACAGTTTTAGGACCGTTTCCATAAAATTTGTTGACGTCACAATTAGTCTACGTCAGATACCGTCCCAAACGGGAAGTAGCTCTGGTTTTCGAAAATGTCGAATAGGAGTTGTTAGATTGATATACAAAAGGTAGAAAGTAAAATTTACTGGATTCACAGACAAATAAAGCAATGTTGACTTGTATGAGCAAAATTGCAAAGATAGTATGTGATATTCTAGTACAAATTAGTCCACTTTTTCACCTGTGGAGATAACCGGGTTAACAAAGATTATTGTAACCATAAACGTGTATATTTTATATTTATAGGACATTGACAAATATGCATTTCCTCATACTTTAATATGATAAAGTACATACCGGTATCTCTAATTATATCATTTTATAAGACCTTTTCTTATGGACTGTCAGGTGCCTACTGTTCAAATTCTGTTGAAAAATGCACGTAAACTTGTGTTTCAAATGCAGGACTCCTAATGATGAGTAATATTAAGGACAGTTCATGTCACCTTTACCTGTACGTTTTTCTACGTCAACAATGATAAGACACGGAAACTAATAAGATGCTTACAAAACATTTTGTTCGATGTATTCAATTTCAGAATGATGACGTGTTATCGGGAGATGCTCCAGCGTTCACACCCTGTTTTCAAGACACGGTCCTGGTGTATATACCATTTGGATGGTTGTTTGTCTCCTTGCCTTTCTTTCTACGATACCTCTTGAAGGCACCTCCAGGGTTTAGTCTGCCAATTACTGCATTCAGTGTGATTAAATCGGTCAGTGTCCAAAAGAAAATTCGTTTGAAAAACAATATGTTGCCATGCAAATGTATCATACTCGTTTTAGATTTCTCTTCTTTATATATTAACGTGAATGTTATCAAGAGTCAACTAATGTCAAAAAGAAGTAAATGATCTTGACAATTATACAAAATACATCTTCCCAATTCACTTATTGCATCCCTCTATGCATCCCTTTGGTGCATCCCTTACCTGGTCCCTCCTATAGCTTGCTAGGGGTCCGTCGATGCTCAATTTGGTGCTCTATTGCGAGTGTTGTGGATATTGTCATAAGGATCTTCAATTCATTATCTTATTTATAAACATTTCGAAAAAACGTTGTGCATTTCATGGTGATACGATAGGTTAACTTCATTTTCTTAATCATATATTTTTGTATCATTAGTTTTACCAGAATAATTGTTACGTACGTATAAATATAGTAAAAGCACAAAGAGCAAAATGCACAGATTTTCACCCGTATGACCTTTTCTAAGTTCAAGTAATAATTAATCTCTTGGAATTTTTAATCATATGCTAAATATGAATATTAATTTTGTTAGGAATACAATCATACTGTTGCTTCTTTGATTGGCTGAATGTCCTGAGACCGAAATGCATGTACCTAGATCTGAGTGTTCGCAATTCCTTCTCTTTGATGTACAGCATGTTTATATAATTGTATAACAATACGTTGTAAGGCTTTTTTGTATACTCTTTTTCCCAGGTTCTGTGTGCCATATTGCTGGTGCTGACTTTGTTAGAAGTCTGGGCCCATGAAAAATACGGATACTTTTGCCAGTACGGCGATGTACCGGTTTCATACTACGTTGGTTTTGTCATTCGCATCGTATTTTATGTAAGTACTTCTTATTTCCATACTAATTGTAAGACAAGAATAATATAGCTCCTTTTTATCAGTGCTTGATTGGTTTATTTTAATAAAATCTATTTGGCAAAAAGGAACCCCCCAAAAACAAAACAAAACAACCCCCCCCCCCCCAAAAAAAAAAACAAAAAAAACAACCAAAACAAAAATCGAAACAAAAAACAAAACAAAACAAAAAAATTAAATAAAATTTAACGGAAAAAGTTGATGTAATGGATAATGATAATATTTTTCAAATAATTTATGATCAGATATACAGGTTGAATGTTGTGAGAAAAAGTATATTCTATTAGGTTCATGTTTGGATTGTTCTGTAAAAATGAAATGTCCATCGACAGATTTCAGAATAATAGAAAATATCTTATCGTAAGTTATATCTTGAAATACATTCTTTCTTAAATCAATTGGCTTTACATGTACTGTAGATACAAGCTGTAAATGTTTCAAAACATAACATGATTTCTCTTTCCTTTACTTTTCAGTTCATCGTCACTATTTTCATTCAGTATTTAAGGACAAAGCATATTTACAGTTCCGTAATTTTATATGCGTTTTGGGTACTTCTATTTCTATCGTCTATTATTCCATTACAATGGAGAATATCGTTTCAGGTAAGCAGTTACGAAAATGTAATATAAATAAATCATTCATGCTGCAAATTTATATGTTCTTAAATGATACGATGAATTTGAAGACGTGTCACTACTTGTGGACAAGGAGTCCTCTAGGGCACATGTAGCCAAGGTTGATCGTTTCTTCAAATGCATTCGAAAAGATTTCTGTTCACAAATTTTCTCCTTATTTCTAAAACGTGGGTACTGTAGCATCATATCCCATCCTTCTTCCTACGTCTTTTGGTATTTTTTTGGTCATAACTTTCACAGTCTTTGGGCGTTTTTCGTTGTTTAATTTGAGGATCACTGACGATGATTAAGTATCCGAAACGTGCATGTCTGGTCAATGCTGCAAATCTATCTGTTCTTTAATGATGTTATAAATTTGAAGACGTGTAACATTAATGAGAATTGATATTCACGCCTTCTCGACTATGAGACTAAATAACTGATGGGTACTTCTGTAATGTTTATCATGATACCTACCATAGGCATATTTATTTTAAACATAATATGCCGGTATGTTTGTATTTATTTATCCATATCCAAGCTCTGTTTATCTTTGTACCAAATCGTTTTTCTCCGATAAGATTTGCTTCTTAATCTAAAAAAAATGATTTGAAATATGCATGCATATTGATTACAATAGACTTGAAATATATCTAAATTCTCCGTTAGAAAATAAGATAAATTATTCTAGAACTAAAGGTATTATCTTCAACGGCATAAACTTGACAAGTCCTTAACTTGTTCTTTGGCATAATTCATATGAAGAATTTTGCTCTATTAATATATTTTCAATATATGGATTACATTTTTCTCTATTTGGGCCTCGAGCTTCACTGATGAGACATAAATTGTTGAATAAATTGTTTGCCTAAATGGTGCACTGATTTTTAAAAAATTTAATATATATTTCAATACTGATAGTGTATATATGAGAAATACAAAGCAAAACAGGAAGTGATGTGCACATGCTTAAAAGCAAACCCTTTGACGCAAACCAAATATTGGAAGCAGCAAATACACAAAAACATAACTTTTCAATACCTCTTGCGAATCCTGGTTTTGAAATTGGCGTCAGATCAACAAAGTAAAGTAAAAAAGATCCTACAATCTTTTACTTGTACTGTAATGAAAAATTGGACAAAATTCTTCTTACTACTTTATACCAGATTTTTATCAGTGAATTTGTCACTATACACGATCCAGTGATTCAGCATATTACATACAAAGGATAAAATTGATTATAAAAAGAAATAAACGAAAATATACAGATCGTTTTTCCTCATTTAAGGTATTCAATGAGTAATGAAAGATATTATGCCAAAAACATTGACACTGGGTGTATTTATCATTAAATTTTTTTCTGTGTCATATGAAGTCTAGAAAATTCTTATACTATCCTAGTTTATTGAAGTAAGAAATATTTTGAATGGGATCATATTTAGGAGTTATGTCCCCTTGATGAAAATATAAAAACATTAATTGCTGAAAAAATAATTGGTGAACATTTGATTTTTCAGCGAAGTTTGATAATCTATATGTTTTAGAATTGTTTGACCAATCGATATTTGATGCCCGATCATTCAATTTTAAAAATAAAAAAAAATTGCCATAGATTTTGATGTAAACTCTAAGGGCTCATAACTTTTTATGAAACAAATTTCTTCCATATCTAAATTGATAAAAAATTTTGAATTGATTATTTACATTATATCTATGCAGTTATTTTGGGTGTCAGGATTCCATAAATGGGTGGCCCAATTACTTCTCATTACCCATTGAATACCTTAATATAGAAATATGTGTGTGTTTTTTTTTAATTTCAGCCTACGTGTCCTGTCAGTATTATATACTATATCTACTTTGGTATCATTGTCATAGAGTTAGTTCTTCATTCATTTGCCGACAAACAACATAAACCTGGTTATCAAGATTTAAGACAGGTACATTTAGTTGAATTTGTATACCAATGCAGTAATTGATTATACTGCACATGTAGAATTCTCTTTGTATTGAATTTTGATTTTTTATTTTGGTTCAAGAATTATGGAGTTTTAATTTTTCTTAATGCATCAAGAATTTTCCCTTTATCAAACGATCAACTTCAGCATGATACCAAACACTACTTTCCTGGATTTTAAAATGACATATAAAATATATTTTCAGAAAGAAGTTTGCCCTATAAATCGTATTTCAGCGCTGAGTAAGGTCACATTTTGGTGGATGAATGAGTGTGTATTTTTTTATCATTTCTTAATTTTCTATTCCCTATTTTCGAAAACCAGAGTTACTTCCCGTTTAGGACGGTATCTGACCTAGCGAAATTATGACGTCATCAAAATCTATGGAAACGGTCATTGAAGTCTGGGAAATGACGGTAAAAATTCAAACGTCATAATGGTTTACATCAGATACCGTCTCATACTGTCTCAAATGGGAAATAACTCTGTATTCCGCAAATACTCAATAGAAATGGCAATTTCGAAACAACAATTTAAGAGGAAAATAGATAAAATATATAATTGAAATATATTTCAAATTTCCTGTCATCAACTTAGACCTAAATTTCCCTCATTGCATAGCTGTCCTTAGCTGGGTTTCGGCATTATTTTTATAAGATATATATTTGAAATATATTTCAAATTTCCTGTCATCAACATAGACCTAAATTTCTAAAACTAAAGGATACATGTATCTCCCTCATTGCATAGCTCTGTCCTTAGCTGGGTTTCGGCATAATTTTTCGGTCATGTTTAGAATTAAGCTCCTTGCGCCTACCCTCCAATGATTTTTGGTCATATTTTTCTCTTAAATACGCTTCTGAATAAGCCCTACACAAAATCTGGAGCCGCTCATTTTGGCATGAGGAAATAGAAGCTCTGTATTGTAGATGGCGCCAGGAAAATTCACTCTGGCTATATTTAAACTGTTTGACATGAAGTACTACTGACGAGGATTAAAATATCCGAAACACGTGTCTAGTACAACAAAATTGATAATAAAGAAAATATATTTCAATATTGACAAAATAAAAGAAGCCGAAATCCTTGCAAAGTCAAAAAGAAAACAATAACGTTTATATCAAGTCTGAACATATCATTTGATGTTATTACAAAGTTCAAGGACGTATTGATATTTTCACTGATTTTTATGTCAAAGTAATATATATATATATAGGATCTCAAATGAATTTTCATTTCATACGATGTATTACGAAACGAGTTGTGTGTTTTATATCCCTGAGCCTTGGCGAGGGGATATAAAACGCACAACGAGTTTCATAATACATCGTATGAAATGAAAATTCATTTGAGATTCTTTTTATCACATGATTCTGCCCAAAAATGTTTATTTCCAACGTGAAATCAACGATTCTGAGAACTAGAGGCAAATCACGCCATGACCTATAGAAGTCGTCTGCTACGCTATGAGAAGTAGTTCCCCATCGTAGATGTTCTGTGCGTAAAGAGAAAAATATATCAACTTTGTTTAGTACTTTAATGCAATAATTATTTCATCAACAACAATTGTTCAATCATTGATATTGAATTTACGTCTTAATTAAGATATGACCGATATTTGAAAGGTCACAATTGTCACAGTATAGGTGATGAGACTCCAAACTTGACCAATCGCATTCGAGGAGAGGGATATGTAACGTGTTATCATAACATTTGATTATGAAATGGCTTTATGAAACTGCATAACAGGTGTATCATGTGATAAATTTAGATATTGTCAAAATTTATATCATTAACTAAGAAATTTCAAAGTCTTTCAAAAAACTTTTGAAAATCACGAAAATGCATGATATAATCTTAATTTTAAGGTCCTCAGATGAATCTAATAATTCGAGAAGTATATGAATGCGAACATTTACGTCTTACTTTGCAGCACTGTAATAACAGCGTATAAAAGGACAATAGGGATTAATGATATGTGGGAGCAAACACCAGACTTACGATCAGATTTCTGTATTTCTAAACTTGAAGATGAATGGTATAAGGAAATTGAACGTTGCAAAAGGTGAAAACTACATTTTAAAATATAATTCAATCAGCTCTTTTCTACGCTTTGATATTTGAATTTAAATGAAAATAAATCTGACCATACTCAACACAAAATCGAAAATGAATTTGACCGCTTGACCAATTATATTACGGGCATACCGGGCCTAGCCAATCAAATGTCGATGTACACTTCAATTAATTTAAATCAGACTGAAATGATATGGTATTTTCGAGTTATAGAACATACAAAAATTCTTCATTCTGTGTTTTGTTTTATCATCAAAATGCTGTATGAGAAAATCACTAATTGCAGAAAAGAAAAATCATATCTGAACACTTTTATTCTTCAAGCGAACCAGGAAATGCCCATACAGTAACATACCATCGACGTTCCATGTCCAGTGGCAGCTCAGGGTCAAAATCGGGGTCAGAGGACGAGTCATCTCCCCTCTTGTCAGAGAAAGCATCAGCTGACTTTTATAAATATGAGAAAACAGAGTTGAAGAAACCGTCCCTGTATAAAGCGCTCTGGAGAACATATTGGAGACAATGGTTGCTATCGACTATTTTGAAAGTTATTGATGACTTCTTCACCATTGGACAACCGCTACTGCTAAAGTATGTAATTATTTTACTCATTGAAAAAAAGACAATTTCTGGAGAACGTTCCATTCAAATTTGCAAACTGGGGCTGCTTTGTGTGTATGTAGAGCGCGAGATGTTTCAATCTTTCACTTTGAAAATATGTATTTTGACTAGAACTACAGAATATAAAGATTCACATTTCTCAAAAGGAATAACTATGAATGATACTATTGTGCAAAGTTATCATCAATGATTATTAGTTTGAAATAAAATATATTTGTGTATTACGTTTACCGTTTACCGTTACTGTTCACAGGTATCTCATTGCTTTCATTGAAAGCAAAGAAACCGGCGAGTCACCACTATGGACAGGGTATACTCTAGCTGCTTTATTTTTCCTATTTGGCATAGGGAGTACCGTCTTCTTCAGTCAAGCAGCTTACCACATCATAAGACTCGGGTTAGAGATGAAAACTGCCATCATAGGACTCATATATAAAAAGGTATAAAGAACGCACTGAACCCATTTGTATAACTGATATTGTGAATTCAAGACGAACATGAACAAAAAGCTTATTTCATTTATTGTCCTTTCCAACGATGCTAATAGCCAAACAAATGAAGGAATGAAGAAATATGTCGAGAGCTAACTCCCGTAAAATAACATTAACATCTCTAAATGTGTAAAAACATGTAGCTTCTATGTGACTTATTTTGTTATTTTATGAAACCATTGACAAAGTCTATTTTCTTGTTTTATATGTTTAGGCTCTAACCATGAGTAATGCATCAAAGAAGAACTACTCCGTCGGTGACATTGTGAACTTAATGTCTGTAGACTGCCAAAGAATTCAAGACGCATGTCAGTTTCAATATGAGTTGATCTCATTTTTCACCGTTCTCATACTCGGCCTTTTTCTTGTGTGGAATGAAATGGGCTTAGCTACCCTGGGCAGTGTTGTTGTCATAGTTGTTGTGGCGGTAGTCAACTCACTGCTCGGCAAACTCCAACAAAGATTGCAAAACATGGTTCTGAGAATGAAAAGCAGTAGAATTAGACTTCTGAAAGAGGTGTTGAATGGTATAAAGGTATGTAAGATGATATTAAGATATGATATTAAGATATGTATGAAACATATTTACATTTTTTTCTTATAAATAATTTAAAATAGACATGACACCGAATTTAATACATTTACTGGTCTTGGATTTTTCTTCACAGCTTAAGTGACAGGTCAAATTTCTATGACAACACGTGTAACACACACGATCATTATGTAACTTACAAGCAACGTCAAAGAGACAAATGACCCAGTTAATTATATGTATAATGAAAATATCCTTTATATTGCTTCCACATTAAAGGATTAAGATAAATTTCTTTAAATGTCTAAAACGTGGGTCCTGTAGCATCATATCCCAATCATCCTTCTACGTCTTTTGGTACATGTTTGCATATAATAACTTTCACACTCTTTGGTCATATTATATTGTTTAGATCGGGAACGAGGGTTAAGTAGTACCCGAAACGTGCATGTCTAGTCCATGCTGAAAATTCATCTGTTCTTAAATGATGTTATTGAATATGAAGACATTTAACATAGAGTCGTTCTTCTTCAATTTCATATGCAATATCCAAGATACAAATAATATACAATTATGGACTTTTTACGAGGTGAATATGGTGTGATATTTTCTGAATTTGAAAATATTGACCGAGGCGACAGCCGAGGTCAATATTTTCAAATTCAGAAAATATCACACCATATTCACCGAGTGAAAAGTCCATAATTGTTTTATTATATAGTGGACTTAATCAGTATTTATAAAGGTACCTTTTCGAAATGGCTGACATCGAATTTTCTTTGAAAATTTTTCAAGACGTGTTAATATCAGCATTTTCTGTCGCTGAATTATCCTGAGCGTAATGGAATTCATTCCATGAGTCAAATGAAGAATATTTCAGAGTCAAAATCCGTAGATAGGCTCAAAATTCAAGAATTTGAGCTCAGCTTCATGGTCCTTGCTGCTGTTTACGAAATGACGTTAATGACGTCACAGATATAAATTTCGCGCGTTTTCGATATTTCATGGTAAACCGGAAGCAAGAGTTTTCGCGGTAGTGATATTTAATGAATCGCCCCTCACAGGTCAATATGATGAGACAATGACTCGCCACGTGACAGTTCTCAGCCAATGAGAGTGGGAATATAAACAGACTATATAATAAAAGTAAATAATGACTGTATTTCAGGTTCTGAAGATGTACACATGGGAACCAGCCTTCACTTCTAAAATACTGAACATTCGTGAAAGTGAGATGAAAATTCTCAGAAAACTTGCTACTGTCCTCTCCTTTACCATCTTGATATCTGTTCACAGCCCATTCTTCGTAAGTACAATGTTTATCAACTCTTAATCTTCTATTATTGAAGACCTCTTTGGATATATTCTCGTTTTCGTCGTCTCTGTATCCATGGAACAGTAAGAAGATTTAGTAGATAAAAGAGAAGTTAGGTGAACCTGGATATTGAAATAGGAAGTCAAACTCCTAAATATTCCTTTTTTAAACACCACAGACATGTATACAACACATAGACAAGGACATTTTTTGTACATAAACATAGAACATTGAAGAATAAGGGAACTCGTCATACACTATGATGTCCCATTATCCAGAATGGTGGATGATATTCTGTCATAGACCATTTGAACCATCCAACCAAAGATTGTACTCTATATCTTCCAAAATGGAAGTAACCGGATGTGACAGTTCTACCGAATTGAAGCGACGGGTGTTGCATGCAAGCAGGAGATGCTTACTCTTCCTGGGCACCTGGTCTCACTCTCATATCGGGAGTTCGCTTCTTTTCATATGGTGGAGGTTTTTGTTTTTGTTTGCTTTGGTTCCTGTTCTATCCTGATTTTGTATGCCTTCGGTTTCTGATTTTCTGAATTATCGATTTTGTACTGTAGACAGGGATATGGTCATTATCCATATTTGTCATGTAGGCCGACCAATGGTCCTAGCAAGGATCGAACCAGCAATCTTAAGTTTACAACTCCTTTCTTGGTTCTGGTTAATAAAAAAATCTACGAATATGTAAGTTTGATCAAAGTCAAAGATTCCATGCTTTTCTTCTACAGATGCAGTTTTCCATTCTCCTTTTATATGTCTTACTGTCCACAAGTAGCTACCTCAGCGCATCCAAAATTTTTGTTGCCTTGTCGACCGTCAACATGCTACGATTTCCTCTCACAATTACCCCTTTCGTTATTTCGGGACTTACACAGGTACATGTACTAGAAAACGTATGAACAAAGTTATATATACCCGACAAAAAAGAAAAAAAAAGAAACGTATCACTTTATTTCTATAAAATGTATGATATAATGTATTTCATTCCTTTCAATAATTAATCTTAAGTATATTAATGACTTATTCTGTCAAAAGCCAAACAAATCCGACTTAATCATCAGACACAGCGCCATGATAAAGACACTTGGTTCAAAAAGCAAAGTCACAAAATGGCTTATAAGAATTCCGTTCAATTTTTAGAAATGTTTAAAGCTGTTTAAACTTTCCAAATTGTGAAAGTGAAAATGTATGTTATAGAGAAAAGAAATGAAACATTATAAGGAATAGGCATAAAAATGAGCAACAATGTTCATTTGACAAATACACGTATGTATCGCAAACAACAATTTTTGACGTCTCCATTTGAATTCCTACGTATCCAAAACTTTTTAATGAAACAAAATACATTTTCCCATTAAAGTGATTTTGTAACATCCCTTTACAGTTACATGTATCGATTGGACGAATCCAAGCTTTTATGTGGAAGGAGGACATAGATACAGATAATGTAATGCACCCTATAGAGGCAGGTGAGATTGAATGTCTGATTACATAACACTTAAAGATCTAGCTTCAATATTTCGCCAGTGCCAGCCACCATTTCCTCTAGATTGTCGGAACATCCGTTTTATTTCGTGACGTATCATTCCTTATTTGGAAATCGCAAAAAACAAGGGTTACTATGGAATTTACTACCGTAACGATTTCCAAATAAGGAATGATACGTAACGAAAGAAAGCGGATGTGCACACGTTATAGAGGAAAATGGCGACTGACACGGTTTTCAAAACTACTCAAATTTATCGGCAGATAGCAAGACTTCTACAGGTAACTGTATCGATATGAAAGCAAATTCCACTTGATAATAAGGTAGAAAATGGATATATGATCAAAATTATCTCGTTATCGTCCGAGAACATGCGATTGTGATACACATTCTGCTCGCGCAACAGCGATTTGAAGCCCCTCTCACACAAAAATAATCAAATAAAATTGGCATATTGAACTATATGTTCCATAGTACCAATTTTAGTGTACTAGTAAGACACGTGTTTCGGAAATTGAATACTCGTCAGTTGTACTTCATGTCAAACAGTTTAAATAAGCCAAAGTGAATTTTCCTGGCGCCATCTACAATACAGAGTTTTAATTTCTCTTGCCAAAATGAGCTGCTCCATTTTTTTTGTAGGGTATATTCAGAAGCGTATTTACATGTAAGTGACAAATATGACCAAAAAGCGTAGAAGTTAACCTCTAAACATGACTGAAAAAATTATGCCAAAACCCAGCTAAGGACAGAGAAATGCAATGAGGGAGATACCCTTAGTTTTAGAAATTTAGGTCTAATTTGATGATGTAAATTTAGAATATATTTCAATGCAGTTCGTAAACACTTAATCTAGATGAGCGATAACCTAGGGGACTTACAGTTCACCAGCAGCGATACCAGCCTAGTGGTTGAAATTGTCAATATTGAAATATATGTTCCATAGTACCAATTTTATTGTACTAGACATGTCTTTCGGATATTGAATCCTCGTCAGTAGTTCTTCATGTCAAACAGTTTTAATAAAGCCAAAGTGAATTTTCCTGGCACCATCTACAATACAGACTTTTAATTACTCTTGCCAAAATGAGCGGCTCCAATTTTTGTGTACGTGTTAGACGGACAATATATTGAAGCTATTAAAGTTCATTTCTCGATGTAAACTCAGTTGTTACTTTATGGAGTAAAGACAGAAAATAATAAAAAAAAATTAAACGAGGAAGTGGAATGTAAAATTACATATTTGGATCCTTTTTCTTCTTTAAAAGAAAGGGATTGGAATGCATATTTTCACTTGCATAAAGTACATGTACTAATGTTCTACTCATCAGATCTTATGAATAACAATTAGAGCTTCTCATTGGTTCGTGTTTATTGTTCAACGCGACAAGGGTTTTGATTTTTCTATCATTTTCTGTATGAAATGACAGATATAATGATACAAAACAAATCTTCTTCATCTTGGGATATAAAGCGGCATGCAATTTTATGTTCAGATTACGCGGTCTCAATAGACAATGGATCCTTTACTTGGGACAGGGATGATCCAAATATTACACTTAAAGAGTAAGTTTCGTTTATTTGTATTTTGATGTTTTATTTTAAATCTTGATGTGAGTATACAACAGACAGTCGAAATAAATAATTTGATTATTTACCTTTTACTTTTAACGGTGATGAATTTGATTCAACAGGACTGACCATGACACTTATTGTCTTCCATCTGAAGTATCATCTAAAGTAAACTAAAAGTCTCGTTTATCATAAGAAGTTAAACGCACAGTGATAATAATTATATCATTCAGTTGACATGCACATAGAATCTAAACTTCTGAGAACTTAATTAATCTATAACGGGAAGGAACGCAAAAACTGCATTTTGGAGATGTCATCCTTTCTATTGTACAGTTGGTGAAGTCAGCGGACTTGAAAATAGGTTTCCTTCAATTCTAGATGTAATTTCCTATTCCGTTATAAAGATTAAATAACGTGAATATGACTTGAGAATATATATGAAAATCTTTATCCTCAAGCATTGATGTAAAAATCCCCGAGGGAAAACTTGTAGCCGTTGTGGGACAAGTCGGTTCAGGAAAGTCATCATTGGTTTCAGCGGTACTCGGGGAACTAGAGAAACTTGATGGAGACGTCAATGTGAAGGTACAGTTACATGCATAACAAAACTTATATCTTTGTCGCATTTTCACAATTCATAAACTCTTAGTAAGTCCATATGAGAAAAACCACAAGAAAATTCTTCTTAACGTATACATATTTCAGATATAAACGTTAAGGCCCTTTTTCTTTATCTTAAAGTCGAGGGGCATTTGCAAGTAATGTACTTTAATTTTGTACTTCACAAAATGCATATCAACTCCGAAGATAATTTTCATTGACTATTTAATTACTTCGATTCGATAAACCTTTCATTTTGATATCACTTTTTCAAAATGTAGGGATCTGTTGCATACGTGCCTCAGGAAGCATGGATTCAAAACCTAACTGTAAAGGATAACATACTTTTTGGCAAAAAGCTAAATGAACGGAAATATCAAAAAGTCATCAAAGCATGCGCACTGCTACCGGATCTAGCCATATTGTCTGCTGGTGACCAGACAGAAATAGGAGAGAAGGTGAGCCTTGATAATTTTGTAACAAGTATTAGCTTTTCAAAAAAGCTTGCCTGACCTTAACAAAATAACAGCGGCCCTTCTCACCCCGTAGTCTTGACTTCATCAATGGGCCCTTGGGAAAATAAAACAAACAGGAACACGTTGAAATGAACCATAACTCAGTATAGTATATTTTCCTGATAACGCCGTAGTAATGTACAGAAGCCCCCCATCCACCAATAACAAACAAAAACACGTGTATCTGATGTAAACAAAACGAGGGCTTCTGATTTGTAAAGTTGTACGCTATCGTGTGCAACAAATATGTACTACATCTACCATCAAACACAATACTTTTTCATGTTTGCAACTTGCCACGATTTTGTGCATGTATTCCCACGTTTTCGAGCTGAAAATTAAAATGAATTAGTGACCGCGTGAAATGTAAACGAAATAAAATTTTCAAGAAGTCGTCCCATATATGACCAAACCGGGACTCGAACCCCGGTCCTCTGCTTGGGAGATGAACTCCTTGACCACTCAGCTAACTAGACATATTACTTCACAGAAAAAAACTTCGCGTATTTTTATAAGCGTACATGTTAAAGGAGCGATAACTCTTTCAAAGAGAATGCTTTTTTTCTGATCTTTTGTTTGTAAACGGCGCTTTCATTATTATTACATGCAAAAGCCGCATTGACGTCTTGTTTTGTGTCATGCATTTCAAATCTAGGTGTGCCTGACCTCACGAGGTCAGGCAAAAAGAAAAATAATCCGAGGCTATATTATTTTGTAATCACTCGCATCACCGTTTGTTAATCTGAGAATTTTCCATAATTGAATCCAAAGATTAGTTTAAGAAATGTGCATACATATATTGTACTTAACACATACTGAATAATTCAATGAAGATATGCTTTAAAACTAAGTCTTATGTGAAAAAGTGTTTTGTTCTTTGAAGGGAATAAATGTAAGTGGAGGCCAGAAACAGCGTATTAGTTTGGCTAGAGCTGTTTACAACAATCGTGATATATACCTATTAGATGACCCATTGTCAGCCGTAGACAGTCACGTCGGCAAAGAATTGTTCAACAATGTTATAGGAAACACAGGACTTCTCAAGAATAAGGTTTGGTAGTATCGTTATAGTTCTACTTTTTCGATACTGTATATATTTGACCTAATTGTCTAGATAGTAAAAACGGATTACATCAATTTTATTAGAGTCATTCAGTTGGAAATTCATGATAAATTCATGAATTCAAGTATGAAATTTGTCATCATATGTTTTTAAGTAAACAATTGTACTTCTAATCATTCTTGAATTTGCCTCTTTCATCTAGGGCCATTTTTAAAAGATAAGTTCAACATAGAAATGTTTACTTATAAACTCCATTTCTCTGAAATATTTCATTTCTTACATTGATTTCTCTGTTCTTTTAGACGAGAATTTTGGTCACTCACGGTGTTCACTGGCTACCCATGGTTGATACCATTATCGTCATGGACAATGGACGAATCCGGGAAGTAGGATCGTATGAAGAACTTCTACAATACAATGGTGTTTTTGCACAATTTCTTCAAACTTACCTATTACAAGGAACACAAGATGAGGACGAAGAAGATCAAGAAAGTAGGTATCTTGATTCTTGATACATTAATGAATCAAAGCAATGTTTTCCGTATTCTACATCCAAAGCCGGTAGCGTCGCAAGCAATAGGGAATAAACAAGATGTGTGTATAAAATTATGCCTCAATATTTTGTCTAAGAGCGTTTCAGTCATGATTAACTTTTCTTGTAGTATCCCAAATGAAAGACCAAATATGGGAAAAGGTGCAGGCTGTTCTATCAGATTATGAAGGAATATCAGCAGAAGAAAGCATATCAAGAAGGTACTGTTTGACGACAACCAAATAATTTTTGGCTCGTATATCTAATATGGTATTAATATTTCAATACTTAGCCTTACATCTGCACACAGTATAAATTCTGTGTATGTTAATTCTACTTAGATAACTATAAACAAGGTTTTGACTTTTGCATTCTATTCACTATATTTAGTTATGCAACTTTTTTTCTTTTTTTTAAGGAAAGCCTCATTAGCTCGAAGCTTCAAAGATGACAAGCAAAAGAATCTGGTCGGCCATGACGCACTGACGTCAAGAATGGAAAAAATAACGTTACAACGTCAAAAATCTGAGAACCAAAATGCTCTCACAGAGTCACTTACACGAGGGAATGTCGGCACTTTACACAGACAAATATCAGAGGGTAGGAACATACCGTTTGAAGTGGAAAAAGAGGATCCTACCCCCAAGGCTTCGGGTGCACTAACCTCAGAGGAAACAACTCAAGTTGGAACAGTAAGCAATTTAATCGATTATACATATATTTTTTCTTTTAGAAAAAGTTCTTTCTGTGTTGAGCTTCATCACTTTATTAAGTTTATTTATGTTTATGAAATATTATACATATGTACTTGTCATTTGTTTACTGATAGAGGCGAAGGAACAATGTTTTTATTAATACTACTTCTGAAACTTCTCCTTATTTTCAATAACCATATTAGTTATTTTTGTGTTTGATAATAGCAGGGTATATCTTCACATTATATTTTTTCAGGTCAAATTTACAGTTTTTGCCTCCTTCATACGAGCGATGGGATCCTTTTGGGCATTGATCTCTGTACTTTCTATGGGTGTTTTCCAAGGCCTAAATGTCTATGGCAACTTTTTCCTCGCATTTTGGACGGAAGACGAAGTTTTGAAGAACCAAAGTCTCAGCAACACAGAGGAATATGAGAGCAGGAATATTTATTATCTAACTGTTTATAGCGTGCTTGGTGTCATACAAGGTAATTCACATGATTTACGAGAATTTGAATGAGTTAGGAATTAACAACTACTGATATTGGGTGTATTGTCTAGTTATTCGTCGGGTTGCATGAACAGATCAAGTCATCTCAGAGCTGCTTCACCGAACAGCTTCGTCGAGGTTATACTTTGATTTGCTTCTGCGACGAGAAGACAGAACAGATCTGTTATGAATAGGTTTTTTTTTGTTTTTCTGCATAATTCTTCAAACGACAAAGTAAAATCTCTTCATTGACGGTGAGCGGTACGATGGAGTTGTAAATTGCAGATTATCTAAAAGAAATTGCGCCTTACTTTGACTGGGATATGATTTGTTCATATTTCAGGAAATATTATACCTTAGAAAACATACATGTTTTATCTATACTCTTATTTTTATGTTTTGTTCTCTGGATGTTGTTGACATCTTGATATTGACAAGTTAGAATAAGTCCCTGAAGTTGTCATAAAAAGAAAATGTACACATTCGTATTTCAGGGTTGTTCCTATTCCTGTATGCCTTTCTTGGTATGCGTTGTCTTGTGAGAGCTTCCGGTGTCCTTCACTCGTCCATGTTGCATTGTGTCATGCGCTCTCCGATGTCATTCTTTGATACGACCCCTCTTGGAAGAATAATGAACAGATTCTCCAGTGATATTGACATCCTTGACGACAGAGTTCCTAGGACCTATAGGTTGATAACTATCATGATTGCCAATCTGATCGGCATTCTTGTCGTAGTTAGCATTAACACACCTTTTTTCCTTGTCGTCATTGTGCCAGTTGGTGTTCTTTATGTTTTTATTCTGGTAAGTTTAAAAAGCATAATTATTAACGCTGTCTAATGAAAAGAAAAAAATGTTAAATGTAATGTAAAATCCAAAAGCATCATTTAAGAACAGATAAATTTGTAGCATGGACCAGACATGCATGTTTCGGGTACTTACCCCTTCTTGGAGATCCTCAATCTAAACAATGTAATATGACCAAAAAGTGTGAACGTTATTATGTCCAAAAAATGTACCGACAGACGTAGGTAAATTTAAGGAATAATTTGACTATTTTCAGAGTAACTATAGTAAGGTTCAATCTTACATTCATTTTCTATTTGCGGTTATAGACATACGCAAGAGTAGATGACTATATGAATCTTAGAGTTAAAAATGTTTCTTATGTATTCGAATTATATACAAAGAAATGTAGAAAGATGAATATCAGCCAATATCTTTTTTACTAAATTAAATGTACAATATTTACTTTTCAGCGTTTTTACTTGCCTACCGCTCGTCAACTTAAAAGAATTGAGTCTGTTACAAGATCCCCGATTTATAACCACTTTAGCGAAACTATTTCCGGTGCAAGTATCATCCGGGCGTTCCGATCGGACGACCGTTTCATAGATGTTTCCCACAACCGTGTAGACAGAAATTCAACTTTCTACTTTGGCGCAATTTGTGGTGCATGGTAAAGATTTTAAAAAGAATATTACAGGGAAACCCATAACCAGAACTCATACCCAGTCCATTTTTGTTATATCATATAATCATAATTCTTCTGTAACAAAATCTTACTACTGGTCTATGTTGCTATCCAAACTATAATAACTTAAAATATTTTACCACAAGATCTATGTTTGTGTCTTTTTCAAATAGCGTAAAAAATGAATCATAATCACTCGGCATTTTAGAGACTTCATATCACAAAAGAAAACATGCATTGAATTCCTCTCGTAACGTCACTTTTCATATGGCGCCGTATTCGACATCATTGATGTTACGACGTCATTGATTATATGACGTCAAGTACACTTCAAAATCAAAAATCTTTATGATTTATCAGAATCATTACCCAGTTGTAAGTAATTAATTCATTTCCACCCGATTCTAGACGTAGAATCGAAAGCGAAGCGCACAGTTGTGCAATATCATTAAATACGGAACCTCTAGCTAGCAATCTGATAGGTTGATACAAATCACTAATATAATATTAAATGAGGTGTGATGCTTCATTCAAAACGGATAATTTATCTCTGCTACTTAGCCATTACACAGCTTTAAGATTATAAATTTACTGTTTAACTTTATGTGCATTATAGGACAAACCTGTATTCAATATTTGACATATTTCAGGTGGATATCTGTACGCCTTCAGGTCCTAGGTAACCTCCTTGTATTGGCAGCTGCATTGTTTTCTATTATACAAACTGACATCAATGGTGCCGACATAGGTCTTTCATTAACGTATTCCATGCAGGTATGTACCAATAGTTTCTGTGGTTTGAAAACGGATATCGAAATTTCATGTTTTTTTTAAAGAGTGAAGGCATTTGTATTTCGAAATTTGATGTTTATTCATTTCTGTTGGCTTAATGCTCGTCAGCTGATATTTTGTAAAACCTCGTATAGATGAAACGTACAATTAATATTAACAAAAAAAACTTTTAAAAGGACGTTTCATATAGTACGACTGATTCCTTTTTTGAAAACACAAACATGATATCATAACAGAGCATATTTAACTTAAAAAACATTGGCACGCTGAATTTGAAAAATAGAAAAATGATAAAACAATAATAATTGTAACGTTTTAATTCGGTCGATACCTGGAATTACAGACCAGAATAAATGATATTGACCTCGAACTTCGTTCTCGGTTAATATGATTTTTCGGATCTATAATTCGAAGTATCGACTACATTTATGTGCTATAATTGTACAATATACCTTCATACGTACACAGCTAATGATATATGTTTAGATTATTGTGGCCCTGAACGTTGTTGTGCAAGCAGTGAGTGAGATGGAGATGAATGTTGTTTCTGTAGAGCGTGTAGAAGAATATACAACACTTCCCTCAGAGGTACGTAGACACAAGACAAGTAACGTAAATGGTGAACGAGAAAAACAGATAAGAATAAAGATTTCTTATGAATATGAATATTCTCTGATCATCCGGTGTGGGATAAAAGGTACAGACAGTAAAAATTGTCGTATTGCTAAAATTCAGAAAGTCTCACTCTCATATCGGGAGTCCGCTTCTTTTCATGTGGCGGAGGTTTTTGTTTGTTTGATTTGGTTTCTGTTTTATCCTGATTTTGTATGCCTTCGTTTTCTGATTTTCTGAATTATCGATTTTGTGCTGTATACGGGGATATGGTCATCATCCATATTTGTCATTTGAGTTAGAAAATTGAACGTTTTGTTTTATACCTCTTACATTTCTTGTCATACTCGTATAAATGTATACTGTTTATATGTATTTTTTTTATTACTTCACATGTTCATTTTATATGTTTGTCATTCATGCTTTGATGATGTTGAATATCCATTGTTCCTCTTGTCGCACATCGATGTGCCAGAGTGTACTAATAAAATCGTAAATTATATATTCAAAAAAAAAAAAAAGATTTGATAGATATGTTTTATTCCGAGGACGATGTGTATACGGTTAATGACATTTGACTTGACTATCCTACTCCAAAACAGGCTAAATGGATCATCCCCGATCATCGACCAGCGTCATCTTGGCCAACAAAAGGCTCTGTCAAATTTATTGACTATACAACAAGATACCGACCAGGCTTAGAATTAGTACTACGAGGATTAAACTGCAGCATCAGTGATGGCGAAAAGGTAACATAATTCAATTTCTCAGCGCTTTGAGGAATCTATATATAGAGGATATTCTCTTGGATGGATTAATTTATGTCGACAAGGTCAAGCCATTTTATCTTCGACTGATTTAAATATAATCAGATTTTATAGTTAATTTCACTATACTCTTACCTTTTATACAATTTTACAAATGATACATATATCAAAGAACAATAGAACAGGATTGAAATCGGAGGGGAAACATTCTTAAATCGTGGACTCCCTAGACAAATATTTTGGATTAAAATCAACTGAAATATATATTGTTTATTATATAGTTTGTACCTCAACATGTATTCTTTACATAATAACATATCCAATTGTGTGAATGCTGGTGTGAAAGTGGTATGAGAGTTATCTTTCTTTTCCATTCTTTACTCTCTCTCTCTCTATCTCTAGGACTCTATGTGAAAGCAAAGATGGTAACTTTAAGGTGTCTCTTTCACTTTAATTATAGATAGGCATAGTTGGTAGAACTGGAGCTGGTAAGTCCTCTATAACTTTGTCATTGTTCAGACTGATAGAGGCTGCCGGGGGAGGTATAGATATTGATGGCCAGCGTATCTCTGATATAGGACTCCATGACCTAAGGTCTAAAATCACCATTCTTCCTCAGGTTTGTTAATAAAATAAGATGCATTTTACAGCATGACATGGTTCTTCATTGCAATGCAAGATAGGAGTTTATAAAAGACACAAAAAAGATTTATAGACATGTATGTAGTGCTAAGATACATTGTATTTAGCTTTTAGATTTTCTTATTTGTTTCGAATTAATTCTTACGGTACGAAATGTAAATGATCGGCACAAGATAAGACGTAGAGGGATTCTGAAACATGGTATAAAGGCTTTCGACGCAGCACAATTAAAAATGTTATTTAGTTTCTTATGGGTTCTTCACTTAACTTATTCACAAATATAGTTATATTTTAAAAGAACGAAGCCAAAACGCAAGTACCTTTTTTCCCCAATCAGGATCCCATATTATTTTCCGGGCCTTTGAAACAGAATCTTGATCCATTAGATGTATTTAGTGACGGTGACATGTGGCTTGCTTTAGAGAGAGCACATCTCAAACCCAACATAATGACCCAGCCTGCCCAGTTAGACATGGAATGTGGAGAAGGAGGTTCTAATTTTAGGTAAATCTTCTCAGTTCAAAAAATGTATCATAATGGAAATGTTTTTGTAATTAGCGTAAAAGAAGGAAGGTACTGTAAAGCAGAGAATAATACGCATAACCAATATTTGTCATAAATAAATGTTTGATTTTGAGGTCACAATCAGCAATATCTAACCATTGGTTTACTTTTAGGTCATTTCAAGATAAACACATGGTCGATAAAATTCCAAACATATAGTCTACGGAAAATAAACAGAAAGAATAAAGATAATTGATTTCGGTTTTTCAGTGTCGGGCAGAGACAGTTGGTTTGTTTAGCAAGAACACTTTTGAATAAAACCAAGGTGTTGATACTAGATGAAGCAACTGCAGCTGTTGACATAGAGACAGACGAACTTATCCAGGCGACAATACGGACGGAATTCTCAGAGTGTACAGTACTTACTATAGCTCACAGACTCAACACAGTTATGGACTATGATAGGTAAGAATAATACTAAAGTCAATATTTTCAGAATAAATACAATTACTGTTTAGATTGATATAGAGACAGACGAACTGATCCAGGAGACAATACGGAAGAATTCTCAGAATGTACAGTACTTACTATAGCTCACAGACTTAACACAGTTATGGACTAAGACAGGTAAGGATCTTATTATAGTCTATTATAGTCCATATTTTGTACGTAACCTATAGATTCATATAGAGACAGACGAACTGATCCAGGATACAATACGGACGAAATATTTAGAGTGTACAGTACTTACTATAGCTTACAGACTTAACACTGTTATGGACTATGATAGGTAAGTTTAATACTATAGTCAATTTATTGACTGATTGAAAAACAGACGAATTGAACCTGGAGACAATACGGACTAAATTCTCAGAGTGTACAGTACTAACTATAGCTCACAGCCTTAACACAGTTATGAACTATGACAGGTAAAGATAATTTACGTAAATTGAAAAATAAAACATATGTACGAGGGCTGTTCCAAAAGTTCATGGAGAATTTGATAAAAATCGTGTTGATTTCATTATAATGCGGATAATTTCGAATATATATACAGATTTTCATTACGATTGATCAGTAACATCCCTTTAAATCCCCATTTTGAACAACGTAAGGTTCTAGGTCACGGAGCAGCCAACAAAAAGTAACGGCATCTTAAGATGTCAAGCATAAATTTGACATTTTAACAAAAATAAAATACCTCTCAGCTTTAAAAAAATATATAAAAATCTTTTCATGTATTTTGATAAGGAAGACATGTTCTATTTTCATGTGCATTTCAACCACTATAGCATAATGTACTTTCATCTTTGAATCATTCAAAGTCAGGCCACCATTAAGGGAGAAAACGACATCGCTTTCGTACTATTATGTTCAACTCCAACCAAAATTGCGTGTTAATGCATCTATTCTTCTTTTAACATCCCTATTTCTGAATTGGATCTCCTTACAATATACAGCATACCTTAACAAGTCTTTTTACAAGTTTCGATACATTGCTAATTCTAGCAAATGCTTATCTACAATTTTGTCTAAAATCTTACGTCAGCACTCACGGCTGTAAAGGAACACGTGGCCAAATACTGTGAAACTGTCAGGAATGGTGTAAACTTCTTTTGGTCTATAAAAAATTCAGGGGATGTGTTTGAGAAAATGAAATCAAGAAAATTTGAAGCAAATACGATTTCTTCATACGAACTTTTCTAATATGACTAATATTTCTTCATACGACTTTTCTCACTCCCATATCGGGAGTTCGCTTCTTTTCATATGGTGGCGGTTTTTCTTTTGTTCCTGTTTTATCCTAATTTTGTATGCCTTCGGTTTCTGATTTTCTGAATTATCGAATTTGTGCTGTATACAGGGATATGGTCATTATCCATATTTGTCATGTACACCACGCTTCCTCACGACAAAATAAATGACCGACTGTCCAACTCATTAAATGGTCGAGAGATGAAAATTTATAGTAGTACATCTGAATCGAAGGGTTACTTTTCCGCCACAGATTACAAATCATACAAATCATGGACATGTGGTGACCAGTGTATTGCTTTGTCCTTCCCTTTGGACAATATCTATGTAAGATTTGGTGAGAAACTCTACAAGCAGGTTGTAGGGATTCCTATGGGTACTAATTGTGCGCCTCTTGTTGCAGATTTATTTTTTTACACGTATGAAAAGGAATTTATCCAAAATCTTCAAAAGCAAAGAAAAATGATGATGTGAAATGTTTCATTAATACTTCTAGGTACCTGGATGATATTCTAACTATCGCCAATCCTGTTTTTGAAAAGTATAAAAATGTTATTTATCCTCAAGAATTGATTCTAAACAAGGCAAACGCTACAAACACAGAAACGCCATTTTTCGACCTAAATATCAAAATTGTTAATAGAGAGATTCATACAAGTGTGTATGACAAAAGAGATGATGTTGGATTGAACATAGTAAATTCCCCCTGGCTTGGCGGTGATGTTCCTAGATTACCGTTCTATGGTATCTACATTTCACAGCTCATCCGGTATGCTCGAGTATGTACTGATGTTTTGGATTTTTATAGTAGAAATTTACTAATTACTAAGAAGCTTTTAGGACAAGGTTTTCGCTTTCACAAACTAATAAAGACTTTCTGGAAATTATACAAAAAAATATTGTCAACTTCTTTTGAATTTTGGACCAATACAGGCAACAGAGTATATTACTTTGGGTATATCACAACCTGCATTTTATGGTGCTATAATTAACAAGATAAGAGGGATCAAAGATAGACAGCATAACTATCGAAAATGCGTCAGAATCTTTTATATCTTTTATACTGCGGATATGATCCTAATGTCATAAGATAGACACCAGGCTTGGTACTTGACCAATCTACAGTCTTGTACCAGCGCATTCTTAAAACTTGCACTCTGGCTGACTGTGACGACGGGACTCCATGACGGGCCCTCTCCAAACCTCTTTAGAGAAGACAGGGCCCCGACCACCTGTCTTCTCTGAATGCCAGTCGGACTCCTCGGGTGATAACATACATGAGCTCATGGCGGCAGAGCACCGATCGTATTACGTATTCTTCTTTTTATATCCATCAACATATTCATCTGTATTGCCTAGACTCCTGTGTTTTGCGGTCTTGTTTGTGTGTGGTCATATTACAGTGAGAAGGTTGTTTTACACAACAATTGTACGTTCTTCGAGTCCTCTGGGTAATCGGAAAAGTGGGATGGTTGTGCGCACGTAATCCAGGATAATCACCCCTTCTGCTATTTCCGTGGCAGATGGCCGTCCAAAGTCGGCACTGATTGCCCATTGGTCTCGATGGTTTATGTGTAGTCCTTTGTATTTGATGTTTCTGTGTTGTGCGTTTACGTTCCTTGTCCCTTTTGCGTCTCTTTCTGTGCTTGTCTGTTCTGTGTTTTTGCATTGGATGTTTTTGGGATTTGCTGTGGGTCCCCTCCTTTGTTTTATTCATCATAAAACACATTCTTCTATTTTAAAAAGATAAGTTTTGATGTATTTGGTGCATATCAAGATGCATCGATCAGCTGTTAAGTCACCGTCTGTTTTATTCAACCGAAATTCAAAACTGAATGACAGTCTGGTGCTCCGTAAAGACCTCTGACGTCATCAATTTTTAGCTTGTTTGATCAACAATGCCATACATAAATCCTCATGAAATTCGTAAATCTGGTCCAATTTTGTTAAAACTTCGCAGCGTTCAAGACAAATAATGATATTAATGGTATAGAAAGTTAAATTGGTAATCGAGTATTATTTCGTATTTTATCTAGCAATGTAACAAAAGGGTTGGGTTCATTTCAATGGTTCAAATGTCACTTCTCCGTAACCTCAACCCTTCATATATAAAGGTGACAATTATGCCCTTTTTGTAAATTATTTAAACTGATATTTTTTCTTTCAGAATGTATCCCTTTCATTTCTGGAAAAAAATTTATTCACATACGACTTCAAATGTGATTTTTAAGGCATGTGTCCACGTACTTTCAGAACAGCCCTCGTATACAAGCCTATATACATGTAATTTATATATTACTGACGGCACTGTTTCAAAAGTAGTGCAGTAGTATTAAGATGGTAGTCTCACCATACCCCCTATATTTAATTTTCTTCATAATTGCAATATTGATTAATTATGATGTCGTGCGTCTTTTGCTAAAGTTTGAAAGAAATCGAACCAATTGTTTTACATGGGTCGCAATTCAAAATCTCCAAATTTTGTCCCCAGTTAAATGCAGAAAATGGCGATTTCGTGACGAAATTTGTTCGCACATATTCAATGAGCCTGTAAATTTATTAATTATCAGCTTCGCATTTCAAAGATAATACATACATTGTTCTTTTTAGTAAAATTTTATATGTTTTAATTTCACCATACTTATTTTAGAAGCGATTTTTTATAGAAAATAAGGATAAACATGTACCTATCTGAAGTTCCGAAAATTTTTACATTTACATAGTTCATGAAAAAACGTATCATTTAATTTCAATAAAAAACTAATGGAAAACAAATCAATTATCTATCTTTGATCTGTGCAAATTACAGGGAAATCGAACCTATTTTTACCGAGTAAGCGCCATTTGGGTTACCCCATACCCCTTCTTTTTTTAACGTCGCGATAGTTACGTCGATGATAATCTTAGCGTTGTATGTTTTTATCAACATGCTTATGTGAAATTGTAAAATTAATTTGAATAAATAACAGTCATCATTATTTCAGAATTTAGTCGTAATTTGTGCATTCGACTCAGTTGATATGCTGATTAAACACGAGAAGCAACCGAACAAAAAGTAAAATTTAAAAAAAGGAAGAAGGAAAATTAAAAAAAAAGGAAAACTAGGATGGACTGTCCAATATGTGGATAAAAATGGAGTCGAGTTGTTTAAAACCGCCCCCCCCCCCCAATCCTGGACCTTTTCTTTTGAGATTCGTACAACTTTATTATTTTCCCGATTTTTATTTAAATATAAAAAAAGTAATCGTCCAAGATTGGCGAGCCGGACAATTTACCCTCTTCGGTTCCTTTTTTTTTCTTCTAGATGCACTTCTTATCAAACGAAGGTATCTTATAAAGCTAAATGTACTCTATTAACACTAATGACGCTCAAATAAAATGGAAGTAATCATGGTCATAATTATCAAATAACATCAGATCTCTTTCGAAATTTACGGAATGAAACATGGCGAAGGTCAAGGGACTAATGTAGGTACTGAAAATATCAAAAGAATAAAGAAATTTATTTATATAAATCTCGGAAACATACTTCATCTATAAGTAATGCTCAATTTCAGGAATGAACACAGAGAAATGAAATGCATACTGATGAAAATAGATAATGATATAGAGAGCAACGGTTACCTCCGTGCACCGCGCGGGAAATTCCCCTATTATGACGTCATGATTAAGTCATGCACATGCTTGTCGTGAAATCAAACAATTGTAACGTTACGCTAGACAACAAACGTTCACGAGATCAATTTTGAGTTACGTCCCTTACCCTGAGACTACCATCTTAAAACTGCTCTCAGTTTGTTTCAAATCATGTGTGTAGCTTGCATCAACTGGATTTAAAACTGTTTTATTATGATTCACAGAGTAATGGTCATGGATAAAGGACTCATAGTAGAATTCGACACACCCACCCAGCTTCTCAGTAGTAAAGACGGAGTGTTTTACAAAATGGCTAGAGATGCAAATCTAGTCAGTTAGAGACAGTTTA